>JAWNPA010000020.1:1690000-2290000 GCA_035045345.1 Drosophila hamatofila | reverse complement strand
TGAAGAAATCTCAACACTTGCCTTACCCTAGACACAAACCACATTTTATTTTATTACAGACAACAACCACGATACATCACACGAGGAACACGACTCAAGTGCAACATCACGTAGCTCCGTCTCACCGACTCCACCGCCAGAACCCAACGATTGGACACCGTTTGATAAGTGCAATTTCTGTGTTAACGGTCGCTTGCTAACGGTCAACGCCAAAGGCGAATTGGTGGCCGAAACAACGGCCAGCAGCAACAGCCACATCAGCAACACAGCTGTGCATCAGGTTAGCTCTGCCACCCACTGAAAACATAAAATTATCGTAAGCTTAACGCAACTTTCCCATGCAGCACGACAGCGACAGCAACTCGAGCGCATCGCTGCACATCAACAACAAGCATAGAGCACGCAACAACAACAACAACAACATAGCCACAACGTCATCGCCCACGAGCTCTATAGAACTGTATAAGCTGCTCACGCAGCAAACAGCCAAGATGACATCAATGGAATCAATGGCCGCCAAGCTGGCCCAATTCACAATGATGGCCGATATCAACTTGATGAACACGCTGGCCAATCAACAACATGCCAACTCCGTAACACCAACTACCTCGGAAGTAGCCGCCGCTGCTGCCGCCGCCGCCGCCGCCGCTGCCGCTGCCGCTGCCGTACCCAGTCCCACACTCAAGGATCCTTTACACAGTCCACACAATGCCGATGCGCCGCTGGACCTGAGCAGCAAGCCATCGCCGAACTCATCGATCAGCGGTGATATCAAGACAGCCAGGTGAGTCTCAATTCCAATGCATGTGAGAAAATTTTATTTGCAAATGTTGCTGTAAATATGCTGCTTATATACTTATGTATATAATTAATATATTATATAAATCTGGCAATGCGCATATGTGATAATGAAATAAAATATAAAGCACATAAAAATATAAATGCCAAATATAATAAATAGTCCAAGTTTAAATGCTCTATAATAAAATAAAAAATAATAAGGTAAAAAAAAAATAATAATAATGCATAAACAAAAATAAATTTAATTTTTAAATGCTCTATAATAAAAAATAAAAAAAAATTAAAAAAAAAAAAACTTTAAGAAATAATATAGAATTATACTTTCAAAATTAAAAAAAAATGAATATTATATTAAATTATATAAAACCAAAATATATTTAAAAAGGAGAAAATAATAATAAAATCTAATTAAAAATAAATATAACATTTTAATAAACTAATAATAAAAATAAAAAAAATTAAATAATAAATAAATAAATAGAATATTAATTTTATATATAATCAAATTAATTAACAATAAAAATAAAAATTGACTAAATAGAATTAAAAATAAAGAAAATATATATTACAAATAAATACAACATAAATAAATTATAAATATAAAAGCAAAAATTATTAATTAAAAACAAAACTTTCTATTCTAAATTATATTAATTAAGCTATAAGACTAATAATTAATAGTAAAAAAAAAAGATATCAAGTAGCCTAGGAAGACTTGACATAGGTGTAAACTTAATACTTAATAGCATGCCATCATCATGTGATGAGATAATTTATACACTATCACTAAAGGAACTTGGCATATCCCGTTGCCAAAAGTCAGCTGCATAAAAAAATCACGCCTGTTTTCCTCCACATTTCTCAACAATATGAACAGATTTTGATCAACTCAGTTAAGCAATGCAAACAAGCTCCATAATAAATGCGACATGCCCAGCCTTAACTATATAAAAAAAGGAAAATAAATTCAACATGAAACAAAAAAAAAAAAAGAGAGAAAAAAATGGTGTTTCAGCAGACAATACATGAGATAATTGCACTTTGGGCACTGGCCCGCCTCTGACACTGCATTTATTGTAGCATACTTAATGGGGCGGTGGAGCAGGAGCCGGCGTAGGCGGCGTAGGCGCGACGGCGGTGGCCAACGGAAAGCTTTATTGTTGTGCGCCTATGTAAAAATCGTGCAATTACACATGCACGTGTGTACATGTGTGTGTGTGTGTGTGTGTGTGTGTGGGTGTATGCACATTTAAGTAGGTGTGATGCGCATATGTGTGCGTGTGTGTGGCTGGGTGTGCATTGTGTGTGCGTGGTTTGAGTGCGGGTTATGAAACGATGCCGAAAATTACACATACGCCCCATAGCACGCAGCCAGCGCTGCGTTGGCCACGCTTAATTACTGAGGCGGTGCAAGCATAAATTTGCATCAAATTTGAGCTGCCAAAAAAAAGAGAGAGAATAAAAAATGTATACAAAATGTATTTCCAGCTGAGCTGTATGAGTATTTGTTTGTGTGTGTGTGTGTGTGTGTGCATCTTAACTCCTTTATACATATATTTTGTGCCTGCTATTTTTTTAATTACTCTAAAATGTTCGGGAGCACCTAAGCTATTATTTATGTGTGTGTGCGTGTCGGTGTGTGTGTGTGTGTGTATATGTACTTCAGACGACAGAGACAAGGGGCGTGCTGAGAACGTGTGCATAATTTTCCAGCACTTCCACAATTTTTGTCATTATTTTGTTGTTTTCTTCTCTCTTTTTTTCGGTTGTTTTTTTGTGGCGGCGGCGGCGGCGACAGCGGCTGCTGTGGCTGCCACTTGAGCCGCAAAACACGAGTCCTTGTCTATTGTCTAAAGCATGGCCAAGTGTTTGTTAGCAGCTGCCGCCGCTACTGCTGCTGCTGCTGTCGTTGCTGCTGCTGCTGCTGCCTTGCATCATCGTGCACCTATTTTAATTGTTGTAATAAAAAGCAACGAAAAAAGGGAATTGCGAACAGGATGCGACAGCTGACAGGAACTGCAGCTGGCTAAAAGAAGAAGTCAAATGCCGCGCGCATTGACAAGCGCTCAATGGCTTTGGCCAAAACATGTCCAGTTCACACACACACACACACACACACACACACATAGATACATATATATAGTTGGCAAATGTATTGCCTCAGCAGCTCAGTCAAAAACACTTGAAATACAAAAGCCACTGACGCTGCAATTTTTTGGCGTTTATTACGGATTTTCTTTATATATATATATATATATATATATATATATATATACGGGCTGGCTGCTGTTGATGATGAGGCGGCGACATCGCCACTCCAAGTCAAGCGTCGACGTCGACGTCGCCGCTGGCAGCGGACGCAGCAGACAGAAAATGAGTGCATCATATCGATCGCTTTTTTCCCCACTGCGTTTTACATTTTTTTTTTTTTTTTTTTTGGTCTTTCTTCTTGCTACTTTTTTCTATGCAGCAGTTGGGCGGAGGCGGGGGCGTGTTGTCGCTGTGTGTTTATATGTATTCATTATTTTTCGTTTACGAAAAATTCTCTGTGCACACACACACACACACACACACACACAGACATGCACCGAAAAAAAGATTGTGAGCGTAATAACTGGCATAGACTGATGACGCCGGCGTCGACGGCGGCAGCGACTGCGACTGCGACGTCGCTTTCCCCATTTGGCCCCAAAAAACTGGTGAAAAAAGCGAAATAAAAAAGCTTAATGCGTGCACTTGCTATTGTTATAGTCGTTGTTGTTGTTGCTGCTGCTGCAGGCCAGCAATTTTTAACCGTTTTTTTTTATTTTCATTACTCTCCATCCCTCCCCCCTTTTTGCCATATTTTTGTCATATTCCAATGACCGTTGGGCGCTCGTTCAGGTGGGTCGGCCAGGTTGACTGGCTGGCTGGCTGGCCCGCCTGATTGCCGTTATATAGTATGTTTGTATGCTATATGCGTGCGTGAATGAAATGTCGCTTAAATGAGCGAGATAGAAAAAAAACGTATACAAAAAAATTGCAGCAGCTGCAGCGGCGGCAACGGCAGCGACGTCAGCAGCGCTGGCCGTAAAAAAAAATGAGTGCATATCTTCCGAAAAAATGCAACTGCATATGTATGCATGTATACAAGTATGCTAGTGTGTGCGTGTGTGTGTGTG
Source organism: Drosophila hamatofila (assembly GCA_035045345.1). Taxonomy (NCBI): domain Eukaryota; kingdom Metazoa; phylum Arthropoda; class Insecta; order Diptera; family Drosophilidae; genus Drosophila; species Drosophila hamatofila. The sequence continues at coordinate 2,286,038 of JAWNPA010000020.1, read as the reverse complement.
TGTGTGTGTGGGTGGGTGGTTGTTTGCTGCGCACGCATCGAGTGCAAGGGGCAGGCAGAGGTTGGGTTGGGTTGTGGGCCCGCCTGCATTGGCAACAAAAACAAACATGCAATTGCATTCATACACAAAATAAAAAAATAAAAATACTCACACACACACATACATGCACACATATGCAGTCACATGCACACATGCACTTGATGCATTTTTAACAAAATTGCATTCGGCGTCGTCACACACACACGCACACCCTCACACACACACACACACAGCCAAACATTCCACCCTGGAACGGGACACTGTGCCAGCCCACGCCCACTTCCGCCCACCCACTGGCCAAGCCATGTTTTCGCTGGCGTCCCGCCACAGACAAATTTAGCGGCCACGCAACAAAATGAAAAGACAACAGAAAAAGCGAAAAAAGCGAGAAAACCGAAAAGAAGCAGAAGAAAAGTGAAACGAAAAACTTTAATTAATTATGTACATAGAGCGAAACCAGACTGGAAAGAATATTTAACAGATGCTTAACTTTTGGTAAACTTCAAATTAACTCTCTAAATTGGGAACGTAGCTAAATTACAATTAGCCAGCAAAAGCTGCACTCCACTGCGAGTTAGTGTGCCAAGCGCTGTTTAGAGAAGTTAGGCATATACCTTAACCCATTGAATATGAGCCAACTAAATGAATAGGTTGCCTGCGAGGCAGTAGGAGGTGTACATTTATTAACCTGAACTTGCTTCGAACTAAAATGGAAAGATTCGCAATTGTAAAGAAAAAATGCTCAAAATATTTTAATATTTTTCTTAACAAAATTTTAAATTTTAATTTTTACTATCAAAGTTAAAAAAAAAAAAAAAAAAAAAACACAAAGAAAAAATTTTAAAAATAATAATAATTTTTGCTATTGATTTGTTAAAATTATAATTTTATTTAAAATTTTTTATTAATTTATTAGTATTTTATTATAATAAAATATTAAAAAAAAAAATTAAAATATGTAAAAAAAATTTTCTATTTCAAATATATATTACGTAGTAGTCAAATATAGAAGATATTACAAAGAAAGTGTTTGTGGAACTTAAAAAACTAAGCTATGTATATACTGAAAATTAAGGTCAACATTTTTGTGGTAAATGACTTGAAATTTCATAAACATTTAAAAAATTATTTTGTATATAACTGAGAATTTAATACAGACAGAAGGAGGTTACACCTTTTGAGATATATATGATTGCCTCTTGTATATGACAGTAATGAAAAAGCTTTAATTGTTTTTCAATATATTCTTCTTGGCAGTCAAACTTCTGCATTAACTTCAACCTTTTTGCAAAGCATTTTGGACACTAAGAAATGGATATGTAGAGCAATGTTTATTGGCTATACTATTTACTATTGATTTTATTTTTTTTTTTGACATTCGCAATCGATACAAAAATTAAAAATTTCATAAATTTAATATAGTGAACTTTTGTTTAATAAATTAAACTAAATATATAGTTGATATAAGAATAAAAGACAAAATAATTAAGCTTAAAAAATAAACAATCAAATATTTTACTCATCAGATTTTAAATTTTCACAAAGTTATTTAGGTATGATGTTTAGAGCTAAGAATATTTTAGAATTTGTTCTACCAACTAGATCTTAACCAATTTATAGCCTTAATAAGTTCATGAACGACTAGCCTTCAAGCTAAGCCAGCATTCACTGGGTCAATTAAACAACTATATGATTAGTCAAGCACTAATACTCAATGCAGCTTTAATTGCCATCATATATGGCTGCAAAGCAAAGTCTCTCAATATTTCGATCATTCGCTAGATTATAGTATATTTTAATAATTTGTATATAGCATTTCGTTTGCTTTCAGTCGAATGTAATTATGTATTGTATGTAGTTAAATTTAACCCAGCGCATTCGGTAAGCCCGAAAAAAAAATGTAATACCAATGCATTGTGCATTTCATGTATGTAAACGGATGCAAGGCAAGGGTGTGAGTGTGTGTGTGTGTGTGTGTGTGTATGTTGTGTATTTAAGGCATACAAAAGGTGTGGGATGCACCGACAAAAAATGCGATATGCGCATAAAAATGTCAGCAACAACAACAGCAGCAGCAGTTGCAGCAGTTGCCGATGCAATTGCAGCAAGCGTCAAAATTGCAACAACAACAACGAAATCCACGCAAAAATGCAACAAAAAATCAACCCTTTTTTATTATTTTTTGTTGTTGCATGGCAGTTGCCGCTGCTGCCACAAATTAAAACAAAATGTCAGGGAAAAAAAGGCGAAAAATGAAACGAAAAAATATAAAACAAACGTGGTACGAGCGCAAATGAATCCTTGCTACATGCGTGCAACAAAAACAACAGCAACAACAACAGCAACAGCAACCAAATTCATGGCAGCGACAGCGACGTCAGCGTCGACGCGGCTGTTGCAACGGCGGCAAATTGCAATTGAAGTGCAGCCAAAAGGTAAACGACACCAACAGCTACAACAACAACAACAACAACAACAGCAACGAAATCAAAACGACATTGAAATGACATTTTTCATTAATATTTGCAAACCTTTTTTTATTTTTTGGCGAAACCCTTTTAACCCCTTAACGCCCCGCAACACACATATTTTTCGGCCACATTATTTCGGTCTAGAGGCGCGCAGCAACTGCTGTTCGGTCAGCAACCATTGCTGCCACCTGCTGTTGCAGCTGCACGCTGTTGTTGCTGCTGCTGCTTCTTCCCATCTCTTTTCTGTTGTTGTTGCTGTTGTCAGCGCAATTTTCAGACATTTTCCAGACGTGCACGATCCTAGAAAAAAAAAGAAACCTTGCAACAACAACAACAACAACAGCAACAAAACTTTTCCGTCAACTTTTGCTGCGCTGAGCTGAGCTGAGCTGAGCTGGCCCACAGCCCACAGCGAGGACAAGAAGCTGTGCGTTTCCGCAGCCAGTGCAATGTACTGCAACGACAGACCCACCTACCACCTACCTACCTACCACTACACCAAGCACCCACCCACCCGCTCACCCACTGTGTGGTGCTGCCAAAAGGGTCTTGGTCTCAACTCTCGTCGCGTCTGCTTGCGTCTCGTCTCGTTGCCCTGCCGGCTGCGCATAAAGAAAAGAAAAATTTCGTACGGCTTTCACTGCTGTCGTTGTTGTTGTTGTTGTTGCTGCTCCTGCTCTTGTTGTTGTTGTGCACAAAAAGTTGCCTTTTGAAATGGGCTAGCCAAAAGTGCGCGCTCCACCCCTCCAAACAGAGAGTGGCTGCTGCGCTGGCACCACCAAAGCGCCAAGTGGTGCGGCTTGGCATTAAGTGAAAAATGCTTTTTTATTTTAAGCAAAAAAAACAAAAAACAAAAAAAAAAGAAGGGAAAAATTCGTCTAATGAACTTCAAAAACATGTTTGTCCCTGCCTTGGCTGGCAGGCTGACATCTTCGTGTCTGCCCCTGCCACACTCAGCCCTGGCGTGTCATCTTTTGTCTCTGCAGCAGGCCAAAATCGGAGAGAACTGAAAATACAAACACAAAAAAAGGGTATATAGAAAAAAAAAAAGGAAGAAACGCTACAAATTTTTCTATGCTGCATCCTTGCCATTGCCTTTGACAAGGACAACGTCGCTGCTGCTGCAGACATTTAAGAAGCGCTCATTGTCTCTGCACTCAAGTGTGTGTGCTCTATGTGTGTGTGTGTGTGTGTGTGTGTGTGTGTGTGTGTGTGTGTGTGTGGATGCCCAATATATGAGCACCGAAAATAAAAGAGGGAGAAACAAAAAACGAACAAAAAATGTGCATCGGCAGAGGGTGAAAATAATATTTTGTCAGCTTCTGTTTTCCGCTTTGAACTGAAGTCACAGAAGAAACAGAAGCTGTCACAAGCGAACTGATGTGCCGGAAGAGGTTTCAGAGCACATAATACTGGATGGATCATAATACGGCTTGACTGCTCAATTACCTCGATGGCACATGTTCGAGGGCTACTTCGACTACAAATCTACTTTTATTTGCCAAAAGTTCATTCACTTTTCAATTTACAATTCTCGAACTGATTAAGATCAAATTGGATTACTACTTACAAGAAGTAGAAATATTTTAAGAGGGTATATAGTTTTGAGCAGGAGAAGCAATATCAACATTATTTATATATAGATTCGTTATTAATATCAGAATAAATTGATTGAGTCAGTCTGTCTCTTCTTTAGTTCATTTGTCCACCTATCCACCTACAATCCCCAAAAGACTTCAAATTTAAAATATTTATTTATATATAAGATACATTCTTATATAAGAATAATTTAATTATTATTTTTATCAATATCTTTACACTAATCTCGAAAACTATAAGAGCTAGTGACATTAGATTTGGTATGTAAGCTCTCGTAAAGTATATCCATTCAAATATAATGTTAGTTAATGTAATGAAACAGCAGTTAGATCTAATAGGGTACAATTGGTTTACATATAACATATATTTTGTGTATATATTTAAGTGTAACTTGTAGCTAGTTTCAAGTATCCTAGTCTGGCAGCTTGCACTAGAGCGCCCATACTTAATTTTTCAATATGAGCCCATATATCTATTATATATCGTTACCATACTGAATTGCAACAATTTTACTGACACACAACCTATTTTAAACGGATATCTTCAAGTTGGACAGTCCCCAATAAAATACTACAAATTTACCTAACTTTTTTAAAATAAACCGATCTGTTGTTTTATATCTGTTTTTAATATAAACCAATCTATTGTATATACATATATGTAAAACATGCATAAGTGTGTCAAGCAATTTATAGGAACATATTTTAGGGTGTCTCATAGTCGGTCACACTTCACTAGAGCACCCAAACTTTACCTTCCAATATAAACCTATAAATTTGTTGTATATCTATATCAAATATATTTTCACTAATTAAAACAAAAATGCATTATTTATAAACTTATATATCTTAAACGGGTATGCTTAAGTCAGATACTCCCTACTAAAAACACTCTTACTTTACTCTCAATATATGCAAACCAATATATCTTTCTTTATATTAACTCCCCTTATATTAACTTTTAATATATGCAAGCCAATATATTATTCGTTAGCTCTAAGCCAACCTTTGCCTAATCTCCTGTCATTCTCTTCTCTTCCAGAGCGCTGTCGGAGTGTGCCACGCCCCTTGGCGCCGCCGGCCGGCAAGCGTACAGCAATGAGGATCTGAACAGCGCGCTGCAGGATGTGCTGGCCAACAAGCTGGGCACACGCAAGGCGCCCAGTCAATACCACGTGCAGCGCACGACGATGCGCAACAAACTGGGCAAAATGTCAATCGATGGCAAGCGAGCGACGCCCGATCTGCAGCAACAGCAACAGCAGCAGCAGCAGCAGCAGCAGCAACTGTTGCAGCACCAGCTGGAGCTGGACGAGCAGGAGGAGTCCGGCGATGAGGCCGGCGATGGCGACAGCAACGCGTCGGGCTACCAGGACTTGGCCCACCACTTGGTCGTCAACGAGCATCTGCGCAAGCTGGGCGACCTGTCCGAGCACAATGGCAGCGAACTGGGCGACGAGCAGGAATCGGTGATGTCACCGAAGCAGACGCATTCACAGGGCGGCGGCACGCCCACTGGCCATATGCCAGGCGTTGCAGCTGGCAGCAATGTTGGCAACATAGATACGCGCGTGCTGCTGCATACACTGATGCTGGCAGCAGGAATCGGGGCGATGCCCAAGCTGGACGAGACGCAGACATTGGGCGATCTGTTCAAGACGCTGCTGATGGCCAACAGTGGCGGCATTCTGGGCCAGGAGAGCAATGGCAGTGCTACACTCTTGCAGCAGCAGCAGCAGCAACAGCAGCAGCAGCAGCAACAACAGCAACAGCAGCAACTCAATGCAGTTGCTGCCTTTCGTCGTCATCTACCAAAGTCTGAAACGCCGGAGACTAGCTCCTCGCTGGATGCCAATGAGGCGTGCGAGGATCCTATACTGAAGATTCCGTCCTTCAAGGTCAGCGGCGCAACCAGCGTCTCGCCCACCAACAGCAACAACAATATCAACAACAACAGCAACAACAACAACAATAGCAACAGCAGCAGCAACAACAACAACTTAAGCAGCAATCGCAATGGGGATCACAGTCCACACTCCGCCTCGCCAATGCTGGCAGCAGCTGTTGCCGTTGCAGCCGCCAGCAACAGCTATCGCAACAGCAACAACAGCAGCAGCAGCAGCAACAATCTGCTATCGCCGACAGCCACATCCATACAAAAGATGATGGCCAACACCATACAGCGCAAGATCAACGAGCAGAGCAACCAGGACAATCTCCTGGGCCTGGATAAGCGCAACAATGGCAACACCAGCGGCAGCGAGTGCAGCAGCAGCGGAGGAGGCGGCGGCGGCAGCACCAGCAGAAAGCCCAGCATATCGGTGGCCAAGATAATTGGCGGCACGGATACCTCACGCTTCGGCGCCTCGCCCAACCTGCTGGCCCAGCAGCATCACAGCCATCTGAGCGCACATCATCATGCCCACGCGCACACGCATCCGCATGCGCATCACCAGCAGCAGCAGCAACAGCAGCAGCAGCTGAGCGCACAGGAGGCGGCGGCGCTGGCAGCTGGCAAGGGCACGCGGCCGAAGCGCGGTAAGTACCGCAACTATGACAGAGACAGCCTGGTGGAGGCCGTCAAGGCTGTGCAGCGGGGCGAGATGTCGGTGCATCGGGCCGGCAGCTACTACGGCGTGCCGCACTCGACGCTGGAGTACAAGGTGAAGGAGCGCCATTTGATGCGGCCGCGCAAGCGTGAGCCGAAGCCCCAGCCCGATCTGGTGGGGCTGACGGGTGCGGCGAATAAGGTGAATGCCAATTTGGTGGGGCTGAATCATCTGGACAAGCTGAAGGCGGGCAACAGCAGCAGCGGCAACAGCGGCAGCAACAACAGCGGCAGCAATGTCGGCTCCAAGCTGAGCAACGCCCTGAAGAGCAACAGCAGCGCTGCGAGTGCTGCGGCCGCTGCCACGCCCAATGGCCTGAAACTGCCCATTTTCGATGGTGTGCAGCCGTTGTCCTTCCAGCCGACCATGTTCTGGGCGCAGCCGAATGCCGGCGCCAACTATGGCCTCGACTTGAATCGCAATAACGAATTTCTGAACAACCATCTGGCCGAGGTGATACGCAGCAGCCCCCTGGGCGTGGCGGCCAATCTGAACCACGGCCATGTGCCCAGCGTGCACATGAAGAGCGCCCTGGAGTATGCCGAGAACATGTACGACGGCATCATACGAAAGACTCTCAAGCAGAACGACAACGATGTCATCCTCAGCAGCAGCGGCGGCAACAACAGCAACAGCGGCAATGGCAATGGCCCTGGCGCCGGCAACGGTAATGCGCTGCTGGATCAGCTGCTGGTGAAGAAGACGCCGCTGCCGTTTACAAACAATCGCAACAATGATTACATCAATGCCACCTGCTCCAGCTCCGAGTCGAGTGTCAAGCGTCCGGGCAGTCCGCTGGGCGCCTATGCGGATATCAAGCGCGAGCGACTCAGTCCCATGCGCAGCACGGCGAGCGCCAGCAGCGACGACGACCAGGATGCCCATGTCACCACCAATAGCAACAACAACAACAACAACAACAGCGAGCTGGCCCACAACAAGAACAACAATGGCAATGGCAATGGACGCAGTCGGATGACATCGCGTGACTCCGAAACGGACGCCAGCAGCTTGAAGAGCGAGCAATCGCTCAGCTCGGCAGCGCAGCTGCACAAAATGATGGATCTCAATGGCAGCAACAGTGTCAAGTACGAGCCAGAGCCGGCGACAGCAACAGCGGCGCAGTTATCGCCAAACAGTACGATATTGCACGACAAGCTGGCACAGATCAAGGCCGAACAGGCCGAGGAGCAGTTATAGGTCCGGTGGCAACCAGGTGAGGACTGTCCCCAGCAGCAGCAACAGCAGCAGCAGCAGCAACTGCAACAGCAGCAGCAGCAACTTGTGGCACCAACATTTGTGTGGCCACCGTTAGCCACGCACTACTATAGTTTCTAAATGAATGGGGCAGTTGGCTAGTTGTACAGGCAAGCGCAGATTGAGCAAAAGTAAACCAAATTTTTAAGCATATATACATATATATATATATATGAATGTCTATATATATACATATATATATATATATACATTGACAAAGCAAAGAGCCCGCGGCATATGGAGCAACAGCTCCAAATTGTTAGTAGTTAATAAACATAAAAATGAATACACACACACACACAAGCATATACCATATATGTGTATATGTAAGCATGCAACAACAACAACAGCAACAACAACAAACAAACATGCATAGATACACACAGTGTTTATGCATATTTATTGTTTAGTTTTTTGACAATCGACAAATAGGCATTCTCTTGTACAAACTTTCTAAACCAAACAAAAAAAAAAACCCTTAAAAATATACAAAAAAAACAAAAAAAAAAAAAAAAAAACAAATAAGCAACAACCAACACAACAATATCAAGTAAATTAATTTTTAAAATTACAAAACAAATGAAACAAAATTTTTTTCAATTCAAATTTTATTTCTACCCAAAAAAAAAAAATAAAATAAAATAAAAAACAGCCCACACAAAAAATACTATGTCAGCGCCTGCTTGCGAACTGTAAACAAAAATTCTTGGAAATAAAACATTCCACAGCTTTTTTTTATAATTTTTAAATATTAAAAAAAAGCAAAAAAAACAAAAAAAACTTTTAATGTGATTTCTCTAAACGCAATGCAGACGCCTTACGCATAGCTACTGACACTAAACCCAACAATAACTACAAATACCAGCAACAACAACAACAACAATAACAAAACCAACAACAACAATATCCGATCAATAACAACAACAACAACAGCAAACTTAATAGCCAACAATAACAACAACAACAACAAACAAAATAGCAAAAACAAAATTCAAAAACTACAAAAATCAAAAACAAAATTCATTTGCAAAACATATTTTATTTCAATTAGTTTTCTTATTATTTTCAAAAAAGAAAAACCCTTAAAAAAGAAGAAGAAAATATAAAACAAACGGAAATCAATAAACAAAGCTGCCTTCACATTTACAAATTAAATAAATTGATAAGAGGAACGAGAAAATGTTAGCTAAAGCAAAACAAAATATAAATAAAAAATATGAAGAAGAAGAAGCACACAAAATAATAATAATACCAGAAATTTACGCAAAAACAACAACCACAATAACCACAAAAAAAACCACCAACAACAAAAGACAGCCCATCAAAAAAAAAATTGTTTAATTTGAAATACCAATAAATTAAAAACTAAATTTAAAAAAAAATTAAAAAACACATATATATAGATAACAAAATTATTAAATATGAAAACAAAATTTTGATGTTTCGATGTTTAAATAATATAATAAATTTAACTAAATGTTTTAGGCCGTAAATTTATATATAAAAAAAAAAAAACAAAACAAAAACAAATTCCCATTCGATAAAAGGTCTTGAAGTAATCTCTATATAACTATATATGTATCTATATATATATGTATATTTCTGTATGTGTGTGTCTTGATCCATTACGCGTATACCTCAAAAACGAAACACATAAGATCATTTTGAGCAACTCTATATATATGTATATATATTATATATATATATATATATAATTAAAAGTACTTATACACTCTACACACTCTTTACACAATTTACAAAAACCAAAAAAAATAATTGAGGAATGTCTACTAAAAATACATATTTACACTGCAAAAAAAGAAGGAAAAGAAAGTGACAAACTGTAACAACTTTTTTGGTCAAAACACGCCCCCTACCTATCCCTCCCCTTTTGAGAGCTCTCTTGTTTCGAAAATTCTAGATGGGTTTTACTTAAATGTATGCGTAAATAAAAAACAAAATCTATATATATATATATGTACCTAAACGAAAGAAAACAAAAACAAAACATATTTTGTGTGCTAGCTAGTAAGTGTCAAAAAAGAGAAATCAAAACAAAACAAAAAACAATTATTAATAACAACAAAAATTATATATACAACAAACACATGTATTTTTAAAGTTACACAAAAAACAAATATCAAAATTCTATTCAGCTAAAAAAAAAAAAAAAAATATATATATATATATATATATATATATATATATATATATATATATATATATATATATATATATATATATATATATATATATATATATAAAGAAAACAAAATTAATTATAATTTAAAGCATATTGGCTAATCCTTAAAAATAAATTTGATGTGCATAAATGTTGTGGCTAGAAAAAAAAAATACAAAAATAATTCCAAAATTTATATTGAGGCAAAAAAAAAAATTAAAGTTAAAAAAAAAATTTCGTGTATCTAAAATATAAAGAGAAGAAAGTGAAAAAATTTAGTAAATTATTTGCATCACAAGAAATTGTTTAAAAGCAAACAAGAAATCAAATCGTATTTATTGCTAATTTAATTATATATTTGAAGTATACATACATATTTATTATACATACATATATACACACATATATATGTATATATATATAGACACACTATCTGTGATTAATAATCCAAAATTTTGAAGAAACTTTTTCTGACTAATGTTGGTTAGGCAAAACATTGCATAAAACAAACGTAAATAATTATTATAATAATATGAGAAAAGATTACACACACATACATATAGAACAAGCTATAAACTAATTAAACGATCGGATACAAATAATAATAACAACAACAACAACAACAACAGCAATAACAACAATAACAACAACAACTACACAAAGCACAGAGCAAAAAACTATCCAAAGCGAATTCTTAGTTGGCCTATAGAGTATATACGATATATAGGTTATAGGCCAAAATAACAGTAAAAACAACTACAGCACATCACTAAAAATAAAAACAACAATAAAAATAGACAACAAAAATCATACAACAGTTCAGAGCATATATAGTTGTACATATATTTTGGAAAATTTTTTACGCAAAACTAAACAAACTAAAAAAATGCAGTCTAAAAAACAATAAAAACAAAATCAAAATGCAGTGTAAACATTTTATAAAACAAAATTATACAAAGTAAAAACTAAAAAAAAAATCTAATATTTTGTTTAAGACAAACAAAAAAATGCTAGACAAAAGAAATGAAATCAAACTAAATGATAAATAAAATATAAAAAAATTTAAATTTAAAGTTAAAATAAAGTGCAATTATACGGTTTATATGTATTAAGAAGCAAAAACAAAAATTAAAGAAAATTGTAAAAAAAAAATCTAAATCTGATTTAAAAAGTTTCTGAAAAAAATGCATTTTGCTGCCAATTTCAAGGCGAGAGAAACCAGAATTGAAAAATAAAAATGTAAATGAAACAAACACACACATACACATACACAGACACACACAAACACAGACAGGTAAATGGGCATAGGAGTATAGTGAAAAGTAGAAGAAGAAGAATAACAGGAGAAAAGCAAAGCAAGCCGTATGTAACTGAAATATGAAACCTTTTCAGAAGGTTCTCGTCGCGTGAAGGAATAGGAATATAACAGCTTGAGAATGTTGAGAATTGTATAGATTTTTTGCATCTGCCAACCTGCTACGACCACCAATAAGAAAGAAAAGAAAAGAAAAGAAACGGATACAAAAAAACGTTTCTTGGCCAGGTGGGTTGGGCGTGCAAAAACGCTCAGGTACGTGTTTTTATTTTTCGGAGAGAAAAAAGATTGATTACCCATACATTACTTATTCTTTGTTTACAACAAATTCATAGTTAATAATTGTATAAAAAAAAATGAAAAAAACCAACAAAACAAGAAAAACAAAATAAGAAGAACGCAAATTTAAATCGATATATATTTATAATTACGAGTCTTAAATCTATATTAATATATTATGTATATTTTAATTATTATTTTTATATATATTTTAAAGGTTTAGAATTTTGTTCAACATGAATCAAAATTTGCTGAATATAAGTGCATATACATAGTGTTTACGTTATTTACAACACACTCTATTATTTATATTATTAATTGCAACAACAACAACAACAACAAAATAGGCAAATCAAAATTTTCAATTATTATTAACTAAATACTATATCTCTATATATATATATGCAGACCAATTGTTGTTTAGCCTTGATTTGTGTGTTTTGTATATATATATATATACTAGTAAGCAATTCTCTTTTTGAAACAAACAAACAAACAAATAATTTGTTGTTTTTTTCTTTCTTTCTTTTAATTAATATTACAAACGGGCAAAAAACACATTTGACTTATAGTGCAATTGTTTCAAACAAAACAAATATGAATATATCTATATATATTATATATATTTTATATGAATAACAACTGATATAATTTAACAGATTTCTTTGCAATACCAAGAAGTATATGTATGTATATGTAAACAGCAACAATTATTAATTTAAACACAAAGTCGAACATCAATTGAGAATCAAAAATCATTTTAAGTGCACATATGTAAAACAATTTGTAAGACAAAGTCAAAGTCAGTTTACTCAATTCATTTATGCTAAACACTATAACTAAAAACGAGAAACCATTTCAAATTATTAACTTTAGTTGTGCCAATCGAAAAACAGATGAACAACTTTTTACTTGAGCGTTAGAAAACAACCAAAAAAAAATGCAAAGAACAGAAGAAACAATAGCCAAGACAAACAACCAACAACCAACAACAACAACAACAACAATAGCCCAAAATAATTGAACTAAAAATTGAATATACAAATATTGTATACATATATATATATATCAATATATATATGTCAACAAATCAAATGAAGAAGACAACAACAACAACAACAAAAACACACACACAGCCTGACGTCGATTGTACTTTTCTTTTTTCTTCAAGCAAAAAAACCAAAATAAAACAATTTTATTAAACAATAGTACTACTCTAACTACAACAACTAAAATAGCAAAACAGTAATAGAAATAGCCATAGCCACAAGTAATTAACTATAAACCAATACAAACACAAACACACACACACACACAGACAACAACAATTATCAATTTACTAACAGCGAGCGAGAGCGAGACTTTTCCAAAAAGAGTTTTTTTCCAATTGAATAGCAATAACCAATACAATAGCCACATAATTAAACGATCATACTATATACAATAGACAGGACAGCAAAATACAAAATACTAAATACTAAAGAAAAAAGAAGCAGAACATGATGAGCTGAGCTGTTTGCTGCACATGGCGTATACGCAATATGCGTTGCGCATACGCCACATGGCACCAAAAGAAAAAAAAAAAACAAAAAACAAAACATGCTCAAAAGTAAATGAGAACAATTTTTATTTCAATTATCCACTATCAACTACAGCATACAGTAAAATATTAATAAAAATACAACAAAAAAAACAAAAACAATAGCCCTAGCAGAACATATTAAGCATATTAATCCATAAAAACAAAAAACAAAATAAGTAAAAAAAAAAAAAAACAAAACAAAAATCAGCAATAGATCTAAGTTATTGGCAAACAGATGACTGCATCGACTACGTTTTTTTTTTTATTAATAATAAAAAAAAGTTTCTCGTTTTTAACAGCAAATATTTAGATTATTTTTAATACAACAACAACAACAACTGATGCAAGTACAATACAAAAAATAAAATAAAAAACAAAAAAATTTAAACTGAGCAAAATTCATTTATTTTTGCATTTACCGAAGCAAAAAAAAAAACATATAATATTATTTTTATACTGTTTCATGAAAGTGAAATGAGTATGTCAGCTTTTTTTTTTATTGTGTGAAGATGAAAATTGTTTCACAGCCAATAAGCGTAACTAAATATATATAAAATGCATTATGATTAGCAATAGCCCATAAGATACAGATACAAATAAAACAAAAACAAAAATATATATGTATGTATTTAGCATTAACAACAACAACAACATAGCAAAGATAAACAACTTAAGCAAAGAAAACTTAAAAACAAATTTGACTACTAAATTCCATAGACGTAATTTTTTTTAATCAACTTTTCTCTTCGTTTCCATTATAATTTTTAGTTCTTTACAGCGAAACAAAAACAAACAAAAATGTTATATAAATATATTTAATTATGATAAACAATTTGTCAAAAATAAAATAAAAATCAATAATATATACAATATAATTCAAACATTGAAAACAAAAACTTAAATAGAATTCAGTTAAGTTATATAATTAAATTTAAAAATTTGTTCAGCGTGCATAATTGTTATATACTATATATAAAATTTACAATTATAATTAGATTTATGATTTTTCGTTATTTTTATTATTTACTTATTATGTTTCATGATATATGTATGCATATATACCATATATATCATATATACTTACGCTGAAAATGTTTATTAATAAAAACAAAAACAAATATTTTAGTTAAACAGCTGAAGTTTTTTAATTTCTATTCTTATTTAAGTTTTGTTAAGACTCAGAGGCTTTTATTTCAAATTTTTGCTCTATGCTATATATATATACATATGTATTCTATATATATTACACATAAAATGCAATAGTAATCTATCTTAGTACACTTATTCAAAATATACTTAACAATAGACCAAAGTAAATATTGACTCTGATGTGGGTCTACCGTAGCACGCAAAGAACTGTTAACCGTTTATTTCTTTACCCTCTGTTTGAGAAAACAACCGAAACAAGATATAATTTTATAACTGATTTTCAATATGTCTTTTAACCGATAACCTTAAAACAAGAATAACTACCGATTTTTCGAAAGAAACTCGATCTGCAGGTTTATAGCTCTTATAGGTTCTGAGATCGACGCGTTCTCACACACAGACTCATAGACTTTGTGGGGACTGCCAGTTACATACACTTTAAGGGTTCAGGGTATACCAATCATACTCAGTCGGACTCGCTCTGAGCAAGAGCCTTCCCTTCGTTTTGGTTCAATTCAGTTAGAGAGAGAATTTAGGATCGATTGACGCTCACGCAATGAGAGTAGCTGAGCAAATAGCTCAAAAACTCAATGCAAATTCGATCCGATCGCAATCGGACGCTCTCTGAGTTTTTTCTGAGTGTCAGTAAAAGACACTTATTTGCAAAAATCGAGAAACGGTCAACAGTTATTTGCGAGCTATAAGGTTTATCGATATCCAGAACATCTTCAATATTTGCTCCATTTTCACATTTAACAAAAATAGGAAAACAGCAAGAAAATTGGCAAAGAATACAAGTAAAATACATTTGAGTATATATTTAATTTATTTTAAACTTGATTTTTCCGAACGCTTTCGAAATGTTTTTGAGTTCATTCAACCCATGCGATAAACAACTCTTTGGATATCTAAAATATTCTAGAACTGGTTACGAAGGCAAAACTAACAAACAAAAATTAAAATAAAAATCTATCTTTAAACAAAACTCAACAGCTTCAGGGACCAACAAAAAACAAAAGATTTATTTAACAACTCGAGAAATCTTTCAAAAAATGAAATTTAAGGCATATCTATATCTCGATGGAACACTTAAATGATATGCATAAAGAAAGGAAGAAGAAAAATTTACGAAATATCTGGGCAAGCATTTCGAATATATATCAAAAACTAAAATTTGCATATATGTGAAATTTATTCAGAAAAAAACTGTAAAAAACACTTTGGTAATATAAATATATAAATATATCAAAAAAGTATATATATAAATCAATAAATGTCTGTGGAAAATATTTGGAATATTGAAATTTTAAGTGTAAGCAAATCTTGTATACGATACGCAAGTAAACAAAATTAAAATTTAAAATTTGGGTGTTAAATAATCGTAAAAGAAAAGAAAAACATATTGATTTACATAGAAAATTATAATTTGGTAAAAATATTTTGGGTGTAAATAAATGATATATCAAAATATGTATGCTAGGTGGGTAAAAATTAAAGAAAAAGAAAACACAAAAAATTTAAAAAATTAAATTAGCAAAATTTATGTGAACTTAGTAAATGGTAACTTCAAATTTATAATATATATACATATATGTATATGTTTATATATATATTTGTGTATGTCTGCTAAAAAATTATAATATTATTAACTATTATCATGGACTTTCATTTATGAAACAAAAAAAGTTCTTCAGTTCTTACTGGAAAATTCAATGCCAAGTTCAATATTTGCAGTTCGAAATCAATTTTCGAATGGGTATTCAAATGTTTAACAACCAAAACATTGTGTAAAGAAAATAATAGAAATTGCAAAGTATAAGAAAACAACAACAACAACATTTAGATGTATATGAATGTGTACAACCAAAGGAGATATAATGGCAAAATCTACTAAAGACAAAACAATACTTACAAATGAAAAACAAAAACAAAACACACACAAACTATTAACTTGTAATGATGTGAACATGGAGCTCTCAGTATTTCGAAGAATACTGGCAATAAAAATTTAATAAAACATTACGAAAATGGCTTTTTAATTCAATTTACAGATATTCTTGTAAATGTTTGGGATATATATCTTAATAACCTGAACCCAATGCTAAATGAGAATGATATTGTTAAATATATGTAATAGGCAGAAGGAGGCATGGCACGCCCCTTAAAGTATATAACCAGGGTTGTTAAATACTCGATAGATAAACGATTTCAGTTCAATTTTTAATACATTTCGGATTTTTTAAATTTTTGAATTTAGTATTGAAAATAAATATAAAAAATAATCAATATTTTAATTATTTTTTAATGTTGTTCAGTACTATATGTAATAAAATTATCGAATAGGCATTTTAAATTTTTGTTTTAGGTACGTGCTCATGATTTCATTTCGAAGTCTGTCTCTTTTGTAGTTTGTAGCCTGACATGTTGAAAAAAATTTCAGTATTTTATGTACATTAACGTATTCTTTGCTAGAAGATTGTAGAAGTTTAGTAGGCTTTGAAGATAAGCGAAGCTATTTAAATTCATATCATATTCTTAAGCAGATGACTATAAATTTTCTGTAGCGCAACTAAAAAAAAATACAAAAAAATCAACCATTTGGAATTAAAAGGAAAATCAATAAAAAATAGAAAATTGCGAAGCAAAAAATTAGAAAAGATGGCTTTAAAGCGTTTGAAGTGTGATCTCAGTCCAGAGATAACGACCTGTCTAAAGCTGTCTGAAAATGTCCGTCCCGATTGCTGTCCCATAATCAAGCGCATACCCTACGATGCAGAGTGTTTCCTTAAAGACATTGGCAAGGAGCTGAAGAAGCTGTACGATCGTCACCAGCGCAGCTTTACGAAGCGCAAACGCATCATGGAACTGGCGGTGCCGTTGCGTCCAAAATGCCGCTACTTGCCCAGGTGTGCGTGTCCATTCAAAAAGACAATCGAAATCGTACCAGCGGATCAGCCCATACATACACGCACCGATCAATTGGCATTGCCGACGGTTAGGCGCCTGCTTAGTCGTCGAGCCGATGCTATCGCGAACGGTGATATGATTGGCGAGGGCATCATTAATCGCTTGTTACGTTACAGTTATATGTCTTTGTACAGTCGCTTGTGCAATGTGCAGCCGTTGGAGAAACCGTGAGCATCATCAGAACAACTGAAATCTCAAATCAGGTAATAATCTAATTCTAACTCCCATTTGAAACAGCAAAAAAAAGAAGAAGCTATCGGAGAAGCAAATGAAGATGCGAGAGATGAATATCGCTCGACTCGCGAAGCCGGCTAAACCGATTACCCCACCGCCACTGGTAAGTCAGATATATTAGGTATTAAATATGTACATACATATGTTTAAAGTTTTGTACTTAGCTGTAGTCATTCACCTATTGACAATGCTTCAACTTGAGAAGCTTTAGCTATATACGATATGATTCTTAAATGGTTATTGCTTATGGCAATCCAGAACGATACAGTCAATCAATTAATGAAACGGCCAAACTTATTCAAATTTAAATATATTCGGCTGGCACTATAAACAGTTGATCAAATCTAGCTATGTACATTAGGTATAGGGTACATAATCAGTACAGTACTCTATTTAAGTACTTTATATCTGTGCTTAAAGTTCTTTGACTTTATACCTGTACCTAAAGTTCTTTGATAGAATTAATACTAAAAGACAAATAAATTATCAATCCATAGTACTATACGACTCAATGCTACTTAATACTAATACTCTATAATCAAGTAGTTAAGTTCCAATCATTAAAATTCTAGCTGCAATACTGTGGGAGATATACTGTTTAAAGATATAGATTCCCCCAGTTAAATGATGATAAAACCAACAGGTTACGACAATAATTATTTTCAGAACCTATAAGATCCGCTATCATAAACATAGATCCCAATGTAAACTGTATAAGCTACAACCTATTTAACCACACACTCATTTACCCCTTGCAGGATCGGAAAAAGGGACAAATAGATCAGCGACGTTTAAAAAAACTATCGCGTCCCAAGGTTATTATGGAGGACATCAAGCCTGAATGGGAGTTCACACAGGGCATGAAAAATTACAAGGCAACGGATCGTGTTAAGAATTTGGCTGAGCCAGTGGATCGGCCCAATGTGCACACCAATGAAAATCCTGGAAAAGTCTCACCCAATGCACTCAAATATAAACGTAAGTTCAAAACTTAAATATATATATATAGATATCTACAATTGTCTGATGCCAACCACAGCGAGCGAACGCATTAAGGAGATGTCACAGCCACTGGCTAAGCACGAGGCCAATTTGGGTCCAGCCGATCTTAAGGACGATCCGTTTGCCATTTCGCCAAACGCATTAAAGTACAAGATAACATCGCGTATGAAGGAGCTGGCCGAGCCAAAGGAGTTCGAGAACACGCATATCCGAGAGAATCCTTTTGCCATCTCGCCTGCGGCGCTCAAAGCGAAAGCCTCGCCGCGACTCATAGAACTGGCCAAGCCCAAAGGCTCGTAAGCCCACAAAAAATTAGTCAGATATTTCGGAACATTTGGGTGTTATTCATTCGGTTTTCTAAAGTTTGTATAATAATAAAATGTGAAATATTTTTCGTAATTGAAGTTTTTCCATTGCCATTCGGGTAGGTAGATATATAGATAACAGTTTTTAATTAATTTTGGTTTTATTTTCTGCATCATTGCTCTCGCTTCACATTGATTTAGTTTTTAATTAAATATTTTTCTTTTTTGTATTTTGCATTTGCTTGTCATAAACTTAATGCTGGTTGCAAACATTCGAATCCAATTTGGATTTTTTTTTTTTTTTTTGTATAATACATAATCACAAAATAATAAACAATACGGCCAATTTAAAAAACTAAAAAGTTTTGGGGGGTAAATGAATACGGGGGGAAGGGGTTGGGCGAGGTAATTGTTCTAAACATAAATATTCGCCAGAAATAATACTCAAAGAATCAATTGAATTATGTAGGGAGGTAGAGGAGAAAATCATACTGAAAAAATCAACTAAATATCAGAAAGAATTTTTAACATTTCAATAATTTAGGCAATAACTGAAGAGTTTGGTGTCTATGCATGCGTCTAATCCTTGGTTGGGGGAGCCACAGACAACAGTAATAGTTGTGTTGTGGCCAATTGACCAGCTGAATTCGGTTCGTGAACGATCTAGTGCAGATTGGCAATAATGGCGCGCGTAAAGTCCTGAGTGGTAGATTGTCCACCCAAATCCTTGGTGCGTATCTTGCCGTCCTTCAACACCTGGTTGATGGCATTCTGTATGACTTCGCTATAAGTTGGTAAATTGATGTGACGCAACATTTTTGTGCCGCACATCAGCATTGCCGTTGGGTTCGCAACATTCTTGCCCACAGCCTGAGCGAAGATATGGCGTGCACCCTAAAAAAGCAAAAGAAAAGATAGTCATTGTGCATCTCAACAGCTTGTAGGTCAAGTATTTGCTTACCGGTTCAAAGACCACTGCATCAGCCGAGTATGAAGCACCAGCAACGACGCCAGCGCCGCCGACCAAACCAGAGGCCAAGTTGTCGACAATGGCACCATACAAATTGGGAGTGACCATCACATCGAACTGATTGGGATTGGACACCATTTGCATGGTTGTATTGTCCACAATCATTTTATCGAGTTCGATACGTGGATATAGCTTCGAGACTTTCTCGCATGACTTCAGGAACAGACCGTCGCCCAGCTTCATGATGTTGGCCTTGTGCACGGCTGTTACCTTCTTGCGGTTATTCTTGGTGGCATAATCGAAGGCAAACTTGGCAATACGCATCGACTTCTTGGCAGTCACAATTTTCAGGCACTCCACAATGCCGGGCACCGATTCGTGCTCCAGCGCAGAGTACTCACCCTCCGTCTGTTCACGAATGATGACCGTATCGATGTTGTCGTGGCGTGTCTTAACGCCAGGCAAACTGCGAACATGCACAACATTCGCATACAAGTCAAGCTCTGTGCGCAGTTTCATGTTAAGGGTCTGCAGTTCCCCCTCATTGCTGTAATCGGGTGTAGCCAAGATACCCTATATTTATACATAGGAGATTAGCATTTATCTCTATGAAGCAGTGCGCAACTGACCTTAATGCAAACTTTGTTCTTGCGAATGGAGGCGACAACATCCTCCAGTTTGGCGCTTAGCACAGGATTGATTTCCGACAAAAAGAACGCCTCAAAGTCAACGGGCACATTTGCTGCCTGTGCGTAATGAAACGTTATGTTTTCAATTAGCTAATAGGGCATTTTTTACTAGAATCTCTCACCTTGAAAACCTCTTGCAGTGAGTAGACCAATTCGGGTCCGACACCATCGCCGGGCACTAAGGTGCAAGTGGTTCTATTTGCACTATATGTCTCCTATAAAAATCGTAATCATTATACACATTTCTCGAAGGTAATATTAATATTCCATTTGAATACACACCGAGCCACTAACCGCCGCTGACACATGTAGTGCGCGCACTGCGGCTGCCTATAATAGAATATAATAATAGTTAGTCATAGAGTTAAGAAGGATGAGAGGATGTTAACCTCAAAAAAAAAAATTTTGGCATCAGCACTTGACTTGGCTCCCAAGTGCTAAGGCAGCGGCTGCTGCAAAGAACTTGGCAAGTGTTTATGTAAGCACTTTGGCAACCTCTGTTTGGCGATTACCTGAAAGAAAGTGCGTCCCAAGGTTTTAGCCAGCATCGACATCTTGCTCGTTCGTTACAATATTCTGTTTATTATAGATAAACAAATGTACCTAAATGTAGAAATGTAAAAATTAATAATTTTACTTTGCGAAATTTTTGATTGGAAACCAACTGAACAGCTGACTAGGGATGCTATTAAAATATCGAAAATCACATGTCAATTGCGATAAATACTCAGATATTATTTTGAAAATTTTTAATTTATACAATTTCGTCGCCGTACGTACATTATTATATAGTAGATTCAATGCTTTCGTATAATTTTGTCTCAATTCATTTATTGTAAGTAAATAAATTACCCATAGAATAGAATAACGATTATAAGTTGCTATCGATAAGATGTAGTTATTCTCGATAGCCCGATTATTAACGCACATTTAAACATTTGCGGCAAATAATACATTTGTTATATATTTTGAAATGAATGATTACATATATTTTGCTTATAAGCTGTGAATGTTTCGATAAATGTATTTTAAAAGAAACCCTCGTCGGCATCTTCTGCTGGCTTCTGATCAAAACTGGCGCATTTGGCTGCCTCGCCACCGCGCACCTTTACATTATAGCAAACATTTTCGGCCTTCAGCATGCTCTGCCGCATTGTCGTTATTTTGCGCCACAACTCACGGGCACGCGGACAATTCAAACTGATGTACCTGAAAGTAACAAGATAGCAGACATTAATTTTTATTACTATGCACCCTGTGCTTGACTCACCCTGTGTAAAACTGCTGCAATGCCTTGCAGGTCTCCATGCAGGTATCCGTGTCCCCGCTGCCCAATGAGTTGATGCAACGACGCATCAGTTCACCGGTCAAATCCGAGACGCCTAAAATGTACTCAGTGGGATCGACGTAAAACTGAAATTTTTCCACAGCTTTGCCTGTTGTTTCTTCTCCAGCCATTGGAAAGTCTCCCGCGTCTTGCATGGGTTTCTCTTTCTCCTTCTCCTTGTCAGCATCGATTTCGTATTGCATAACTGACTGCAGGGCCGACCAATCAGATATCGACTTGCAGCTCTCACCGTTGTCCTCGTTGCACAAGTACTCCATATAGGTATACGCCTCAATGAACTCCTGCAGACCGGGCGAATATGCGGCACGAAATTGATAAACATCCTGATTGCGCAGCTCCAGGGCAATGGATCGGAAATTCACCTCGATGAGTTTGTTCAATCGCTGTTGCGCCTCCTCGAGCACTTTGGCCTTGTTCTGCTTGCGCGCATCAATGGAATGCAAGAAAAATATTATGCGCTTCGATTCGATCGTAATGTCACGGCTTAGTTTTAGAATTCGCTCATGGCGATCATGTTTTGCGTCCAATTCGCTCGCATAGCTGCGAAACGCTTGCACAACGGGATTCTGCTCATCCAGCTGTGGCTGACGTTTGCGCGGCGCACTATTATTGTTGCGATAGCCCGGATTTTTCGGCATGTTTGCAATTTGTTTATTTGTAAATAAAGCCGGCAGAAAAATAATACGTCGATATGCAATCTGGCGTTGCCATCTGATTCTTATTAATCAGAGCTGCCACTTTGCATGTTTATTATGTACCATCTGTAAAGTACCAAGTTTTGCCACGAATTGTTTTGATCAGACTAAAAGTAGAACAATTAAATACCAAATCAATTAAATGCTAAAACCGTTAAATAACTGTAATTTGCATAAATTTTTAAATACTTCGTTTCCCAAGTCGAGCAGCCCGTTTTTGGTACATTTGTAAAAGTGGCAGCCCTACAAATTTATCGTATTGCTTTCATCGATTGTCAAACCAGATGTCAGCTGTCAGCTGCTGTTTTTCGTTCGTGGCAATTGTTTTAAAATTATTTTAAATCTATACTAAAAGTTTTAATCCACTATGCATGAGCCAGCAAGAAGACCATCAGTGGCCGGTGGTACAAGCACTGCTGAGAAGCTTTGCTTTGATAAAAATGAGTTCATGAAGGTTCGTATGTTGAGTATTCTTTAATAATGTCCTTCACCGTCTTTGGTTTTAAAGGAAAATTTCTCTGTGGATGAGTTTTTACACAAGAATCGCAATGCTCCTAGCCTGGAGCAGTTGCGCGACAACTTGGGCCTCTATTTGAAAGGTCTGCGTGCCGCCATGATCGATCTCATCAATGAGGACTACGCCGATTTCGTCAATTTGAGTGCCAACTTGGTGGGTTTGGACCAAACCATCGACAGTATACAACGCCCATTGGAACAATTTCGTACAGAAATCGAGGGCATACACAGTTTGATTGAGGAAAATGTGACTGAGCTGCGCACTCAGCTCGAGGAGAAGCGCAAATTGCGTGAATATCAACGGAGCTTGCAAAGCCTTAAGAAAGTATACGAGATCATGGAGAAGTTGCAGGAGCTGATAGCGAACAAGCTGACCGAGGATGAGCCCGCCCAGGCTGTGGACTTGGAGCGTGCTGCACTTGACCTGATACAGTTGAGATTCCATGAGAAATACTGCGACACTCAGCTGGGCAATTTACAGAGATCCACAATTCAGCAGCTGGAAGAGCAAGTGCATCAGGAGCTGCGTCGTTTCCTGTACACTTCACTTCAGCAGGCGAAGAGCGGTGCCGCCGAACCCTTGGAGCGCTGTCTACGCATCTACATAACACTCGATGCGTGTGACCGAGCTGAGCGCGCTTTCCGCGAAGATATTGTTGCTCCCTATATGAGCGGCATTATTGGAGAGCAGCAGCTGCAGAACTCGCCACAGGGATTGGCTGGCATTTACAGCAAAGTATTGAATTTCATATCGATACATATGGCAGATCTCTTGCGTCTGACGCTCTACTCGGATAAGCTAAACGGCTTCAATTTTTTGGTCAATAGCTTTTGGTCGGATGTTGAGATGCGCCTGGAGCTGCACATGAATTCAATATTTGCACCAGGCAACGCGGAGGTGTTCTATGTGAAGTACAAATGCACACGCGACTTTCTAGCCAAGGTTGAGGAGTTGCTGACGAGCCGCGGCGACAAGGTTGTCTCCGCCTTTCGCCATCACAATCAGACCAAAAGCTTCGAGGCACGCTGGAATCTGCCTGTCTACTTCCAGATATGCTTTCAGGTGAGTTGTGAATCTTAACAGAGAAGTATATTCATATTCCGCGCTTTGCAGGATATTGCCGGCAAATTCGAGGCACAATTAGAGCCCCTGCTCAATGATGATTCGCTGCAAGCTCAGCCCGAGGCAGATGCCTATCATCTAATGCCCTTCAATGCTGCCAAAGAGGCACTGACTCGCTGCTGGTCCGAGGGCGTCTACTTGTCGGAGGTATTCGCAAAATTCTACAAGCTCAATGTTCAGATTGTTTTACGCCTCTCGCGCTGGATCCGTGATGTCATCAAGGAGGCCAAGAGCAGCAGCTACTCGAAGCCGTACACACGGAATCAATTGCTTATAGCTTTATACACTGACACACGCCAATTGGAAGCGTATTTGCCGCAGTTGCAGAAGCTAATCATGTCGTCGGCGCCCAAGACCAAGAATCTGGCATTGTTCAAAAATGTCTTGAACAAATCCATAGCCGACTTGGTTGACACACTGGGCATGCACTTGACCAATATACAGGACACACTGAAGCAGCTTCTAATCACCGAATGCGGCGCTGACAATGTACGCCAAGTTAACGATCTTCCGCGATTGTATCGCAAGACGAATCGTGAGGTGCCGACACGTTGCTCCAGCTATGTAGAGCAAATGCTGCGTCCGCTCAAGGCATTTGCCGCTCAGCACGAGAAACAGCTGGGCACACTAGTGGTGGAGCAGATACTGGCCGAGGTGTGCAGCAACATAACCAAGGCGTAAGTTCAGGCAATTAAACTCAATTGCATGTTCTTTATATTAATATTTCTCTCAACCCGCAGCTACTTCAATGTGGTTAGTGAGGTGCTGACATCAGTGCAGAAAACCGAGGAATCCTTGCGTCGTCTACGTAATCTCAAGAGCGGCGGTGCATCCCATTCCCATGCATCCACTGCCGTATCGGATGACGACAAGATTCGCCTGCAGCTGCGCGTCGATGTGGCCGCCTGGACTCAGGAACTGGGCAAACTCAACTTTAAACCCAAACAAATTGACAAACTTTTGGAGCTCTCCCACATGGTGGAGGAGAGCATCAAGTCGAAGGAGAGCGCATAATGGAGCAAACCCAATCAAACAAAATCATCTTTGAAAAAATATTTACACACTTCAATTTATTTACTGTTAACCGATTACTAGTGTTTCTTTAGGCACAATATTTGTATATAGTTAAAAAAATTGTATTTAATATATATATATATACAAATTGATATATATATATATATATTAATATACATATCTGTGTTATATGTATATCGTATATAAATGCATCAAATTTCACGTGAACTGTTGTCTGCTGGCCTTGATTTAGTCGCTGTTTGGGGAATAGAGATACAAGAGATTACACATCTATCAATGAATTCTCATGCAGATCAATCAATCATTCAAATGCATGCTAAACTGTATAATAAACTGAAATTGTAGAATGCGGGGCAGAGTGCACAGAGGAAGACATTAGGATAACTCAAGCGGAAATTGCGTGCTAGTAAAAGTCTAAGCAGGCAGCAACAGCTTAATTACAGTTTGAGTTCCTCGGTGTCGGGCAACTTCTTGAAGAACCAGTCCAAATGCTCCTCGGTGACCTCGGCCAACGTGGATGGCTGCCACTTGGGCTTCTGATCCTTGTCGATGAGCAGGGCACGCACGCCCTCCTTGAAGTCGGCGCGTGGCTCCAAGTGGCGCACGGCCAGGCGATATTCCATGATGAGGCACTGGGCCAGCGAGAGCTGGGCTCCCAGCTCCAGCTGACGGAATGTTACCTTCAGCGAGGTGGGAGACACTTTGCCAAGGATCTATAAATAATAATTAAATAAATAGATTCAATTGGCTTTTAGCAGCGCTAGTTAAATTAATATGCGAAAACGTGGCATGCGCCACGAGGCGTTAATTAAATTTGTTTTTCTCTCTATATACATATACATACATACATATATGTTATTTGTGTGTTATATAATACTGTCTAAATATTTATGCATAGCATACGTCAATTAGCAGCTGGATCGGACGACTCTTATCACCTATTTATGTGCTAAACACTGACCTCCAGCTGTTTCTTTGCCCAATCACTGTCGTCGGTCCGCAAGCTCTCGAGTATGCCCTCCACAGAGCTGGCCGAGAAGTGCTTGTTGATCTGCTCCAGCACGGGCGTCAATGAAAATGGCTTCTCCGGCTTCGACTGGAACTTTTCCAGTATTTCAGGCACATCGTCTGCATCGGGGCAATTGAGTAGCGCCGTTTCCAATTCGGGAATCTTGCTACTCTCACAATAATGAGTAGCAATGCCGGCATAGTAGACATCGCCGCCGCGTAACCTATGACCCGTCAGGCCCAAGAAAATGCCCAGCTTGCCTTGCAGGCGTGGCAGGAAGTATGAACCGCCCACATCCGGAAACAGACCAATGGCCGTCTCAGGCATAGCGAATAGAGTGCGGTCGGTGGCCACACGATATTTACCATGGACACTGAGACCCACTCCACCGCCCATTGTGATGCCATCAATGATGGCAATGTAGGGTATCTTGTAGTTGCCGATCAGCGCATTCGTTGTGTACTCCTCGCGGAAGAAGCTCTTCGACTCGTCCGTGGGTCCTGCATCGACCAGGGCGCGCACATCGCCACCCGCACAGAACGCCTTCTCCCCGGTGCCTTTGATGATCATCAAGGATTTGGACTTTTCACATTTTTTTAAATGCTTGTAGATCTTGCGCACCATCTCCAAATTGATGGCATTTAGGGCTTTGGGCCTGTTTATGATGATCATGCCCTTGTTGGATGACTCCGTGGCCAGCACGGAGGACGAGGAGAGGCGCGTGGAATTAGCCATTGGCATATTAATTGTTGTTATTTCTGTTATTCTCGCACCGGCGGCGCACAGCAATGGGAATTGGGTGTAGGTACGATGACCAAGAGCGTAGGCTAACCTTTGAATTGGATTTTGCTGTGGCGCGTTTTGGTTAGAATCTAATTAGAAATTTTATTATGTGCTTATTTGCATTATTTACCATTTTGAAATTAGTTTTTTTTTTTCTATTTTATTTTACTTTTGCCCCTCCGCACAGCGAGTTGCGCAATAACAAACAGAATCTTGCGGTGTTGCCGTACGCAGCGATAAACGTTTAGAATACAAGTGATGTGAACTTTTGCGTCTCTTAATTAAATTTAAAGTGGTTTGCGATCCGTGATTATTCAACCGCAGAATAATTACAATTGCGCTGTATTTATACTAGTTGCAGCATTAAATAGAATGGTAATAAAAAGTAGAGTTGCAACACTTGAATGCAGGGTGGCAACTCTGTGGCCAAACGGAACAATGCAAAGCGCATATAAAACGTTTATGCCATGATTTAGTTTGCTGTAATTGTTAACGTAATGTTTGTGCAATGCACACTGAATATTGTTTGTGCTGCAAATATGAGAAAATATAAAATTTAATTTAATACTGTTTTATTTAAATATATCATAAATATTATATACAAATTTTTAACAAATAATAATAATAAAAGAAAGTATCAATATGTCTTACCAACATATATACATACATATAGTTAAATGCATATAGAAATGATATTTAAGAATATACTATCTACTTTCACAAACACAATCAGTAAAATCGAGAACTGATAAACCGTAATCAGCATGCATTTCTGTTGATTGTGAGTTGGTGAGCATAATATAAACGTAAACAAAAGCTTATCGCGTTTGGCGTGCGTATAAACCTATTAATACGAGTACGAGCACGCAGAAAACTGAAGCTTAACTTTATCATTCTCATTTTTAAACAAATAAACGGTGAGTAAATATCGGTAATCAGCACCTATGCCTATGATTCAGTGGTGTAAGAGCCAGCAAGTGGCTCACATTGAATTGTCTGTGCGATGCCATCGTTCTTTAAATTATCGAAAATACGTACAAAGCGCCGTCGCTCATCCGTTTCCAAATCCAAACAGATGAACTATGATGCACTGCTCTCCCAGTTGACCGACGACAAGCTGGTGATCTACGACAACAGCGGCGAGGTGGGTGGTGGTGCCGCTGCCGCGGCCGCCTCCCTTGTCGAGGGCGACATTCAGGATGGCGCCATCGAGGAGGAGCAAGCAGCGCCCATTCAAACAATACACCACAGAGCACCAGTTGCTCCGGGAACGACTGCTGCGTCAGCAATGGCAACGGCAACGGCAATGGGAACGACACCTGCAACAAGTGCAAACGTCAACCCGAAACTCGAAAATGCTGCGACAGCGACACCCCAGCGTAAAATATCGACGTCATCACGTTTCATGAATGCGTTTACTCAGCTTTATGGCGGCAATAGCAGCAGCAATAGCAACACCAACAGCAACAGCAACAATAACAGCCATAGCAACAACCACAGCGCTGGTCACGTGGAACTGCACAGCGATGATCCGGATCTGGCGGCAAATCGCACACCGACCAAGGGCATGGAGTCCAAACTGGTGGCCATGTGGCACAATGTAAAATATGGCTGGACGGGCAAAATGCGGCAGACTAGCTTCTCCAAAGAGCAGCCCGTCTGGCTGCTTGGACGTTGCTATCATCGACGTTACACGCCGCCCGTCAGCATGGAGAACTCCACCACAGAGATTACTAGCGGTGCTGATACCACGCCGGATAATGCCACATCGGCGTTTGATAGCATTCAAGCAACCACAGCTACTCCGTCGTCCTCCACATATCCCTCCATCAATCCGCAACAAATCGATGAGATTGTGGTGCCCCAAGAGCTGGGCATGGATGCGGCCGAGAACCAACTGGCCGAAAGTCCGTGGGAGGAGGGCATTGAGGGTTTTCGTCGTGATTTCTACAGCCGCATTTGGATGACCTATCGCCGCGAATTCCCCATTATGAATGGGTCCAACTACACCTCGGACTGCGGCTGGGGCTGTATGCTGCGGAGTGGCCAAATGCTGTTGGCTCAGGGTCTCATCTGTCATTTTTTGGGTCGCAGTAAGTGGGAGTCTGTTGCTACAGTAAGCACTGCTAATAGTGTACTTTGATTTCTGACAGGCTGGCGCTACGATGCGGAATCGCAGCTGCATTCCACATACGAGGATAATATGCATAAGAAGATCATCAAGTGGTTTGGCGATAGCTCCTCAAAGAACAGTCCCTTCTCCATACACGCGCTGGTGCGTCTCGGCGAGCAGCTGGGCAAAAAGCCAGGCGATTGGTATGGCCCCGCCTCGGTCTCCTATTTACTAAAGTGAGTGAGAGACCTAGATTGCTGGAGGTTTCATTAATCCTATATTCCATTTATCACCCAGACACGCCTTAGAGCATGCCGCTCGAGAAAATGCCGACTTTGACAATATAAGTGTATATGTGGCCAAGGATTGCACTAGTAAGGTATACCCTATATACTCCATACCCACTATTAATCGCTGCCTTTACAGTTTACATGCAAGACATTGAGGAACAGTGCAGCATACCGGAGCCGGCTCCCAAGCCCCATGTGCCTTGGCAGCAAGCCAAACGCTCGACCAGTGATGCGCCCAAGCCGGACCAGCACTGGAAATCTTTGATTGTTTTAATACCACTACGTCTGGGCACTGACAAGCTGAATCCCGTCTATGCGCACTGCCTGAAGCTGTTGCTCAGCACGGAGTACTGCCTGGGCATCATTGGGGGCAAGCCCAAGCATTCGCTGTACTTTGTGGGCTTCCAGGAGGACAAATTGATACATCTGGATCCACATTACTGCCAGGAGATGGTGGATGTCAATCAGGAGACATTCTCTATGCATTCGTTTCACTGTAAATCGCCACGAAAACTGAAGTCCAGCAAAATGGATCCCAGCTGCTGCATTGGTTTCTATTGCCCTACCAAAACGGATTTCGATAGCTTTGTGGAAAGCGTGCAATTGGTGAGTGGAGCAGCTGACAATTGCTTGGAGTCTTATATATAATCTTTCATGTATTTGTCAGTATTTGCATCCCATGCGTTGCGCTTCTGGCGCTACCCAGGACAAATCAACGGTACCAACAGGCCAATCCCAAACTCAGGCCCAGCACCCGCCACAAGCGGAGCTGCCCGAGATGAACTACCCGCTGTTCACGTTCTCGCGTGGTCGCTGCCTGGATCATGCGCGCGATGAGATGAGCGACTCGCTCTACAAGCCACTCATCCGGCAAGTGGCCGCCTTAACCGAAGAACTGGAGGGCACTGCTCCCCCGCAGCTGCATGGCTACGAACATGATCCGGATGATAGTGAAAGCGAGGAGTTTGTGCTGCTTTAAGCTGGCTCTTTGATACACATATATACTATATATACAAATAGCAATAAGTCTTGAATGCCCTCTCTATATCTTCCCGTACCCTGATGCGTAAACTGTGTTATATTCTGTTCATTTCTTTTTTATTATTCTGATTATGTTTATGATTATGATTAGCTATTATGATTTTGCGCTTATTGTTAGGTAGGTCGTCTCGCCGTTGCTCGCTCGCTAGCTCGCCCAAAACTAAGGAAAACCGACGTGCATCTCAACATCAAAGACTTTGTTATTATACAGACACTCCCACACACACACATATATATATATATTTATAAATTGCACATTTGTCTATTATATTTTATGAATTGTGATTATTTTCAATTTGCAACCTTTGTTCAAATTGATTTCATTTTTTGTATATCCTCAACAAGTTTTGTGCTTCACTCTGATTATTTCTATATATATATTATTTGATTATTTTTTCCTATATAGATGTATGTATAAATAGTTTATGTAATTCTCGGTATTATTATTTTGTAATGTGAATACTGTATGGAATTGAAACGTAATTAATCAACGGTGCAACAAACGTTTCGCTGCTCTCGAAAGTATTTTATTTGTAGTCCCATGTCTTAGATTGTAATTAAATTATGTTTTGTCTTCTAGTTGTTCGTTCATTATTTAGTTTTAAACATTAATTGTAAATACCCTTGCGAATAAATAAATAAATATTATAGTAAATACACAAATATATAGAGCTTAATAATTAATTTAAATATATATCAACTTAACCTAATTTCATAGAGTCAGAGTGGAACATTCAAGTTGACAGAGAGATCGGTGTTAGTTTAAAGATATGATATGGATGACTTGTCAGAGACATAGATAGTGTTGATAAGGCAGGTAGCGTGATATCAGAAATACAAGAATGACTAGTTTCTATAAGAACATATTACGAATCTATTTGGGGGGTTTACGCGTTTGATGAACATCTTGATTTGTAAACTCAACTTTGTGACACATTCGTCAATGGAAAAGAAACTGATAATATGGAAACATATTTTTGGACATACATTTGAGGTTCTAGTTTTCTTTGTGGTTCATTTGTAAACGTATTACGGACAGTAAAAATAAGATCTGTAATCAATCAGGAGATTCTTTATATTCCTAGTTCATTAAAAACATGTGGAGAATATGGAAACTTATTATTATCGGACATATATACGATGTAATCTCTAAAAAGAATATTTGAGGTGTTAATTCTTCTTTGTGGTTGCTTTGTAAACGTTTTACTGGCAGTAAAAAATATCTGTAACTAAAGAGTAAATTTATCCTTATATAAAATATCTATCTTAAAGAGAACATTTGACAGGACTGCCTCTTCTCACTTTTTCGTAAACGTTTTACTGGCGTCTAACAAAAATCTGTAAAAATATTATAAATATCTATAAAAAGTCATACAATTAGATTATAAACGTTTCAAAAGAGTTCCTCTAAGATACTGGATTGCTTTTAAGATGGATGAACTTACTACTATGACCAGATGTCTTAAACTTAGAGTAGGGTCTCCTTTTAGATGGACCCCTATTGCTGTGCTTCCTTAGGCGCTTCGCGATTCAAGCGTTTCAGAAGCTTGCCCAGATTATCTCGCGCTGTTGTTGCCCGCAAGGAATTAATGCTAATTGCAGTCTGATAGCATGCGATGGCTTCCTCCAGTTTGTCCCAGCGATGATAGAGCACGCCGAGATTCGTGTGATACAGCATGTTCCGTGGCTCCAACTCAATGACCTTTTTGTACAGAGCCTCCGCTTCCATATAGTGCTTCAGCTTGCCCAGAACATTCGCACGTATAAACAGAATGCTCGGCTCGTTGGGCAGTTGGGTCAGAGCCTGGGCGGAAATTCGAAGCGCATCCTCGTACATGCCGCGATTGTCCAGCATGGTTAGAATGTTGGCCCAAGCTTTGGGCTGTCGCGGATTGATGGCGACGGCGTGCTGCCAATGATGCAGCGCCTCGCCGTATTGATGTTGCTCCAGAAACAGATTGCCCATGTTATAGTAGCAGACGGCGTAGTCGGAGCGATACTTGAGCGCCTGTCTATAGCTATCCAGCGCCTGATCGTATTTCTTCTGCGCCGACTGCACGATGCCCAGATTCATCCAAGCCACGGGAAAAGCGGGATAGGCAGCCAAGGCAGCGCGTATGTACTTCTCAGCTGTCTGCAGTTGTCCATACTCTCGGTATAGATTGCCCAGGTTCATCAGCGCCGACTCGTACTCCGGATACAGTTGGACAGCCTTCAGATAGTGCTGGAAGGCGCGGCTGCTGTTGCCATTGTCCGTGGCCAGCCGCGCTATGTTGTAGTGCACCTTGGCATTGTTGGGGCACACCTGCAGTGCAGAGCTGAACAGCTGCTCCTCATTAAGCCACTCGGCCGCCCGTTGACGTGTGCGCACCATGAACACGGCATAGAGCAGCATAAGCAGCGACCGCAGGGCCACACGGCAATATCTGTTGCCCGCATAGTTTTGATAGCAGTAGAGGAAGCTGTAGACGGACATCAAGCAGAAGCCAATCGATGGCACGTACAGTGTACGCTCCGCAATGACAAATCCCACACGTATGATTCCGGAGGCAGGCAAAAATGGAATGACCATCAATGCCAAGCCGAGCATTAGGCCTGCGAGCCGCCGGAAGTTCAGCAGGGAGACAATGATGAAGGAATAGAAGGCAATGACGGCCTGCAGGCGCATGTCCCAAATGCTGGTCACCAGATTGATGCAGCCCAGCGCCCAGTCGAAGCACAGCCACTGCGGGCACAGCATCAGCCAGAAGTTCACCACATACAGATACTGCTGTGACAGACCGCGCGTAAGCAGCTGCTCATTGTGCGCAATTGGATTGTCCACGGGCTTGAATTCAGGCGCTTCGAAGTTCTGCCACCAGAGACGCAGGAGCAGCAGCGAGAGCATGCCGCACAGGTAGCACAGGTAGCGCAGGCGTGTGGTGATCACTCGCTGCTGTAGCTTCAGCGGCAGCATGTAGGTGCCATTCTGGAAGTAGTCCAGCATAATGCAGGACAACGGTATGGTGACGGCGGACTCCTTGAAGAGCATGCCAACTGCAGTAAGCAACAGAATGAGAATAACGCTGCTCACGCCTGGCTTATCCGCACTGGCCACCGTTAGCAGCAGACAGAGCAGGTGTATTAGTCCAAACATAAGCTCCGCTCGGCCCACCACGCCGGACACGGCTTCTGTGTGCACCGGATGGGCGGCAAAAAGTGCCGTGGATAGCGTAGCCCATCGTTCAATGTCCACGTCCTCCACATACAGCGAGCGTACAAGGCGCCACATGAGCAGCGTATTGACGCAGTGCAGCAAAAGATTGAGAAACTTCATGTGGGCGGCATTCAGGCCAAGCAGCGCGTACTCGTAGTGGAACATGAGCGTTGTCAGCGGCCGAAACGATTTGTGTGAATCCGCACTTAATAGCGGCGCACCCCAAAAGTCGTGGCTGAAGATTGCCGTCCAATTAGTGGGCAGCGAGTTAACATTTTTGTTCTTCACTATGGCCACGGTGTCATCGAACACAAATTTAGCACCACTTAGGCCGCCATAGCCATAACAAACCAAACACAACAGCACCAATATCGACTGGCACACCAGGCTGTGCAGTGTTGAGCTTTGTCGAAGATCCTGGCTAACCATGTTGCCCACTAAATGCACAGCACAGCTTCGTTAAGGTTAACTAATTAAATTTTTTTCTTTTGGCTACACAGTTTGAATACATCGCTAGCTGAGCAGGGGATGTCTACCCACAGACAGACGTAAGCGCGACTTTGGCCATTCCCATGTCATCGTTGCAGTCAGCTGTTAAGTGCGAACACTAACCATACAACACATACGGACAAATTTCAATTTTTTTGCGCTGCTGCTATTTGAGAGACCATAGAGAGAGAGAGAGAGCATAAAGAGAGGGAGAGAGAGAGAGTAAGGAAAAATAGCACATAGCCGTGCTGAAGCATGTGTCCGTTTCGTTTGACCGCTCGCAGCGCATTAACTTTGTCGTACTATATTTTCAATGCCCGAACCCCAAGAGACCGAGCCGAGCAAATACGACTGGTAGCTAATATTTCGACTGCCTTTTTCGGCGTTGAAAAAATTTGTTCTAGTTGGCCTATCTATGTGTTGTATGGTCAGTGGTGCGAATCAAGAAACTACACAGAATTATTAATATGTATTTAACTAATGTAAATGAATTTAAAAAATTAATAAATAAATGCATAGCACAAATAAAAATTAATAACTTAAACATCTAAAATATTTATCTCCAACAAATTAAAATTGTTATCCATTCACAACTGCAAATGCAACTTTAGCCATTCGCATTTTAACGTCTAATCAGCTGTTGAGTGCAACTCAAATTTATAGATAGTAAACAGTATTGTGTTAATAATGTCGGAGGAAATTGTTTTTGATTGCCTGCATGCAGAAATAGTCAACTATTGCCTAAACAACAGCAAGGTGGAGTATGAAATCATAATTGAACCATATATAAACATGGCTATTTTGCAGGATCAAAATGATCTGGGCACCCTGGAGTACATTGGCTTTACCACCGGCTATCGTTTGATCGAGCGTCTTACGCGTGACGTCGCACGCTTCAAGGATGAGCTGGAGACTATGAAGTTCATATGCACTGACTTCTGGACATTAATTTACAAGAAGCAAGTGGATAACTTACGCACCAACAACTACGGCATGTACGTGGTGCAGGATAAAGCATTCCGTTTTCTCACACGCATCTCGCCTGGCTCCAAGCAGCTGGAGCAGGCGCCCAAATTTGTCGCCTTCACTTGTGGTCTGGTGCGTGGAGCGCTAAGTAATCTGGGTATCAATAGCACTGTGACAGCTGAAGTGCAGACAATACCCGCATGCAGGTTTCACATAGAAGTCAATAGGGGTTAGATATAAATACTTATATAAATAACGCATAAATAATACATATTATTATAAATACATAACAATAATTAACTTGTATATATTGTTAAATAATATTGAGTTTCTCGTAGATGGCCACCACATTCTGTTCAGTCCATTCGCAAAGCTCACGCAACGCCCACTGATTGTCGGGTAGCTGAGGCTGCAGAGGATTTGGATCTGTGTGTATGCCCAACGCAGGCTGTGGACCTATTATTATAAGCCACTTGCCTTCAAAGGCGCTTAGGTAGTCCAGAAAGGCGCTGCGATTGTTAAAGTAGCAAAAGAGCAGCGCACAGGGCGCAACGCCTGAGCAACAGCTGCTGATGAAATTAGCAGTCAATTTGGAGTCCGCCTGCTCAATGTAGTTGAGTGGAATGAAACTGCGTACGGCGTATTTGCTGCGCCACCAATCCGGATCCCTTTCCAAGCCATAGATTCGCAGCTCTTGGTCAGCCACCGCGCCGAGCAGCCACTCGAGCAGTCCACTACCACAGCCGATGCTCAGCACATGGTGTATGTCCAGCTGCTTAAGCATACCACTGAGTCTCTTCAGATCCAATGCTGAGGGCCATATCCAGAGCAATTTGCGCTTCAAGTCTCGCTCCAACCTGTATCCCAGTGTCAGCAAATTGCGCCAGTTCTGTTTGGCTGCTGCTGCATGGGTGAGATCATAGATCTCTTGTAGCACCTCAAGTTCCGTTTGCTCGCTCCACATTTCGAACACTGTGCTTGGATAACATAATTATGTATTGCTATTGCTTGTTTATCGAACAGTGCCCAGACCCTTGGCATTGACGCAGGCCAACTAGGCAGCAATAGCTGACCCCCCACGACTTTTCATTACTCTATATACTATAATTAATAAGATAAGATAAGAACGAGTGTATGCTTTCGTTGGGACTAGCTTTTATATTGTTTAGAATCAAACATTGATAAATAATTTTTACATTTATAACTAGAATACGATATACACATATACATTTAACTAACATCTAACAATATAATATAAGTGGAACCACGGCCCGAATTCGACAAGAGATTGTTTTAAGTTAAGCATTACATGGATAACTTTATAATTGAATTAGTTAAATATATATAAGAAGATAAACTTCTTCTATGTTGACTGCTCATAGCTATATATGTATATCTATAGACTTGTTTTTTCTATAAGCATATACACACACCATTATATAGTTAAAATACCCTTAGTAAGTGTATTATATGGCATCAGGCCAGCATTTCATTTAGCTATAAGTATAAATAACATTGACCCCATCATGTAATGATGACGCCAATTGATCAGTTCACATCTCATTTAAATTCTTGAGCACCTCCCAAGTATTTCCCTCGACATCCTAATGGATCATCTGTAATCAATAGCTAGTACTGTAATATTTAAGTGGTATGTTCGTTCTCGTAGAAGTATTTGAAATTCTTGCGCCAATGCCGGAAGCAGGAGCTGCTCTGGTCAGGCAAAGGTGGATGTTGTGGCGGTGGGAGCTGTATGGCTTGTTGCTCAGCGGCTGTCGGTGTCGGCTCGTCCATGTCTAGACCAGTGCTGCTCAGCTCATTGGAATATTCCTCGTTATCCAAATCCAATATGATTTTGCGATATAATTTTACATTCTCTTTTTGCACTTTATCGGGCAGCGATTTCTCCGGCAGCGGCTTCTCCGGCAGCGATCTCTCTGGCAGCGATCTCTCCGGCAGCGGTTTTTCTGGCAGCGGTTTCTCTGGCAGCGGTTTCTCTGGCAGCGGTTGCTCCGGCTCCAGTTCGGGCACCACCACCGGCTGCACATTGCCCACACTCATGATGACGCTGCTGTAGCGCAGACTCGGTGCAGTTGGCTGCTCTTCAACTGCAGCTGGAACAGTTGTGGTGCTCTGCTCGACATCCAATACTTTTACGCCCACATCGAATTCAATGCCCGGATGCATGGAGCGCATATGCCGTTGCATATTGTCCCGCCGACTGACTGTGACGTCACATTGCAGACATCGATAGCGAGGATTCGCTGTGTGCTGCTTCACGTGCCGCTGCAGTGCATCCACATCATTGTAGGTCTTGTTGCATTGGGAGCAGGCGTGGCGCGGACGCTGCGTGTGCCGTGCCTGGTGCAATCTGAGCGTGGAGGAGCGCAGGAAGCTTTTGTTGCACACATTGCACTGATGCCGTCGGCTATCCGGTTCGTGCTTCACCCGATGCTGCCTTAAATTCGCCTTGGTTAGATAGTGCTTGGAGCAGTCAACGCATTTGTATGGCAAACTGTTGCCGCTGTGCAGCACAGCGTGCTCTGTGAGAGCGCCTTGGCTACGAAAGATTCTTGAGCATTGCTGGCAGGGAAAGCCAGATTTGTTGTGGGTACGCATATGGCGTTGCAACAGGACTTCCTGCCTAAAGGTTTTGTTGCAGTTGGAACAGCTGAAACTGGGACTGTTATGACTTTTTTGGTGATACTTCAGATGCGAGCGTGTGGCAAAGCGCTAGAAAAATTAAATTGCTATACATACATATGTATATTCAATTGAAGCTTCACTTACGCGTGAGCATTGGGTGCAGGGAAACCTCTTGAGGATCTCATTGCCACAGCTGCGATGATAATACTGTTGTGTGCGGCTGCGAAAGCTCTTGTTGCACACGGTGCAATGGTAGCCCTGTGTTGTGCTCGTTATATGTTTATAATCGACATCCTCAATTGGTTGCTCTGCAGCATTTGCTGCGGGTTCGAGCTCCCCTGTTAATTGGCACTCTGAGCAAGCGACTTCATCTGCCAGCAGACACAAACGACACTTTTTGTGGCCACAGCTGTCGGTCACTAGACGATTTTGTCCAGCTGCTACGCAGTTGCAGCGAGGACACCTGCTCATTATTTCAGAAAACAAGCGATTTGTGTTTCAAACAAAAACCAGACTCGATCAATGCACTTGTTGTTGCACGACGCTTTTTTTACTGCCATTCCAAGGCCAACGCAATCAATCAGTCACAACGAAACGTAAACACAAATGAATGCAACTAAATTTGAATTTACCTTTTTTTTTTTTCAAAAATATAAACGTAAAAATTAATTTTTTATTTAAACATAATATATCTACCAATATATTTTTTAATAGAATGTAACTGTAACTACTCTATTCCATCATATTTTCCAAATCCAGCGCAGCTACATTATCTGGATACAGGTGGGCCTTCTGCATGGGCACCTGCACAAAATAACGTTCGCAATACTTGGGATTTTTTTTGGTGAGTACCTCATTGAGTATGATATTATAGTTGGTTTTCTTAGTTAAACACAAGCAACGAGATTTGCCACTGCCGTAGCTTTTTGAGCGCAATCCAAATTTACTGGCCATTCTAAAAAATACAAAAATTATTTAAGAATTTTTTGAATTATTTTTTTTTTTTATACCGATGAAACTTGGCGCGTTCTTCTTTAGAGAAGTTGGGATCGAATTGCATGTCATGCATATCATCAGAATTGGCATAGTTCTTTATGAGCTTCCGATAATCTGCCAGATTGGCATGCGGACCATTGGAGTCCAGCTTGTTATCCGTCAGACTGTCCGCCAATTCCTTGGTTACATTGCTATCAATGCCATGTTTCTCAACCTTCTCAACCTTGTTCGTACCCCACGCTGCATTCAGCTGGATATACAAAAAATATATGTATATGTATATGTATATAGATCTAAGCTAATCCTCTAGGCACTGCCTACCTTTATGATATAGCAGTGTGTCTGTAGTTGGAGCACCGCCTGTTTGTAAGCAGACACTTTGGCTGCATTTAGATTCTCGCCTTGTCCGGTGGCTATGATCTCATTATTGATTCGAATCTCTGCCGTTACGGACATTTCATCCGTTTGCTGTTCGCTCAAGCGTTCCATGTACTTCATTTTGGCCAACTTGCAAGCCTTGCGCAGGCAACTGCGACCATCGGTTAAATAAATTATCAGATTCTCAAAGCGCGTACCCTCGATAGGTTTGAGTGGAGCGTTGCCCTTCAAGCTGCTGGTGGATTGCTTTTGAGCTTGGAATGGAATCTTCTGCATTAGCTGTTCTGAGTGGCCTAATTGATTTGGAATACGTTTAATCAGGTTTCGTGGGTTTCATACTCACATATATATATATTTACGAGTAATATATAAAACATTTTCTACCGTCTCTTATAGTACATCTCATTGCTGATAACTAAATTTGTACTTTTTTTTTTCAAATACGTAAAAATTTATTTTTCATTTTAAAGTTAAAATAAATGTGCTGAAAATGTTTTATATATATATACCAATATATACTTATATAAAAAGTAATTGTAACCACGCTATTCCATCATGTTCTCCAAATCCAGCGCAGCGACATTACCTGGAAACAGGTGAGCTTTCTGCATGGGCACCTGCACAAAATAGCGATCACAGAACTTGGGATTTCTTCTTGTGAGCACCTCGCTGAGTATGATATTGTAGCTGATTTTCTTAGTTATAAGCAAGCGACGAGATTCTCCAGTGCCGTAGCTACTCGAGCGCAGTCCAAATTTGCTGGCAATTCTACAAAATACAAAAATTAATGAGTAATCATTTTGGATTTAAATTAAAAGCAGTTTGCATACTGATGAAACGCGGCGCGTTCCTCTTTGGAGAAGTTGGGCTCGAATTGCATGTCTCGCATATCATCCGAATTGACGTAGTTCTCTATGAGCTTGCGATAATCTGCCAGGTTGGCATGCGGATCATTGGAGCCCAGGCCCATGCGATTGTTCTTTAACAGGTAACTGCAAAATATTTAAATTTAATCTTGGGTTAAAGACAGACAGATCAAGACCATACACTTACCCCACGGGCTCTTCACGTCCCTGCTTGCGGCGTCCCAGACCACCGCCTGTCCAGCCCATCAGTCGCATTATATGATAGCCTTTGTTGCTCGCGTCCAGCTTGGTATCTGTTAGACTGTCCGCCGACTCCTTGGTGACATTGATATCAATGCCATGTTTACCCTTCTCAACCTTGATCGTAGCTCGCGCTGCATTCAGCTGGACATACAAAAGATAGATAAATGTATATAGAAACCTAATCCTAATCCTCTAGGCAATGCCTACCTTTATGCTATAGCAGTGAGTCTGCAGCAGGAGCAACGCCTGCTTGAATGCAGCCATTTTGGCTGCCTTTAAATTCTCGCCTTGTCCGCTGGCTATGATCTCATCATTGATTAGAATCTCTGCCGTTTTGGAAGCTTCATCCGTTTGGGTTTCGACCAAACGTTCGTCATACTTCATTTTAGCCAAAGTGCAAGAATTGCGCAGACAACTCCGACCGCCGGCTAAATAAATTATCAGATTTCCAAAGCGCAAACCCTCAAAGAGATCGAGTGGAGCGCCGCCTCCGAAGCACATGCGCTCAGAGCTGCAGGTGGATTGGTCTTGGAGTTGGAAGTGTTTCTTCTGCAATGGCTGTTTGGAGCGGCCTAATTGTGTGGAATACGTGTAATCAGGTTTCGTGGGTTTCACGCTCACTAATATACTATATATATATATATTTACGAATAATATATAAAACATTTTCATCCGTCTCTTATAGTAGTATTATCTATCTTATTATTATTTTTGATTGTTCCGTCTACCTTTGGCCCGCTGTTCGGCTGCGTCCGATGCGTTGACAAAAGTGCGCTTCAGCCGCTGTGCCCGTTTCTGTCGAAACTCTTCGGCAATCTCTTTGGACAGTTCAGCAACTAGGAGCATTGTTTCCGATGGATATTTGCAGCCCAGGAATTCCATGTTGATGAAAGTCTGTGCCAGGCATACCAAGCGCTCCTCGTCGAAGCGGTCTTTGTGCGCCATCATAAAGTCACGGCGCAGCTGCCAATGCTCCTCACTCTCGTACTCCGTTCGGTAGTTATCCACATCCCAGTCGGTGGAAATTTCGCTCGAAGCCGCATTTTTTTTAGTCTTCTTTTTCGAGCGGCCCTCTTTTGAAGTGCTGGGCTTTTCGTCTTCAATCTTCTGTCGCTTGGCCACTGTCGCCATTTTGCTTGAAACTATAGTTAACTTATTCTATTTTATATATAATATTATTTATTTTTTGGTATGGTTTTTTCTAAAACGAAAAAAGCCTGGCACGCTGCTTGGGATTGCTCGATAACAGCACTAAGGTTAATCGCCAGTCGCAGCTAATCGCAAACACTTTATTATCGATAACAATTTCTCCACCTGGCTCTCTCTGCCAGCCTTGTGTGCCCGTGTTGTGTGTTTTTTGATTTTTCTGGTTTTTGTTAATTTTAATTTCGTGTACCGAGTGGACTGTGAACGTTTTAAGTGTTTTTAAACCGAACTTGCATGCTGCAAGCTTAAACGTCGGCCTGGAATAACACATAAACAACATCAACAGGACCAATACCAGCCGCCAACATGAGCATACCCAACGAATATATTGCAAAAACGGAAGATGTGGCCGAACAGGTAATTCTCTTAGGATCATAAGCCGTGAAAGTAGCTCATTACACCAGCTGCAACTGTTTGAGGAGCACTGCCAATTGGTCTAATCAACATCTAATTGGAAAAATCCCAATACCACTTAAAGCAAAAGCAATAGAAAACTGCCAACGTCATCCAAACGCGGCAAAGTTCGAAGCTCAATCGCAGCCACAGTATCTGGCACCAAGTGCTCCAAGATGGGCTCCAGGATGTCTTAGATTCACAGTCCGATAGCTACTTAAGGAAAATCCCCATAGAATCCAGGAACTAGTATCTAATAGAGAGTACGCC
Source organism: Drosophila hamatofila (assembly GCA_035045345.1). NCBI lineage: Eukaryota > Metazoa > Arthropoda > Insecta > Diptera > Drosophilidae > Drosophila > Drosophila hamatofila. Next base: position 2,243,788 of record JAWNPA010000020.1, on the reverse strand, counting down.
ATATGCGGTTACGCTGTGCGTGTGTGCATGTGTGTGCGTGCGTGAGCGTGCATATGTGTGAGTGTGCTTAGTCCATACTAGTGAAAGTGGTGAGAGTGAGCGGCATGAATGTTGCGTCGTCCATCTCGAACTAGTCGAGTTCCGTAATAATTTTAGGAAATGAAAATCTGGCAGCCCGCTTAAAGCACTCACACTTACACAGAGTACCTAATCAGAGAGCGAGAATGTGTGCGTGAGTGTGTGTGTGTGTGTGTGTGTCAGTGTGTCTGTCCATGTATCAATATATTCAAATGATGCATTGAAGCTAGGCATGAAGAAAACCCGTTACACGCCGAGAGAGATGGGGAGATAGCGTGGCTCACATAAAGCATAACGCGGAAGAGCAGCTGAGAGACACGTCATGACCCGCCACTGTCTTGCCAAATCAACACTGTCTTGTCAGAAAAAAGAAATAAGAAGCAGTTAAAGAAACAAAAACAAAAAGAGAGCCAAGCTCCAGCATGTTGTAAATTTCTGAGCTCTTATCACAATTAACTTGAGTGTCGATTCCCCGTCGATATGCCAATAGTTGGTGTTTTTTTTTTTTAACTTCTCCCACTCACTCTATTCACTTATCAATTGCCTTTGCTGGCGCACGCAAATATTTTAATGCAGCTCTTCAAAATACACTAGAAAAAATATTTCCATTATTAAATATATAAAAATATGAATTAAAAAAAAGTCAGTTTTCTCTTTTTTTCAATTTAAATAAAGCCTGCAAAATAATTATAGCAATTTGCATTTTATTTTTAGCAAACCAGTTGAGCGCAGATTCGCATTTACATAACATTTAGAATGTTCGTAACATTTTTCTGTAAAATTCTAATCGGTTTTCTCTAGAGAGCACAAAGAATTTTTATGGCATTTGATTTCATAGAATATACTTATTTATATTGAGAGTACCTCTGATAAGAAAAGATTCAATATGTTATACATTTTTATGAATTAATGATGATATTTCTAAAATTTAATTTTGAAAATACAACAAAATTTGTTCTGAGTGTAGCATTATTCAAAATTAATAACATTTATAAAATTAAATATTAAAAAAAAAATCATATAGTAAAATATATTGAAAAAAATATTTTTGAGTTTAATATAAATTCTTTTAAAATTTTTAATTAGTAATTTTAATTGTTCTACTTAAATTTGAATTTTTATTTAAAATTTTGTTAATTAAATAAAATTGAATGTATAGTAAAAAAAAATATGTTGTGCTATTATAAAGCTTTTAGGTTTATTATTATTAAAAAAATGCTTTTTTAATTTAATATTGGTTGTTTACTTTTTATATAGTTATTTAAAATATTTTGTATAATTAATATATATCAAAATTATCTATAAATATATTATTTTTAATTTGTATTTAGTCATTATGATTATTCAAAAATCATTTCTCTATTATTTTAAATAATTTTTCTGAGTGTAGTCAGGAACGAATAATTTGTTCTGTTTAAAATTTATGTTACAGCACACATACACACAATCAGAATAGCACGTACACACATACATGTACGCACACACAAATATAAATAGATTATATGCAATCGAAAATCTGTTATCACTAATTTGTTGTAATTTTAAATTCTCTTTTAAGGTTATCAAGCGCGGCAAATACGTGCTACCAACTGTTGCACGATTATGTCTGATCGCCACCTTCTTTGAGGATGGCCTGCGCATGTATTTCCAGTGGAACGAACAGCGCGAATACATGGACATGAGCTGGGGCTGCGGCAAGTTCCTGGCCACAGTTTTTGTACTAACGAATCTGCTGGGACAACTGGGCGGCTGTGGCATGGTGATGGCCAGATTCAAGGTGGACATTGCGGTGGGTCTGCTGTTCTTCATTGTGGTGCTTCAGGTGAGCAATTAAAGGAATTAACTTGCCCAATCCTTTTGTGATTAATTTTACTTCAATTAATATCTATAGACCATCGCGTATTCCATACTGTGGGATTTCCAGTTCTTGCTACGCAACTTTGCTCTGATCGGCGCCCTGCTGCTCGTGTTGGCCGAGGCTAGGATCGAGGGACGCAGCTTATTTGCCGGCGTGCCATCGCTGGGCGACAACAAGCCCAAGAACTTTATGCAGCTGGCTGGTCGCATTCTGCTCGCCTTCATGTTCATCACACTTATCCGCTTCGAGCTGAGCGTGTGGAATGTCATTCAGGACATCATTGGATCCACCTTGATGGTGCTCGTTGTGCTGGGCTACAAGACAAAGTTGTCGGCGTTAATTCTGGTTGCGCTGCTAACGGTGCTCAATCTATATCATAATGCCTGGTGGACAATTCCCTCGTACAAGCCACTTAGGGACTTCTTGAAATATGACTTTTTCCAGGTAAATTTTGATTTCTATAAATGAGATATAGCTATAAATGATATATAACTGTTATTACAGACACTTTCGGTTATCGGCGGTTTACTCATGATTGTTTCTTTGGGCCCCGGCGGTGTCTCTATGGATGAGCACAAGAAGAAGTGGTAGAGCTTCTTCTTGTATACCTATAAAAGCAAATTTGACTTTAATTGCGATTAACTCTTGAATGAGATCATTTAGTTAGAATTACCATAAAATGGAACAACAGGAGCTGCACAACCACAACAACACCGAATCGAAAAATGAGATAACAAACTTGACCTATTTGATAAATTGATAAGGGACTTCCGCAATATCCAGGCTAAAACGCTATGGCCCACCAAACAACAAAACAAAAACTAAAACAAAAAAGAAAAAACATTCGAACACGTTCAACGAAACAACAACAAACTCTTCGTATATACATACATGTAAGACATTTCATTTTGTACATAAAATATGGCGATTTTATGCCCCAAATGAGAGACATTAACTGATTTTATATTTGATTATTTGATTAATCTGTCCACGCATATATTCATATATAATTTGCAAAACTCTTTTTACTTTTACCTTGTACGCCCAATTTATAAGTTAATAATTTGTTGTGTGAAGTTCGGATTATGATAACGGTGTATAAAATATGATGAATTGTACCAATTGACGATGATTTGTTTCTTTCGTTTATAAGCAAAAGTGTAATAGAATTAAATTGTAACGTTTTAATAAACAACTAAAATTAACTATTGATTGTACATCTTTTAAAATGGGCGCCAATTGTATTTGTCTTTGTTTCCTTTCACTTTGATATAGTTAACATGGCACTCACATGTGTGTGGAAAAAATCGATTATCGATATATTTTTACCAGATTTTCGATAGACAACAATATTTAAGGTTTTTAAAAAATCAGTAAAATTTGCTGTAAAATATTGTTAAATGCAAAATGGATCAAATAAACGAGCAAGGAACTAGGCCAACAAACAATTTTAGCTGGAACAAAAGCAAACCTTGTCGCTTACGCAGCATACAAACGGAGTCGCTTCCGACAGAAGATGTGGGCATCCAATGCGAGCGATTCGACGGGGACGAAGATTGGTTTGAGTTGGGGCCGACAACAGAATCAAAAGAAAGCGCCGATGAGGAGACTGAATTTCAAGCGTTTGTTAGTCAGCACACCAACACGTTTCCCAATGCCATGCTCGAGTGCCTCTTATGTGGAGAAGTGGCCAAAAATGTGGTGATGCATCAGTGTCATATGAGATTCCATTATGGACCCCAAGCACTGTGCTCCGACTGTGGTGAGTTAGTCAACCATGACGACTTGCTCGCGCAGCACAAGTACAGCTGCAGGGCACGTGCCCATCCCAACTCCCGGCCACAGATGTACATGCAGTGCCCCCATCTGCAGTGCAGCTTTGTGATCACATCAAAGAGTCAGCTCCGGCAGCATCTACGCAAACATTTGGTCACCAAGCCATATCATTGCTTGCAGTACTGTCAGAGGTTTAGCTCTATCACACACTTCCTAGTGCATCGCATGCAGAGCTCCAGTTGCCGACGGGCCAATCACTATTATCTGGCCAAGAACTCGACGAAGCTGCGTCGGAAGACGAAGATCAATCGCTGCTCCGTTTGCCTAAGACAATTTAGCAATGCCTATCGCTGTCTGCAACACAAGCGACGCTGCATCCAGCAGCATCAGCGGCGTCTGCGCCAACTGCTGAGATATAAAAAAAAAACCTTAAAATAAATATTAAATAATATGAAAATATAGATATATAACATATTAATATAAAGAGTAAACTTAATATTACTGTAATAAATACTAAAAATAAATTTAAAAAAAATAGTATACTAGGTTGATAAGGGAACCTTTTCTACTTAGATATAAATATGTACATATGTATATAGGCATATACAGTCGACGTCAAAAGTATTTGGACAAAATACAACTATAACTTTGAAATGACCTTATGAAGAACTCTTGTTTATATTGTAATACAAACTTAAATAATATGCAAACAAATATTTATTATTGAAAATTTAAGAAAATATTAATTAAAAATAAATTTAGGATATTGTATAAATATTTTGACAAGTATGTAATTCTAAGATAACAAAAAGAAAGGAATGAAGGCATATATAATAAAATGCATATCTTTTAAGATTTCAATAACATTTTTAACATGTATTAATTTAAAAGATAATACATGGATTTTGGGAGAAAAATGTAAAGGAACAAAAAACCAAAATTAATTACAACAGATCAGCTAGACCAGATCTCTTATATAAGAATATATGGGATTCTATGGGGATGTAGATATCCTAGCGTTTAGGGGCTTAGCATATAGCTTTTGTCTGTTAAATTATATTCAAATTATTCATTTCTTGATATCCTAGATTTATCCAGAACAAAAGATAGCGCTAGGAAATCAGAAATATATATGCTAGAAATTCAAAATAAAATTATTTAGTTCAATTTTGCTTATTTTTTATATTTATTAACAATTATAAAGATGATTTGTGATTTTTTAAGATGCCTGCACGCCGTGCGCTTTCTTCAAGCCCTTGAACAGCTGCAGCTTCTCCAGATTCACCTCCTTCAGCGTCTGCACCGCCAGCTCCAGTTGCACCTTCTTTAGCGCGTGCTCACTTCCAATGTATTGCTCGATGAATTTCAGGCAGAGTTCGTCGGCTGTGAAATCCTGCTCCGTCTTTCCAATGGCCGTATTGATCTCCTGCTCAATGCCCTTCTCTGATGGCTTCTTCAAGCAGCTGCGCAGCTCCTCTAGCGCACGCTCAGCGGGCGTTGGCTGCAGTGCCTCCAGCTGCCTAAGCGTTTGGCCATATTCTATGGGCACCTTGTGTATCTTATAGCTAAGCGCGATGAGCTGGACGGCATTGTAGAGATAATCGCGTCGTATCATATCGTAGAGCAGATCATCGATGCAGCGATGCCAGGCGTAGAAGAAGGCCATGGGTCCAAAGTGTCGGGTGGAGCGGAGCAGATCGAATTGCTTCGATTCGTTCAAATGCGTGAAGACTTTGGCTGAAATGTTGTGGAACTCGGCCTCGTAGGGCTCATACTGCACCGTCAGGCGATCCAGTATGAACTCATATTTGTGATCGTCCAGGCAACGTTGCAGCAGATCCTCCTCGCCGAACATGCGTGGCGTATAGGATCTGCGGCCGTCCAGTGGGAAATACAATTGATTCATGCGCTTTTGGGTCTCTAGTGGGGCATAGGCTAAGGTGCCGTCCACATCACGTACCACCACCTTGCGCTCTGATGGCCGCAGACCAAAGCTGATGTCGGTGAAAACGTACTTTGAGTTGTCAAAGTCTTTCAATGCCGGATCCTTGGATATAATGCGCTCGGTGTCCTTTTTGATCTGCACAACCGGCGGCATTTGCAGCAGTTTCTTGGCCTTCTCGATGGTCAGCACAAACTCCTTTTCCAGCTGCGCGGTGGTCATGAATTTCGTTTCCGTGCTGTTGTCCGCAACGGTTCGCTTCCGGAAGACCTTCTCCAGCTGCAGTTGCGTCATGGATTGAAGCAGCCGCTGCGTTTCGGCATCTGTGAATAGCGGCTGGGGATCTTTGTCGTACTGCAGGCTGGCATCGGAGAGTGTGCGTCGCGTTTGGTCCACGCCCAGCTGCAACCGTTGCGGTGCATTTAGTTTGCGCAATTGTCGTAATATTAACATTTTTAATTCAACAAGACTGCAAAGTAGAGCCAAAATACACGAGCCAAAGACTTGCAGTGCTGTAAAATGTTTTATGTAGTCACTATGCAGCACTGTAAAGTATCGATCAACAGACAACTATCGTATAGTATCAGCTGTTTGCGCGTCCATGCGAATAGCAATGAAGAAGAATTTTCACGGGTTTGACGTTTATTTTTTTTAGCTGCTGTTTTTTTTTTACTTGGCCATAAGAGTTGAATTTTCTCGTAAACGAAAGCATTTTGGCTTGCAGCGCATTAAACAACATGAATAGTGTACATAACGCTTTTGTTGCTGCGCAAAAGCGTCGCTTGTCCGACTGCGAGCACAAACAGGCGGACGCGCCCCAACCGCAGCCCCAGGAGCAGCCGGAGCCGAAACAACGCAAAAAGGAACAACAGCAACAGCAGCAGCAACAGCAGCAACAGCAGCAACAGCAGCAGCAACAGCAACAGCAGCAGCAGCAAGTGCAACAACAACAGCCACAGAAACATTGTCTGCTGAGCTTTTGCAATGAGCTGCTGTATGAGATATTTAAGTATTTGGACACAGCCTCCATACTGGCAATGATGCTGTAAGTGAAGCTATATCAATATTTATATATTATACATTATAACATCTTTTGTTTCACGTCAGCTGCTCGCCGCACTTGGAAAGTTTTCTTCTGGATCACCGCTTCTGGCACAATATAGATCTCAGCAATGCGCCGCTGCCGTTAGGCATCTTGGAGGAGGTGCTCGGACGCGCCACAGAGAAGACGCACACCATTAAGATCTGCGGCCCACCCTCGTCACAGCATGTTGCCGGCGAGTTTAAGCAGTTCACCTGCACCCTGACCTCAGTGTTCCCTAAGGTGGCGACACAACTCAAGGTTCTGGAATTACAGGGCGTCAGTCTGGATTTTGATTACGTGTGTATCTATAAATATATTTATCTTAGATTTATATATAATAATCTTTTCTGCTACTCGTAGATACATATATCGGAGTTTCCATCCTCGCTGAAGCGGTTGAAACTCAAGGATTGCAGCGTCAAGGTTGGAGATCATGTCAAGAGCATATTTCACACAATAGAAAAGCAATTGGTTCACTTGGAGGTCAGGATATATATCCTATTAGAATATGTTAGTGTAATATGATTTTTTTACTACGAATAGGATCTTAGCATTGAGGATAACAACTGGTTTGAGCCCTACTATATAATGGCGCTATCGAAGCTACCATCGTTGCGCCGGCTCAGTCTGAAGGGCTGCCAAATGATGTGCAAATTTGTGCCCTACGGCAGCATGGCAGCCCGCTTTGGTTTTCAAAACTTGGAAGTATGCAATACCTTTATATATATTTAAATATTTAGCCTAACGACTTTCTCTATCTTTGCACAGGTACTTGATTTGCGTTTGACGCCCATTAACAACTCAGATCTGCAGTGCTTTAGCGCCATTGAGGGCCTGAGAGAACTGCTGCTGGAATCGCCCCCCAATTTGCCACAGGAACCGCCCTGTCCAACAAAAACCACAAATGGCAATGTGCCGGGCAACGAGGAATCCACAGCCCCAGTGCCAGAACAACTGAAAATGTTGAACGACGATGAGCCGTCAACATCGCGCGCCGCCATGGAGCACTTGCGTGCATGCAAAATAGCTGCCCAGAGTCAGGAGGCCAACGCAGAGGCACCCAAGCCAGCTAGCGAAACGTACACCTCGGATAATTGCAATTTTAGAAAGGATGCGAACGATGCGGCCAAGTCAGCCGGCAGCACAGCCAAGCGCAGTGGCCGTCTCTCATCCGGTTCGGATGATGAGGACACATCATCGACGTCTGCGTCCTCCTCCGATAAATCTGATAATGCTGCATCGCACAGCACTGGACATAGCTCCTCCTCCGATCCGGATGGCAATGGTGGCATACAATCGCCACTTGTAGTTATCGCATTGCCCAGTGTAGCACGCAGTCATTCGCCAGCTCCCGCCGAAAATCAACAGAATGCTGATGGAAATCCTGAGCCTGCATCCGATGCAGCAGCTGCAGCAGAAGCAGCATCGGCAGCGGCAGCAGATGCGGCAGTAGCAGATGCTGGTGTTGAGGCACCACGCGCTTATATTTATGTACAGAACGGTCCACCGGTCGACGGACAGCGGCCGCAGGTGATGGCCTCGCTGATCGAGCAGATGGTGGATCAGATCACGTTTCGTGGCAATCAGCCGGCGCACAGTCGGTTCCTGAGGCGTCGCGATCAGGTGATCTATATGAATCCTCAGGCAATTGCCGAGCCACTGCTGGTCATGCAGTCACGTCGCACACATCGCATCCAGCCACGCGGCAATTTGGAGCAGGTTGTGCAGCATCCGATGTTCTGGAATATGCTCGATCCCCTGGACAGAGACTATTCCCGGCGGATGCGCAGTCGGCCACCGGTCAGCCAGCTGCCGCCACAATGCTATGTCTCGGATCGGGCCATGTATAGCTTCGGGCGCGCCTATCCCGTGCAGTCGGACGTCGTTTGGATACGCAACTCAAATCGCTCGTCCAACAATCGACTCGAGCGGATCGAGCTGCGCAATTATCCGCACATCACAAACTATACGCTGGAGCATCTGGTGCAATGCTCTCCAAATCTCGTTTACATCGATGTGAGCGGCACGAGTGTAACTCCATTGGGCCTGCGCAAGTTCAAGAAGCTAAAGCCCGAGTGTGAGGTAGTTGCAACACATTTAAGCATGGACGAGCAGCCGGAGCAGGCCGAGACGGAAGTCCTTGTACGAGCGCAGCCAGAGACGGAGGAGCAGCAAGCGGACAACATGGAAAACGATGAGCAGCAGGACGAAAACTTAGACGAAGTGGCAGCTGAAGCGAAAGCCGAAGCTGAAGCCGAAGCCGAAGCAGAAAACGAAGCTGAGTCTCAGGCTCAGCCTCAGCCTCAACTTCAACCTGAACCGCAACTGGACGAGCCTTAAGGATTCCTAAAATGGGCACTATTAACATTAAATCTCTTCCTCCTACGCTCCTTTTCAATATGCTCCAAGCTGTGGCGCAGAGTTATTTAGTATTATGTTTGGAACACACACACACACTTACATACTATATATATTTATATATTATATGTGTTATAGAGAGAAACATATATATATATCCTATATATATATATATATATATATATATATATATATATATATATATATATATATATATTATATAAATATATACATATATAAATACACACGAATATGTATGTCTGCTTGATGAAATGTAAAAATTTGTTAAGCATTAAAAAAAGAATCAAACAAAACAAAAAACAATTTGAGAAACTGATGAAATGTTTATTTGGTAGCCGTCAAAAAAAAAAAAAAAAAACTTGAAGTGAAGTGGACAAAACAATTGTTCAGTTGCGCTTTCTGAAAGCCAACTCACGGGTGAAAAACTTGTGGGAAAAATGTTTTTGAATGGAAAACACGTGTGGAAACTGAATTCTCGGTTAATTAGTGCTTTAAAAAATAATTGTATGTCTTTACTTCGCTCGGTTACTTGTCATTTTCGTTGTTGGAGGACTCCTCCTCCTCCTCCTCGACCTCTGAGTCGTCCTCGCTGTCCTCTGTCTCTGTGTCCGATGCATCTGTGCTCTGGCAATCGGCTATTTCACCAGTAAAGAAAATAATGGCCTTCGGTATGACGCGCTCCTTCAAATAGAAGCCCAGCTCAAAGTCGTTCTGCAGTATGGCCTAAAATGGTTCAGATGGGATGTAGAAGGTAATACGATCGATCTTAAGTTTTCAAAACTCATGGCTTACGTTTATGTCACTGAAATTTGGATCCTCGGGATCATCGGGCAGCACAGGCGGCGTAAAGAAATCAAAGAATGACGGTTGATCTGCTGATAAAAATAATTGGAATAGTATTTATGAATCTGATCTGAAACTGACTATATAATGATATTATGTAAAGCTCCCACATGTGATATAGTGTCCTTTTTCATTTGTTTATTCTATATATCTCTAGCTGTAGTAGTTAAGATGGGATGATATGGACTATATATGGAGAAAGAATATTAGTAAAAACCAAGTCAAGCTTATGTTGGCTTCTATGATCCGATATTATTACAGTAAATAGACGGATACAATACCCATTTTGAATGAATGATCTAAAAGTTTTTAACTGAAAGCTAAGTTCTAAGAGTCCAAAGTTTCAAGAGCTTCAAGGTTCCTAGGCTTTAAGGCTCAAATTTTTAAGAGTATTAAATTCTAAGATTCTTAAGTTCTAAGACTCCTGCGTTTAAAAAGTTTAAGTGTTAAATTCTAAATTAAGTTTTAAAAGTCAAAGTTTTAAGACTTCTAAGTTCTGTGTCCTAAGCTCTTCAGAGTGAAAAGCCCTAAGAGTGCTTAGTGTCCTTCCAGGACCCCCAATTGGCAATTATCATAATTCCTGAAAGAACTAACGCCTAAGAACCCAAAGCTCTAAGATTTTTCACAGCTGAGCTTAATATACTATGACAACGTACCATTTTTCTCACGCTCCAAGGACTGTTTCCACTCAATGTGGCAGCCCTCGCATTTGACAATCTCAGCGCCGTCATAGGATAACGGATCGTCCTTGTCGGGCACACAATTCAATATATAGGTCTTTGTCAGTACACGATTCTTGAAGTAATCGTTCTTCTCGAAAGTGAACTCAATAACAAACTTGACGGTGTCTTCGTTATAATGCTTGGTTCGTATATCACACAGGTACTGTAAAAATATATGTATATAAATAGATATACATATTTTTAGAAGTAGAGCTCTTCTTACTCACCGATAGAATTTTCTCATCCTCCTTGCCAATAAATTCGGTGTAGGAGGCTTTCAGCACCTTAAGCCAAAAATGTGCCACATTGTCATTTGAGTTAGTATCGCCATGAATTTGTTTCTTGTATTCTCTGAGAGAATTCATACAGTTAAGTTTTTGTTTCAAGTCAATGAAAGTGAGTAACATAGTCTATCAATCAATCTAAAGTGGAACAAAGCTCATAAAGACCAAATCTAAATTCTAAGTCAGGCATCGCTTAAAAGCTTATCTTAGCTTTTAAGCGATGACTGACTTAGAATTTAGATTTTGTGATTCCAGTACTGAATACGTATACTTCAAGATAGGTCAAGGGGGATATATTTTGGTTAGAAAAGAAAGAGCTCAAATCGAATCCAAAGTTCAAAATGGTTTACAAAGAGAAATTGTAAATTACTCCAGGATCAAAGAACAAACAAACATAAATCCAAAAACAAAACTAGATACTAGTAGCGAAAAATTCCAAAAACTTAAATGGAAACTATAGTAAAATCAGGTTCACAAACAGAACCTTTATATTCCATCTTAAAGATCTTTGTTGTTAGAATTGGATAGCTTTGGGAAGCTAATGTGAAGCGAAGCCTATGAGCCACATCAACTAAGTGTTACAGAATTCAATGAACCCAACTAGTTCTTTTATATTTATAGCTTACTCAAGCATCTTTTTGCGCTTATCGAATATCTCATTGTGTTTCTGCTCATATACTTTTTCCATATTGTAAATTTCGCGCTGCATCTTGACATCTAGATCGATGGTGTCCATGTACAGCTCCTTTAGGTGACCAATAATTTTCTTCTCATCCTCTGAAAAATCCTACGAAAAAGGAATAGAAGTTTGCATTCACTATATACATCCATTGACTATACGACAAATGCTTTACATTCTTCTCAGATTTGAGGATCTGCTGCGGCATGTTGACCTTTAGCTTAGCGGAATTACGGGTTCGGAGCGGCTCCATTATGTCTGAATAATTTGTTTTAACTGTTTCGTGTCAAATAAATAATCGCACAAATTTACGTTCGTTCTTAAAAATTTACAAAAAATATTCTATATCTGACGGAAATGTATTGTGAGCTGTTCTAGCACAAATGATTCAATAATTTCCTATCAATTTTCATCAGGCAATTCTGACATTAAAATCAACGCACACTTGAAACCAATATGACCCTTAGGTACATTTGTATATAAACTGCTAGATTTGTATACTAAATATCTATAATATCTATATCTATCTATATCTGACTATGAATTTATCGGCTGATAATTTCGTTATTAGTTATTATAGTCTAATAAATTATAAAGATTTCTTGGAAAAATTGGATTAAATTCTTTACAACAAAAACTCGTTTTTTTATAATATACTAAATTCTCAATCTTTTAAAGTTTTTTTTTTTTTTTTAGATTATGTAATAAATTAACTTTAATATCATATACATAGGTCCCATAACTTTGCCTATGGCGGAGCTTGACGAATGAGGAAATCTCCTGTTCCAAAATTGAAGAGTCGCTATAGATAGAAATAACATTATATATAAGATGGAATACACTATCTTTCTGCTGCAATATACTAAACTATCTATATTCATTATTATACAGCTGAAATGATTCTCCCGTTGATTTTCTCTGTAGATTGAGATAAATTGATATATACATAAATACTTATACACCTCTTGGGGTCGTGAAAAATTAAGAAAAATTAAAATCTGTGTTCTTCTGTTTCTCAAAAGTCATAGAAATGATCACGAAATGATCGCGAAATGGTCATAGAAATGATCTAGAAATGATCTATGTGCTGACTGATTAAAACTCTAAAGCTGGATATGGAACCTAGAATATGGATTCTATGAAGAAAGTATTATGAATTCGTCTTGGTAACCAAATAAAGCTCTACAAAGGGTTTCTTAGTTGAACGCATTGAAAGTTTCTTTATTAAATCAACTAATTAATTGATTCATGTTTATAAATGGTAATCTACCATGATTGTATTGTATTATATCAATATAATACAATCATGATAGATTACCATTAAGAGATTAAGAGATACGAATAAAAATGTTTTATTTTACTTAAAGCAACTCTAATCCAGATTTTCTGTTGATATGTTGAATAAGATTGGACTACAAAATTAACTACTCTACATTATCTACATTTTTATATTATATTATATTATATTATCTTATATTATATATTATATTATATCATATTTTACTTTAGGCAAACTATATTATACTTTCCAAGCCTTCCCACCAGTCCATGTCCAAACCAAACAAGATTATATTCTGAAGAGTAATTATTATGTATATTAAAAACAGTGAAGAAACCCTTTAACCAAACGCTGCTTAATATATTTTTTGCTTCCTTGGACTCTCCGTTTTCGTATTTTCCGGCGTATATTTTAGCGCCTATTAAAATGCTAGCCATGTTTATTGGCAATTTAACGCACATTTAATTTTTGTTTTTTTTTTTGTCTTTTTCTTAAACTTTTCATTTGGCATGCAATTAAGTGTTGTCTTCCTTTTTTTGAGGGGGAGGCTGTGTATGGAGTTGTGGGCGTGTCCTTTGTTGTATGCAAATCACGTGCTGTTGCTCAAGGGTTCTGTAGCTGGTTCCATTTACGAGTTTGTTAAATGAGCCGCACAGCACAAGTTGCAAGTCGACTGTCGACAGTCGGCAGTTGGCAGTTGGCAGTTGGCGGTCGACAGTCGGTGGTTGCCTCATGAGGCAAGTTTAATAATGTGACAGGCTTAGCGCCATATGTCAGGGCTAACAAAAAGTTTTCGAACCATTTTGACAAACATTTAAAAAAGAGCCAGTTCATGTTCATTGCGATTTGCTGACTGAGAGATACCCTGTACTTACAAGAGACAGAAAGGAAGAGAGAGAGGGGAGAGAGAGGGAAAGAGGAAGGGAGATTGATAGACAGATAGAGATAGAGGAAGATTAACATTAAGAGAAAGGGAGAGACAGCGAGAAAGAGAGAAATACAGCAAGTGAAATAAAGAAAGAGAGAGAGAGAGAGATAGAGAGAAAGACAGAGAGAAAGACAGATGGAGAGAGAGAAAGAGGGAAGTGAGAAGGGAGAGAAAGGGAGACAGAGGGGGAGAGAGAAATATTGAGAGGCAAAGAGAGATAGAAAGAGAAAGAAAGAAATAATATGGAAAAGAGAAAGGAAAAGAAAACGGAAATAGAAAGATTGAGAGACAGATAGAGACATTAAGAAAGAAAGAAAGAGTTAAAGACAATAAAGAAAGAGAGAGAGTTCGACAAAGACATAGAGAGATAGAGAGAGAGAAAAAGCGAGTGAGCAAGAGAGAGAGAGAGCGAGATTGACTCATAATGTGAAATAGACTAAGCGAATAAAAGAAATGGAAGCAGAGAGATAGATAACAATATAGAGATACGGAATGAAAGATAAATATAGACAGAAAAATAGAGATATTGAATAGAAAAATATCTTCCTTTAGTATTACAAAGAGAAAGAGATGCAAAGGCCGATGAGCGAAGATTCGACCACAAATACAACTCACAAAGAGCGGATAAAGAGAGTGACAAAGTAACTATATTATGCTTCATTTATGGGTAAATTGCTCGTTACATAAAGTTTTCTTAAACGATGCCACCCCCTTTTATCTGCCCCATTGCTCGCAGGGTATTAAAAATTAAATTATGAGCGGGCAGCGCACTGGACACAAAAAGTGTAAACAAATTTGGCCAAGCGGAAACCGAGACAAGCACGCACGCACACACACACACTGGCTTCGAGTGTAGGTGTGTGTGTGTGTGTGTTTGCCATCAAATACATGTGAAATAACATGTACGCATGTCCAGCGCCTTGACGCGGTCAGCTGAGACTGGACGATATAATTTAATATATATATAAGTATACACATATATATTTCTATTTTTTTTTCACTTTCTTCTTGGTCTAAATACCTTGGGGAAATTAAAAATGAAATCATAAGGCAAACACAATGCTAAGTTTTGACATGAAAGATGACGCCGCAGCCAGAGAAGCATTTTGTGAAGCATTTCAATTAACATTCCGGGCACTCAATTAGCAGGTGCATGAAGTGCAACCCACATTGACAACCTCATGCTAGTTAAAATTTAATTAAAACACTAAAAATTTGAAGGGACCCTAAGAGTGAGAGAGTGAGAGAGTGTGGAAGTGAACAACCGGAGATAGAGCATCGAACCCTGAAGCAACAGTTATTTGGGGATTAGGACTGGATGCTGGGAAAGTGCATGTCTGCAGAAAATCGAATCAGCCAAGATGGGCTGATGGGGGGGCTGTGTCTGGGGGCGCGGCTATGCCAAAAATGTGCAACAAAAGCGTAAGACGTAGTGCAGCATTTGATGATGAAACGACGTGTTAATTAAGGTCATAATAATTCAACCTAAATTGAAAACTTGCCCCGGCTGTTGCCAGCTTCTCTCTCGCTCTCTCTCTCTCTCTCTCTCTCGCTCACTCTCTCTGTGTCGGTGTGTGTGTGTGTGTGCCACGCCCAGTGGCAATGCTTGGCTGCTACCTGCAGCAGTTGGCCCAGCTTTCAGTTAAGCTGATTGCAACAAATTATTTTGCACCTTGGCTGAACTTTGCTTGCGCTGGCGTTGATAAACGAATTTTGTTTAGTTTACTTTGCTTATTTTAATGCTGAGCAGGGGCCACAGTTCGCATGCCAGCCACACAGTCAGCCGCCCTCTCATCTGATGTGGTCCAGCAGCAGCAGTAGCAGGAGTAGCAACAGCAGCAGCAGCAGCAGCAGCATCCGCATCATCATCTCTGTCGCCCTGTCTTGCTGTCCATCTGGGGCTTTGTTCCATTTGGGTTTTGCATATTCGAGGCTCGTAGACTAAGCGTATCTTACAATTTGCAGCTGTTGTCTTTAAGGCCAGCCGAGTGACAGAGTGAGAGCGCTATATGTACTGTTCTCTTCTCTCTATCTCTGTCTAATTAAGTTATTGTCCTTCTAAGCTGTGCTCACATAATTATGCTATAGGGTGCATTTTCTTTCTACCTAATTAGTTAAAGTTATTTATTTCTCTATCGGAGAAGCAATCTAATCTATGAGCAAAAAAAGTCAAGTGATTTGAATCCTACAATATTGTTGTTTTAATTATTTATTGATTTTAAAATTGATGATAAATTGATTATTAATTTATGATACAAGAATTTGATTATTAAAAATAGTTGTGTATTGTTCAATTAATATAAAAATATCAAAAATAAAATATGATTTTATTATCATATGTAAATATCATATTATATGATAAATATTATTATTATTATTTTTTTAAATAATTTTTTTAATGATATTTTAGTAGATTTTCAATTTTCAAGCATTAAAGGATAATATACATATATGTAGGCTATTGTTATAGGATATCTTATTGAATGTTCGATAACATACGTTATATACATATATATAAAACAAATTATTGTTTAAAAAAAAATTTTTTTATATCAAAAAATAATATTATTATATTTTTTCCTTTTTTTTTTAATTTTCTTACAATTTTTTTTATTTTTTATTTTATATTTAATTTTGAAAAAAAAAGTTTAAAATAATAAAACAAGTTTTTTTATAAAGAAAATAGTAGTAGTACTATTGGACAAAAAAAAATTAGTGATCAACTAAATATTTTGAAATTCATTTGTAACGAATATTAAGAATAATATATACTGTTATTAATAAAGATCTAGATATTTAGTTACTATGTCTCAAGATTTTTTATCCAACATTTGGTGTTCAGTCGCACTACTGTATGTGTATATATGTATATAAATTTATTTTTTTAATATATTTTATTTTATTTTTTAGTAAATATTTTTTATAGTTTATAAAAATATATATATCATTATTAGAAATGTATACAAAAATGTTGAATATATTCTAAAAAATTGAAATGAACATATTTTTTTCTTTTTAATATATTTATGTTGTTATAGTTTTATTATTAACTTAATTTTATAAATTAAATTCAAAAAGTTTATTTTAAAAATACTAAGCCATTCCTTTAAATATATATAGCACTATAATACAGATATATTGGGGTACGAAAGCCGAGATTTGATCTAATATATAAATACTAAAATTAAATATTGTCTCTAGAAGAAAGAGAAGATTGTTATAAAATATATTTTATTTATTTATTTATATTTATGCACAAAATTTAAAGCTTTAATAAAAGATTAGGGCATTAAAGTATCTGTGTGAGATCCCATTAAATAGAGTTTACTTTCTGATAATCAACGCTTTATTTTCTTTTTTTCTATGGTGGGCTGTCAGCCGGTTTGCTAGTTGAAACTTGGCTAAAGTGGCAAATTGTGTTGACCATTAAATGTTATTAGTTAGCAAAAGCGCAATTTGGTGTAGTGCTTAAAAACTTGCATAATATTATTATTCTTGGCTCATTTGCATAAGAATTGGCTTAGATGGTCATTGCTCAAAATAGAGAAAGGGCGAGGGAGAGAGAGTAGGAAGGGAAAGAGAGAGAGAGAGTGCGATTGGTTTAAGTTCTTTTAAGAACTTCATTTTACATAGCTCACACATAATTATAGCGCAGCAGAAGAACTAACTCTCTCCCACTCTCTATATATATTTACCTGGTATTCTAATTCAAACGTTACACACAGATGCAGAGAGGATGAGCAGGTCGCATTATCCTTGGCTGCCGCAGGTTAGTTTCCTTGCCACATGCGAAAATGCGCTACATGAAAACTTTTTACTAATTTACATTCATTACACACATTTGCAATAAAACTAGCAGCCCAACTCGACTCAATACTTACACACATAGGCACCTACACACACACACACACACACACACATAGGCACCTACACACACACACACACACACATAGAGATACTGAAGTGCTACATACAACTACATTGACATTTTACATGCTTCATTAGCGTGTAAGCGCGGTAATAATGAAATTTCCTTATGGCTGCATTTGCCAGCTTCATATGTGGGCGGTGCTCAATTCGGTTTTTCGGGCTCGGGTTCGGGTTCGGGTTCGGGTACGGTTCGGGTTTTGGTTTCGGTTTGAGGTCTTTGCTGATATTGCTGCATAGTTTTTGCGCCAGTTGCTAAACTTGAGGCGTTGTTCCACGTACCTAACCACAATTTATGTTGCTTGTGGCAACGCAAATACTTTCTAGTTCCAGCAGAATGATTAACGAGCAGTTACCCTGTATGCAGCTAACTAAGTCTGTCTTCGACTTTAATTAGTTTTTGAATGACTAGCTTGAAAAGTAAAGAATATTTTGGAATTTGAGTTT
Source organism: Drosophila hamatofila (assembly GCA_035045345.1). NCBI lineage: Eukaryota > Metazoa > Arthropoda > Insecta > Diptera > Drosophilidae > Drosophila > Drosophila hamatofila. The sequence continues at coordinate 2,225,562 of JAWNPA010000020.1, read as the reverse complement.
ATGTTGTCGTAGGTATATGTATTTGTCACATAAGTCGACAGCTTTGCTTTCCCTTATTATTCTCTTCTTTTGGTGTAAAGGGCATATTGATTTTGAGTAATGTGTTCAACATTTTTAATTGATTTTCTTTTATTTTGTATATTAGTTTCTGTGCATAAATTAGTAATTTCGGCTTGCCTTTCAATTTGCATTATATTAACAGCATAAAACCGATATTTATCGATAGCCGTAATTTAGCATAACATATGCAAAAAGATGACAGTGGTTACCATATTAAATTAAGTACATTTTCTTCAGAATTAAAGATAATAAAATAGTTATTATAATTTATAAATAACATATTATTTATTTTATATTTACTGTACATCATTTTATATCAGTGACTTTACATAAAAATTTGAAAAATACATTAAAAATAAGTTTTAAAACATATATTTACTAGACTTTAATTCATATAAGTGATTTTATATATAAATTTGAAAAATACATTTAAAATTAAAATTTTAAATATATATTTTTAAGTACCCCAAGAAATTAAGTTTGCATTGAAATTGATTAATTACTGAAAATCAATGAGTTTCAGAAATAATGTAAATATTTGATATTGCTTACAATATTTTCAATATGTACGAGGCTTCAAAACAATAATTATAAGTTATCGATATTTATCAATAAAAACAGATCGATAGCATATGACAGCTATTATTATGACAGATTATATCGATTTGTTACCTATATGCTTCATAAGGCCACAGTTTTCCTCTTTAGCAAACACTCGCACAAGTTTATAATGCCCACAGTTATCAAGCACTTTTTAATGGGTCCAGGGTATAAGAACAACAAATTCGAAGTGCTACAACTGCTACAGCTGCTACAGTTGCTGCTGTTCCTGCTGCTGTTGTCGCTGCTGCTGCTGCTCGATTCAAGGTGCATCTGGTTGGAATTTCCGCCAGGAGCTGATTGGAACTGATCAACTTCAAAGGCGGCGCTGACAATCGAAATGCGCGACATGACAATCAAATGGGGGCAAACAAAGCGATATACACACTCACTAACACACCAAGACACACTCAACACACCAACACACACACACACACGCATAGCCAGTCAAAAAAATGAGCAGCGGAAATGATGGCGCAGCTAGCGGAAACGAAGCGAAGCAGGCAACAAGCAAAAGAAGGAGAAGAAGGAGAAGAAGGAGCAGAAGATGGCGAAAGGCGGCTTCAGTTGTCGCCTGCTGTGCTAGAAGAAATTAAAATTGCATTACGAAACGAGGCGAAGGCGGATCTGCAGTCTGTCTATATACATATATACATACTTACACATATATATAACTATATACATATATACTCTTATACATCTCTTCTGTTTGTATTTGTGGCATAAATATTTCAATATTTTGTGCAAATTTTGAAGCTGCTTAGCAATGGGGCTGGACGGGGGGACGTGGGTATGGCATGCTGTCGTCGTCCAGCCAGGAAATAGTTTAATTAAAATACCTTAGCATAGCCATTAAGAACATTACATTTAACGTAGCTGGTATTCAAAATGGGGGCATAACGGCTTTGCCAGCTGCCTGCTGCCTGCTGCCTATGTTGACCATTTTCATTGTTTTCACATGCAAATTTTTTTTTCTCCAGCGAAACAATAGAAGCGCATTATAGAGCACGTGAGATTGTTATGAATTGGCAGTGCTGACCTTGGAGATACCCTGTAAGTTAAACAGAGCAGACTTTTTTTACATTTTGTTTCTTTCAGACTGATAGATAGACTGGCGGAGAGACGGACGGATGGAAGCTGGAGATGCACAGTTGGAGAGACAAATAGGCAGATGGAGAGATGAATGGACGGATGGACAGATAAATGGAGACAGATAGACGGACGGACAGGGGGATACACAGTCAGCTGGAGAGATGGACGAACAGGTAGACCGACAGATAGACAGACGAACAGGCGGAAGGATAGACGGACTTCGTAGACGGCCAGACGGAGATACAGACGGACGGACGGATGCAGTAGACGGACAGGAACTGACCGATATACACATAGACAAATATACAGACAGACGGACAGAAAGACAGCCAAATAGACAGACAGGCGGACACAGTAGGCGGTTAGACGGAGACACAGATAGGCAATTAGACAAACAGACAGACGGATGGACCCACGGAGGGGCAAATGTTGGAGTAGACTGAGAGACAGAAGAGGGATGGACGAATGGACTTTCTAAGGAGAGACAGATGGAGAGACAGAAAGGAAGACAGACGGAAGACAGTTGGAGGGACCGACGGAGAGAAAGATTGACGGATAGACGGAAAAACGAACGGACAGACGGACGGATGGTAAGACGGACGGTGGAAAGCACCAAATGGGTGGACGGATAGGCGAACAGATGGACGAATGGATGAACGGAGAGATGGACGGACGGAGACACGGTCATTTAGATATATGTATATACAAAAGAACCAAGAGCCAGGAAGACAAACAGGTTGCGAAGAGAGCAAGAGAGAAAGAAAGTGAGTGATGGAGAGTGAGAGAGAGAGATATAGTGACAGAGAGAGAGAGAGAGATATAGTGAGAGAGAGAGAGAGAGAGAGAGAGAGAATAGGCTGGATGATCTAAATCTAGTCCAGAATTTATATACTATATGGCATCACCTACGCTTTCTACATCCCGTTACATACACTCAAACAATACCAATATAGCCTCTTGACCCATTTACAAAGGGGTACTGAGTGGCAAAGCAAAGAACAAGAAGTGTTCACAAATGGCAGCAAAAGTTAAAGAGCGACTCAGCGTTGAGCCTTTAAAAGCAGGCCACATAATAACAACAACAACAGTAACAACAACAACAGCAACAACAACAAAAGCAACAACAACATGTCCACATAAAACATGCAAATATCCGAAGCACGCCCCATGGATGATGTTGTTAAGCGTTCGTCCTTTACCAAATAAAAGGAAGAAAAAAAAAAACAAAAACAAAAACTAAATAAATAAAGCAACAAAAAAATATAAAAAAATTAACAACAAGCACATAAAAAGTGAATGCAAATAACCGTTCGCTATTCCAAAATACAAAACAATAGAAAAAAATTCGCATACATCTTTGAAGTGCCGAACTTTTAATATACTATATACCAAATAAAATATTTGTCGATATCATAATTAAATATATTTCCTGAGTAAATGGGATAGAGAATTTGTACTAGAAGTATCAATTGACTTTTCTTTGGTATGGGTTTTCAAACATTTCTCTTAGATGATACATCTCTTAGGCAGATTTTTAGTATGATATATGCGACATATATTTTATATACTCTGTGACTCTGTAAAATATTATCGATTTTAATATAAAAATATAGTAAGTAAGGTATATTTTGTGGGATTAGTTGAAATATGGATTTTACCTATCGATCATTATCGATTTATTCTAAAAAGTGCTTGTTAGATATGAAGGATTCTTATATTGACAATCATATATCAAAAATCCACTATAAAGTTTAAAATAAATAGTTGTAAGCTCCAATTTTTTATTTATCGATATGTATCGATTACGGCATGATATGTATTATATAACAATTATGATATGTTAATTATATAAATAAATGTTTACCGTAAATTAATTTTATGAATGACTACGATCTTTTATGGATCGATAATTATCGATTATATATTACTTTTCGCATTAGATACCTTGCAGCTTGCACAGCAAATTAAAAATACCCTCGGCAAGTGTATTAAAAAACACACAGCAAAAGGAGACAAACACAAGAGAACACAAAAAAAAAGGAAAAATAAAATAAAAACAAAACAAGTCGAACAATAAGATTAACATGAAAACAATCATGACAATCAGTAACCGCAAATGTCAAATTAAATTATCAATAAATTTACACGAAGACAACAGTGGAGCACACACCACGCCCCCGACACCCCCACCGCCCTCCACCCACCGCTCAACAACTGTCCGCACGGACGCAAATTTGTCGTTTGGCGGCGATGGCAACGAGCAGTATCAAGTATACGAACCGTGAGTCCACGAATCGGGTATGGCGTCTGCAGCACATAATGAAATCATTTGCAAAATGAAAACAACAGCAAGCACTAGCAGCAGCATACACACACACACACACACACATATATATACATACACATATAGCACACACATACTTAAAATGTTTTTGCTCCACTTGAGGACATTGTCCATCAGTGAAACTTTGCACACCATTGAATTGAAGAAGAAAGCAGAATGGAAGACAGCCACAGAGCAAGGCAGGAGATGGAGCGAGCGAGGGAGTGCGAGAGGGAGCGAGAGAGCTGGAGTGGTGGCCAGCGAAGGGCACACTTGCAAATCATAAAACAACAGAGGCGAAGAAAATGTTTTTTAAATCTTCATAAATATTCATTATGAGAGTAAAAGAGAGAGAATGAAGGAGAGAGGAACGGCGTGTGAGGAGCAGAGCTAAAGAGGCTGAGTAAATAGTTTGAGGCCAGCTGCGAATATTCCAATGGACTGTGGCCACACTCTGTGTGTGAGTGTGGGTGTGTGTGCGTGTGCGTGTGTTTGGGCAGCCGCTAAATTTAATTTTACAGATGGCTCTCTACATGAAGTTGCCAGCAAAACAAAATAACAATAAAGTGGCCCGCAAACAAAAACAGCAAAGCAAAAATGAAAGAAAATGTGAATAAAAATAAATTCAAATATTTTGTAATGAAGAGACGGAGAAAGACAGAGAGAGAGTGAGGGAGAGAGCAGGCAAATGGCCTTGAAGCTGTTGCCGCTGTCTCCATATTCAATGATCTGCGTTGACTATAAGCGTGAGTTAAGAGAAAATTGCCCTTACATTAAGGGGTAGCTAAAGCGTGCTAGCGCATGCTCTTAAGCTGGGAAATGTGAGCAGCCCAAATAGGGTTCAGTTAAAAGTAACGGCTACTGCAGTGTGCATATTGGGAAATTGTCAAGAGGGGAAAGTTGCGCTAATGTTTGTTTGAATTTTATGAAATTTTATATTAAGCATTTATTATTTTATGAGGTTTATATAAATATTGAAATATATATTTAATAACAATAGTTATGCGGAACTAACATTTATTTCTCTAATGATAATAAAATAAACGTAAGCGAATGTAAAAACTATGTAAATAAATATTTTGATAAATAGATTAAAATACTTACTATTATTTATTTAATATTTAATTTTATAATCATTAATAAAAAAAACTTTTTAGCTTCAATTTAATTTTCGCTGCCCGTTGGCAGCCTTTTTAACACATTCCACATTCCATACCCCTTTCAATACAATCCACACACAAATATTCTTATGCATCCAAAGGGACATTCTCTCTTCGCATTACGCACTCGTTTCTAACGGAATGCCAAACGAAAAGAGCAAACGAAATGGCAGCAGCAGCAGCAGCATCGTAATGGCAATTACATTGGGTTAGTCTCACAGACTTCGCGGTTCGTGTTAACAAACCTCGCCAACGCTCACCCACCCCGCACTCTGACGGCATCAGACACACTGTGCTTCGTGTGCTTGCGCTTCGTGCTAACTGTTGAATCAACGAGTGGTTGCCGAACCAATTTGGTCCGTTCGTACGCAGCAACGAGGCGACCCAACGCAGTCTTCAACGAAACGCGCAGCGAGACGGTACGCAGCAACGCCACTTTCAATTGTAACGGCACAAACTACAGTTCACTTTCGCAAGCTGAAAACAACAACAAATTTTTACGCACAAAACAAAAAGAGGAAAGAAGCAAAAAAACAAACGTGAAGTTCTGTGTGTGAAAACGTGAAGCGCAGCAAAGTTGAGCTTTTGGTGCAGAGATTAAATATTGTAATTAATCAAGAATTAAAATAAGAAAACGTTTGTGTGTAAATTCCACTTGCTGCTTTGGCCCCATTTTCGTTGATTTCGGCTGATTCGCAAAATTTTGCATCTCGCTCTGTCTGCCACAGCGGCTCTCGGCAATCAGCTAACGACACCAGCTAACGGCATTAGCGCTTCCAGCTCCAGCTCTAGCTACAGCGGCTGCCGCTACGACGATTAACGGAATTAGTGACAAACAATTGCAAAAAAATATCAACAAAAAATACTCAAAAATTTGGAAAAAATATAATAAAGGCAAATTTAAGAAATTTTTGCAAATATAACAAAATATTGTTCGCGCGTGTATTTGTGTGTGCGTTGCATGCGTGTATGTGTGTGTGTGCTTAAGTACTTGGCTATGTTTTAGTGTTGTGTAGCTTGGCGCCAAAGCAAGCAAATTTCCATAAATATTGCCAAAGTTGACAGCAGAAATTTGCAACAGTTGAAAACTTTGCTGAAAGCAACAACATCAAACAAATAACAACCAAAAACAACAACAACCTGCGTGTGTGCGTGCTTTAGTATAGGTAAGTGTGCCAGTCAGTCACCTGTTGAAGGGTTCTTGATTTCATACTATATTTGCTGGAAAAAATGAAGAATTTTACTCTTTTGTGGTATATTGGCATACCTTTAATTCCTAACAAGGTTTGTTACCTTTGAAAGTTCAGTTTTGATTCATTGGGAATTTATTTTTTAATTTTTAATTGAGTTAGTGAGTGTAATATTTTGTTGCTATCTATAAAAATAAATTAATTTGTTTTTAATATAGAATAATCTTTGGTTTTTTTTTTTTTTTTTTTTTTTTTGTTCGTTGAGGTATTTTTAAGTTTATATATTAAATAAGAAAAGGAAAAGGGAATATAAAAGAAAAACTTTTTTAATCTTTAAATTTTTATATAATTAATAAAAACTGTGTTATGCCTTGGTTATTTAATCTATTACTTATGTATATTGATTCATATTCATATGTACTTTTATGTATTTACCAACCCACATATATAAAAACCCAATAAAAGTCACATTAAAAAAATTGTTCTGGGAAAAAAATCCAATTTTCTTGAGAAATTCTTGTTAAATTAGGAAGTCCGTCTGTGCATCATCAGCCTTGACTGTGTAAGGTTTTCAGTGAAATTTTATTTGAATGGAAACGAACTTTTTATTTGGCTGACTTTAATAAGAAGTATTTACTATATATAGATTTATAAAGATAGATTATATATAAAATATTTATAATATTTAAATTATAAATAATAAATAGAAATAACTTTTGCTTCTTGTTATTCATCTAAGTCAAAGCTTTAACTCAAAATTAAGTAAGCTTTTAATTATTTTATTTTATTTATTTGTCTAAGCGTTGTTGTTTCAGATTTTTACTTAGAATTCAGTAGGAATGTTAATAAATTATATAAAAATATACAAACAAATTACAACAATTTGAAATTTACTTACTTATTTGCCCCCTCTCTATTCTTACATTTTAAGTTAAAGTAATGCTTTTACAAAATGAATATAATTCACTTATTCAAAATTGAATCAGTCATTAAAAATGATTACCATTTTAGATAAAACAAATACTAGATGTTTTTAACTTTGCTACCTCAAATGTCGTTTTATTTTTTTCAAATGTCTTTATAATAAAGAATTTTTTCATAAATTTGTAATTTTGTAAAGCTTTTATTACAAATTTTTTTCTCTATTTTATAGCTATTTTTTGAGTAACCAAAGCTTTTTATGTTAAATGTTATCTATATAAAAAATTTAATACAATACACATTTATCTACACAAAAATTTAAAATATGTAAGTTCAGCTCAGTTTCACTTAAGCTTTGATTAGTGAAGAAGAAAATTCATATACTTAAATGGTAATTTTCTCGTTGCTCTTAATATTGATTAATTGCCACAAATAGGGTATACAATTGTCGGTGCATTTAGCACTCGAATGTTGTTGTTATTGAATTCGCTTCGAATTTGCTTTATTTTCTTTTTTATTGTTTTCGTCTCTTTCTTTTTTTTTGTTTTTTTGTCATCCATGCATGAATTGCAATCGTTCAGCCCGCGCAATTAATATGAATTAAGACTCACAGATTTTTAAAATCATTTCAGCTCAGTTTGTATGCATTGTTTTTTCGTTTCATTTATATATATATTTCACTTGTGTTGTTTTTTTCATTAACTTTTTTGTTCAACAATTAATTATAAATAGATATGAATTTTCCGCATCATTTTAACATTTTTTTTTTGTTTCCATTTATTGAGCAGATTTTCCGGTAAATGGAAAAATTATTTTATTATTTATTTATATATGTATATTAATATGTATATAGCTGCAATATATATAGATAGTTGTATAAAAAGTGTTAAGCCAACAAGTCCGCATAAATGTTCGTTGCATTTAAGTATTTAATTCTAGCCCGCATTGGCCCTGGCTCAGTGTCAACAGGAATATGAATATTGGAAAAACATTTTTGAGTTTTCAAAGGGCTTCAAATTGTAATTAAATTCATTTGAAATTCCTTCTTTTTTTATGTAAATACTCGTTTGGGTAGTTAGTAGAGTATATAGGTTTTTCGTGAAAGTTGAACGAATAATTCCTATGTATTCCTGTCTGTTTGAGTTTTAAGATTCGTGTGGGTTTTAGAAGATACAGTTTTAATGAGATTGCTTTAAACTAATATACTCTTGAAGAAGGTTCTGCAGTTGGAACACTATTGACAAGCTCTACAGAAAGATCTAGAAAATCTATAACAATTCCAACCTTCTATATCCATATCCAATCTATCTCAAGTTGTAATCTCCATAAAAAAATATACTGAAAATTGAAAATTTTCATATCTTAATAAACTGCGCAGATGAACGAGTATTCTGCAGTTGATATGGAACGACTGCAACAATCTTATTTGCTTTTAATGACTGCACTTTTATGATTTATTAAATTTTATTGGCCGACGGCAACGAGCAATCAATCAAAAACACAAATATGTAAAATAAAGTGAAGCCTTTGCACTGATGTAAAACATTATTAAATTGGAATTCATCTCAATGATTCGCAATAGGATGAACTTAAAGAGATTTCGTTTGTGCTGGAATTTATGTTGATCGGCTTAAGCCTTGTGAAGTTTTAAGGAATCAATATTCATTTTGAATATTTAAAATGTTTCTATAGGCAATTGGGAGATGATTGCAGCAGAGGAATCTCTGTGGTTTTTATTGTTTGTATAAATTAATAAGTAAGTGTGTGGTAGTCGGGAGTGTTTGACTAGCAGATACCTGTACATGAGTATAGCAAGTAATCTATAGATTATATTTCATAATTTATTAAATTCATTTTTAAAATATTTCTATAGGCAGTTAAATGATGATTTCAGCAAGGGGATGGTTTTTATTGTTATATTAGGGAGTGTTCAAATAGAAAATACCCGAACAAGTAAATAACATGCCACCTATGGATTAGCTATCTATTAGATATATATAAAATATTTCTATTGGCAATTAGGAAATGATTTCAGCAGAGGTATATCTGTGGTTTTTAAAAAATTTATAAAAAATACCCGAACAAGGAAATAACAAGTAATCTATATTATAGATTATATTGAGTATATAAAGAATCTATGTATAGATTATACTATACTATAGTATATATAGAATCTTAGCATAATTTGTAGACTTGTCTTTTTAGCTTATCAACTGCTGTTAGGTTTATTTGATTTTTAATATTATACATTCTTTTTTCCAATGATAAAACTTTTCAATTATTCATAATTTCTCCCAACTCATTTTTATTATTTTGAAAAGTTTGCAAATTCCATTTGTCAGCCCATGAATTGCATTCAATTTCATCAACTCAATTGGCAAATTGTTTGTTTTTTAAGACTGAGCATTTCGCAGCAGGCTGCTTAATGAGCCGCATTTATTTGCATCAATTGCTGTTGCATATAATAATTGAGTATCATGACCAATTGCAATTGTTGAGCTGATGAGTCCAAGGTTCCACTTTAGAGTCTTTAATTAATTTGTGCAAGGGAAAATATTTTATACGGTTCAAGTTCTTATGAATAATTAATTGATCAAGAAATGTTTTGATATTTTTAATTATTTTAAAATTCCTTAGATACTCAAAATTTAACTGAAATCTTTGTTTTATAAATAAATAAATAACAAATAATAAATAGTAAAAATAAAAAGGAAAATAAGAGTTGATTATAAATCTGTTTGCGAGCAAATAATATACGCAATACGTAAAGGGAAGTCTGAAATGCGGAGTTCGAAAGCAACATTAAATGATCATTGCCTGCTGTCTCTTTCACACACTGTTTTTCTGTGACACTATAAAATGCTTATGCAGCCTTTAATTTCCGTCGAAATGCTGCGGTCGCATTCACTTTTAACTGAAAGTCAAAGCCTTATAAATAAATATTGCAGAGGTGGGCGTGGCATATTTATACTCATGCAAACATGTATATGTATGCCAGCAATATGTAGTTTGCCATCATTTATATTTTATTGAACCAAATAGCTCTTGGCTAATAGAACAGAGCCTTCATTAGTTGGCCAAAAGTCAATATCGGCTCTGCATACACTTTAATTTACTAGTATGTGTGGGTGTGTGTGTGTGTGTGGGTGTATGCGTGTGCGCGTGTGCGATTGCGGCTAATTGTTTTAAAGCATTCAAACATGAATTTTGCTAATTAAACATGCCCACAAATAATTTGGTTGCAAAATAATGACAAAATGTAAATAATTGCAGCCGAATGGCAACTGTGGCCGGCGACCAATTGGCCAACAAATAACCCAAAATACGTGCTAGGCACACACACACACACGCACTCCCGCAAACCCTCACACACACACACACACGCACTCATGCAAACGCACACGCCGGGCACTTGCGTTGCCTAATGCAATCAATAATAATTGCACAATTAATGACATAAGTGCTAAAAGCAAGACTAAGAGTTACCCTGTAGAAGTTGAATTGTATATGAAAAATAGTTATATACAAGAGATATAGATACTTTGTTAAAGTAAATAAGTGCTTGAGTGGGAGCTTAAGGACTAAGAATTATAAAGTTCTAGAAATATAGAATTTAAGGATATTAGAATTAAAATATATCGCTCGGTTATTAAAATACAGGAGTATTAGAATATACTAGAACACTAGAGTAGTAGAGCACTGGAATAATATAGTATTCAATTATATATACTGGAGTACTAAAATTTAACAGAATATTAAAATATACCAAATATAAAAATATACTAAAATTGACTAGAAAATACTAGAATAAAACAATGCATGCATACTAGAATTTACTAGAAGATTGTAATACAAGAATGTTATGATAATTAAAGACTCCAATTTCAATTATAAATTACTAGAACACTAGAATGTGCTAGAAAATTAGAGCTCTTGAGTATATAGGATACTAGAACACTGGAAAACTGGAATGGTAGAATGCTCGGTTATTATAATACTGGATTACTAGAATATACTAGAACACTAGAACACTACAGTAGTCGAATACTAGAAAACTAGAATTCAAGAATACTAGAATACTGGAATACTATACTACTAGAATACTAAAATACTAAAATGCTAAAATACTTGAGCACTAGAATACTATAATACCAACATACTAAAACACTAGAGTACCAGTATGAGAATACAGGAATTCTAGAATATTACATACCATAGAACTAGAATATACTAGAGCACTAGAATACTAGAATACGAGAATACTAAACTACTAGAATAGTAGCAAGTACTTCAGCAGCTAAATAGCCCATATACCCATTTTCACATACAACGCGCAATCAATCAAGTATTATCTGAATTTGGTCTATTATTATATTATTTTGTGAGTGTATATAATTTGCTTATATAATAATTATAATAACCATCTATCAATCACTTAAGCCAACTAGTAGAGTAGTTTCTTTTTTAACCATATTTCAATAGGCTACATATATAAATGGTATTTTGTAAAGTCATTAACGATTTGTACACGCTAGCTAAAAATATACCTTTATTGATGTCAAATCGCAGGAATGTATATGTATGTAGGTCTTATAGATTCGATGGGTTTTCTAAATAAGTGATGTGAAAAGAAAAAGTAACGAGGGCGATTTGAAAACTTCGTAGCTTTATTGATGATATAAAGATAAAGGCTGAATAGAGGAAGATTCAATAAATAATTGACCATTCTTTAACTTTTGTTTATGCTTTGGGGCGAATAAGCATAGAAATTATTACGTTATATTTACTTCAAATTGAAACATAATAAGAAAGGAACTGAGTCTCTAAGACTAAATATATAATATTAAAAATATTTTTTTAATAGATATTAAAGCTTTAAGCTTTTTTAAAGAAAATCCTAAAAATTTATGAGATATTACAATCGTAACAAATATTCGTAAAATATTTTAAATACATTTAAAAATTTATTTTTTAGCTCATAAAGTTTTTAATTAAATTTGTATTCGATTTTATGTCCTTTCCAGAATTTAACAAATATCAAAGGTATTTCAAAGCTAACTCAAGAATATTTCTCTTATGATTCAGCTAATTACAGGGTATATGTGGTTAGTCCCATATATAAATCCAATGGGTGGGCTAACTAAGACTTTTTGGCCATTGGCAATTGTGAAAATTGGTGCATTATGTGAATGTGCGTTGCCAGGCAATTAATAAGCGATTGGCATAACAAAGGCAAAATGGACGCAATGGTTAATTGCGATTTAACATTCGGCGTTAATAATAAATAATTCAACAAACACGTAATGTGAGCCAGCCGAATACGTAACGTAAGGGCAGCAGCACTATGGCAGCTGGCGCCTTTTTCATAAAGTCCATTTGAGTCATTTTATTTGACTGTGAGAAGAGGGTGTGAGTGTACTTTTATAAGTGACTGTTGGCCATTGCCATTGCCATAGCAATTCATTTGGACGCGTGCACTTTTCACTTCCGCAGCTCATTTTCATTTCAGCTGTCTCTCCTACTTTCTCGCTTTCTATCTCTCTCTCTCTCTCTCTCTCTGTGTGTCTTTCCAACTGCTTGGCAGTTTCTTATCGGCGCTTTTCTTTTCGGCTATTGACTAATTAAAAAACCAGCAAGAACCCCGTTGGCTAGATGGCATAATAAGCAACTGCTGCTTCAGTTTTTCCTTATTTTTCTTTATTTTTATTTTTATTTTTTTTTTTGCTACAGTTTCATATATAAGGAAAACATAGTAAATGCCAGAAAGAGAGAGAGAGAGAGAGAGACCAAGAGAGCTCAAGTAGATTTCTAGTCGTATTTTCCAAATGACCCAATAAATTTGCACTCATTATGACGCTGAGCCACGAACGTTTTGTTTGCGGCCAGCTGAATAAAGCAAGCAAGGACCTGCTCCAGCAGCAGCAAGAAAGTAAAATAAATGTTTCTCAAATCGTAGCACAAATAAAAACCTAACCAGCGCCCTTCTCCTTACCTACCTGCCCTTTATTCTGTATCCTGTTCCTGCTGCTCCTTCTGCTCCTGCTCCTGCTTCTACTAACTGCCAGGTAATTGCGCTAAGCGCCATTGAGAGCTGGCCAGCGCATAATGAGCGTGAAAATACTTATGTAGTGCAAATATGAAAACCTCCTACGGATAAAAAAAAAAAAAAAAACCCTGAGCAAAAAACACAGTGAGCAGTGAAGAAAGCAAAGAAAAACGAAGAAAAATATGAAATCTTGATTTGCGCCCCGTTGGCTTTCTTTAACTAAATATAGTTACACGACTCCAGCTGAATTCGCATTATAATTTTCTAATGAGAATGGGAATTGTTGATTCAGCATTGATGCCAAATTTCTTGGAATTATTTTTGATTATGTGTGTGCTTTAGCATTTGCTCTTGAATATGTATAATAGAATAATATAATAGAGGACAAACAAGCTTTGAGATAAGCACAAAGATCTACTAATGAGTTAAGGTATTAGATTGAGCAATATTTATTCTTTTTCATCTTTGAAATAAATCTTTTTTAGTAATTCAATTTAATTTTTTCTTAATTTTGAAAAATTTTTTAGATTAAAAATAAATGGAGATATGATAATATTAAAGTTTTTTCCAGCGTGAAATTTTATTTAGCATAATTTGAACAATTTATATAAAATATATTAATAATAATGGAAATATGCATATGATTTGGAGGAACTTTTAATGCAGGTTATGCACGGAAATAAGTCTGCTCTGATATGTTGTCTCAAGAATCTACCCAATTTCACAAATTTTTGTATGTATTTCTCTTGCTATAAAAAATGCTGCTTTATGAAGTATAAGTACTTTTTTTTTATTGAGTCAAAACCAAATAAACATTTATTTTATATTTAAATATTAAATTTTGTAGACTTTGCTACTTCACGTACTCTTCGCTGTTCTGCTTTCTAAAATTCTCTTCAGCTTTTAGTATTACATTAATTTATATTGACTTCAATAGTTGTGATCTTCTTTTTCGCACCCTCAAGCTGTTTCAGAATCAACCTTTATAGTATTTTATATTTGATTATAGCACATATTTAATTCCTTCTGCTAGTCAATTTGCTGTTCTATCTATGCTGTGGCCCGAGTCGCATTTGTGGGGCACACAGAAGTGAATGCAAATCTAACCAACATTTTCAGTTCCAAAATCTATGCTTAGCCGTTTAATTATGCCTAATTAGGCGAACCAGTTGCAGTTGCAGTTGCAGTTGCACAAACACACACATATATATCTATAGATAGCACGTACATGCTCTTCTCTCCTCTATATCTCTCCTTCTCACTCTCTCTCTCTCTCTGTCTCACTCTATTTGCATTTGCCTTTCTCATTCAAGTGCCGCACATTTTGAATAATTAATTTGTGCCCTGCTAATTTACACGCTGTTTCCACTGGCTTTTTGGTTAGAGTTTCGGCCGAGAGGCTTTCACTGGCAATTGGATCTATTGCAGCTGCTGTCGCTGTCGCTGTCGCTGCTACTGCTTCTTTAGTCACGCCCCCTCTCAGCCCACCTATGCCCTAGCCCACCATGCCTGCTGCGCCTACTGTGCCTGCAGTTTCCTTTTGCTGCATGTTATTTGATTATTTTGTCGTTGCAATTCTCGCTCTGCATATGTGTGAGTGCGTGTTTGTGTGTGTGTGTGCGTGTGTGTTTGTGGTATGGTCTGGCATATTTATGACACTCGTAATTAAATTTAATTGTTGCACTTTTGGAACACGAGCGCTTCGTTAGGTTTCGTGGCTGCGGCTGGGGCGCTAAAACCTCAGTCAACCCGCTCTCTGGCCCACATGCTGCTGCTGCACGCAGCAACGATTGCCACCTCAGCTGCATAAATTGTTGTTGCTTTTAATACCCTGTAAAAGGGGAAAAAGTTGACAAAATATACAACTAACTTTTGCATATTTATTAATGAACTGAAGTGAACTAAGGCTATTATAATTCAGATTAAGTGTTGACTGCTGATTAAAACTAAACAAGGCTCAACATATAAAATTTGATTAGCCTGGGTGCAAAGCTATTTCCACAACTTTCTAATCTTATCATTAACTTAAATTCCCTATAGACTTCTGCTTCGTCTTTAGCCAATTGAGAATTGGTAAAGCTAAGGTCATAAAGGCAGCCAAAAACATAATTTTATTTTTCACTGTATATTATATAATTAATAATTAAAAATATTATATAGTTAAAATTAAATTTATATATTTCATATCATTTAAATAGTTAATTAATTACAACAATTTTTTACATATGAAAAATCAGCAATCTACAGAGTATTTCTTCGTCGCACACTTGCAAAGCCATACCTTTTTTTTTATTGTTTTTAGCTTAGCTTTTATTATTTTGCTTTTAATACCCTGTAAATGCAATTTAAGATCAGCCTCATAGAAATTGCTTAAATTTTTATATTTTATTTTTATTTTTTGAACATTTAATTTTATAAAATTAATGCATTCATAGAAAAGCGCTAATATAAAAAGTATATAAATATTTTTCTAATTTGATTTTTTAATATTTAATTTTATAAAATTTGAATTTAAATATTCTTTACCATATCACATGCTTATAAATGTAATTAATATTATATTATATTATATTATATATTATATATTATATATTCAACTATTTACAGAGCATCTGCAAGTCATGCATACCCCCAGCTTTTTAGCTTTTTGTTTAGCTCTTTGTCGCCATTCATATATATGGCTTACTTCACTGGCTGTTTGCGTGCTGCTCTTGATATGATAAGCCTTTCGCTTTAGCCAAATACCCTGTAGCTCTCACCTGTCCTCACCCGTCCCGTTATTCATGCCCCAGTCATGCAGCACACGCAGAGCCCCTTTAATTGCGATGCTAAACGCTAAATCAGAACCTCACGTGTACCACGTAATTAGCTTAAGTTGTAAGCTCCTGTTATAGAATTTCATTCGTCTCATTACGATGGTGTCCATGGCTAATGACCACACATACATGCACAATAGCACATGCATACCCACACAGACATTCACACACACTCACACAGATAGCTTCACTCTCTGTCTGTGTGGGTGTACAAATATTTGTTTTAGGTTTCACATGCTGAGAACTATTTGAGTTTTTTTTTTTTTTTTTTTTTTATGAACTCACAGCTTTTTATATTCTATATATTTGAACGTATTGTCAAATTAAAAATCAAATATTTGTGTGAATTAAATGTTTGTTCAGTTGTGCACATAAAAACTTTATATATTTTAAATTATTATCATTTAATGTGTATAAAATCAAACTTTAATCAAATGCAGAGCTCTCATTAGTATAAGCTTTACTATGATTTTGTATTTGAATTAGGAAAATAGTTAATTGATTTCATTAAATATAAATGTAAATATAAAGATTTTTTAAAATAAACACAATTATTAATTAGTAGTGGATTAGTTGTAACTTTCCCCTTTTTCCAGAGAAAGTATGCTTTAGGTTATGTATTTAGGTTATCAGCTTTTTATCTAGGATAACAGAGAGAGAGAGAAAGAGAGATTTTTTACTTTAGATCTCTCTCACGCTCTTTCTCTCTCTCTCTCTCTCTCTCTCTCTCTCTCTCTCTCTCTCTCTTTTCCTATTTGCTTCTTTTCGTTTTCATCTTTTTTTCCCTATTCATATCCTTGTCTCTTTTTCTGTTACTCATTCTCTCGCTCTCTCAATCTTATTCTCTCGCTCTCCCAATCTTATTCTCCCTTTCTTATTCTCTCTTCCTCTCGTATTAATTTTCGCTCTCTTATTCCATCTTTCTCTCTCTCTCTCTCTATCTCCTTCTGCCTCGCTGTGATTCGCTCTGTTTTTGTCTCTTTCTCTCTCTTTTGCTCTCTCCCTCACCCAGAGTTATCAGTCCACAAAAAAAAGCCTTGTATCAAATTGTTGCAAAAGCATATGAAAATATTAAAACTCTACAGTTACTAATTAGAAATTTGTATTTGCTGAAAACTATATTGCAAATTAATTTTATGCTTTTCCGCATGAGAGTTTGTCAAACGGCCAAACAAGCATGAGGAAAATTATGAATAATTTTATTGGATTTGCATATGAATTATTGAGCAAATGATACAGCTCTTTAAATATTCAATTCAACTGGCTATTAGCTGGCAGCATTTCATCTCAAATTGCGAAATGCTGTTTCAATTTCACATTTGTTATGTATAAACATATAAATATATATATATAGTCGAGTTGATATATATTTAGTTATATATGATTTAAAATGCACAATTATTTTTGTGCATTTGGCAGCAGAGCTGATTATTTGCTTAGGCTCAGCAATTGTGGCTGGAAATTAAAATCAATTTAATGAATTAATATCAATATATGAATTTATGACATTTAATATTTAATGATATAGAAAAAAAATGAAATGAAATGCAACCAAAATCAACAAATTAATGTGGCAACACTTTCACCTGTTTCACCTGCTGCCAAAAAAAACGGCTAAAGTGAAATGAAAAGTGAGAGCAAGTGGCACCGAGGCGTCTTTTGATGGCGTATCCTTGACTTTCCTTACTTTTTCACTTTATGTTTTAAAGACAGACTTGGTAATGAAAAAGGCGTCCTTTGTGTACGCTCGCTCCCTCCTTCTCCCTCTCTCTTTCTCTCTCTAATGGGGCAAAATGAACGCGGGCGTTGCGCCCAAAATGTTTGTCATGCCATCGTATCACGGTATACCAAGGTACTTGCTGCCATTGTTGCTATTCGCATACCCTGTATGCCCTACAAACTGGGTCAATGTAATACCATCAACTATTATAATATATACGAAATTCTTAGCTATTTCGTAGCTTTTAACAGAGCACAAATTTGTAGTTGTTGCTGCTCGCTCAGAGTGGGGCTTATTGCTAGAGACAATGACTTCTCTTTGCTGGAGTCAGTTAGCTTAAATTGCTGTACATAATGTGTATATATAGCACGACTCTATATCTATATTCTTTTAACATTTCTTAAGGCTTCTTGGCTTTTCATTAGTTTCTTCATTGCAGGACTTGAACTTTTTGTTTTAAATTAAAACTTTTGTTTCACTTTTCTTAGCTGGCTCTTAATCAGCAGTAACTATTTTGAGTTAATTTGAAACATTCAATGACTGATCTCTTTAAAAGTTGCTATTCACACTTTAAGCTACTTTGGATTCGAAATTGTATTCATAAAATTAGAGTTATAAATAATAGGGCGAGCCATTTCGATTTGTAGCCATATTTTAGATAGCTTTTCCGAGAAACTTACAGTGTCTATATCTAAAATTGTTTTTGGGATTTTTTCTTAAGAGAAAAAATAGAAGAAGAAATATTTCATTAAAAACATTAAGATATTAACCATTTTTTTCCGAAAAAATTTAAAAAATTATTTTAAATATATATATATATTTATTTTATTAATCTATAACTAACTACTTATTTAACAAAAGAATTTTATTTTCTTTTCTTACAATTTTGAAAATAAAACTATTATTATTATTTTTTTTTTCAAACATTTTATATTTATATATTATATATTATTTTATATTTAATTTTCCGTGAATTAATCAGTGATTTTTTTTCATCATTTGTTTATTTGTTCAATTTTTTTTTCTAATTTATTAGTTTTATTAATTTTATTTACTCTATTTATTGATTTTGTTTAGTTTATTTATTTATTAATTACTTTTAAATTAATATTTTTTTTCATTTTACTTAAATAATTTTTTATTTATTATTTTTGTTATTTTATATATTTTATAATTAGTTGTATTCAAGATTTGCTGCTTCCTTAACAATTTCCAACTAATTTACAGGGTAACTGCGAGTCCCTAATATTTTGCATAAATTGCGTTTATTTTTTAACTGTTGTTGTTATTGTTGTTGGCACTGTTGCCTTCTATTTTGCGTCGACAAACTTTTTGAGTAAATGTCTTTGTCAGCAGGTGTAGTCCATGCAGGTGGCTGTTGCTAGCACCCACCCAACCACAGCAGTCACACTCTGTCTCTCTCTCTCTCTCTCTCTGTCTGTCGCCACCCACGCTGTTTGTTGCTTTCCTGCCTTCCGGTTTTTTCGCCTGTCCTTGCTTGCCTTTTTGCAGTTTCATTACCCTGAAAAGAGATTTTTATTTAAAGTTGTTTGTGAGCAACAACAAAAAAAAAAAAAGTAAAGAAATGCCATGTAGCATTTATGCGGTCTTTTGCTTTGTTGTTGTTGTGGCTGGTTTTAATGCTAAAAGTTTTACGCCCCTTTGGCTGGGTGACCTGAGCGAGCGCAAACACTCGAATTATTTAAGTAGGCTCTCTCCTATATATTTATATATATATATTTTTTGTTGTTTGCCGAATTATTCCATGCATTCGTAAAATACGCTGTTTAGACACATTTTGTGTGCCAGCCAGGACGACATTGATGTCCTTTGTCTTTGGCCAACGTTCACTTTTCTGCCGACACAGCGCAAAATTTAGCACTCAATTACGACGCGCAGATAAGTTGAAGCTGGGGCCAAGGCCAAAAAGCCAACAGCGAGCACAGAAGAGTGAACAGTGAACAGTGAACAGCTGAAACATTAATGAAATGAGCCTCATTAAAATGCAACGAAATGTCACTTATCTCAAATTGAAATTGAGGCACAAAACAATCTCAAAACGCACTGTGAGCAGCCAATTATAGCTCGGCCCGGATTCGACACGGCGTAAATACACTGATAGACATCACTGTATATAGCTGCAACAACAATGTGTTATATTAGAGTGCAAGCTTGTTAACGGCCACAGATAGCTCAAACAAAGATCTGACTAACATTCCATATATACATATATATATATATATGTATGTATATATATGTGGGTCAGTTGTGCTTGCATTATATAACATCAGTAGACTTGGTGTGGGGGTGTTCTCTAGGTGACTTTTGTGTGCTTGGAGCTGTGTTCGTGTCGTGTTGCCTTTAACACGAGTTGTTCGTGTTGCGAAAACAAACTCTGATGGAAAGATGGGAATCTATGCAGTTGGAACTACCTACCAGATAGGCTTTAAAGTTCAGTTTCCTGTTATAAATAAATAAATAAAGCTGACACGAACACAAAACATGACTTAGCAGAATATTGTCATGGGCTCAACTTGCTTATTACGACTTGACAATTCAATTAACACCCAACAGAATCTGCGTTGCCTAATTGATTAATGATTCAACACTACCAACATCTTCCTCGCAAATGATTTAACACGACTTAACACGATTTAGTGCTAGAACTGGGAGCTTAAGACTGTTTATTTTTTTGGGAAAAGTTAACGTAAGGGAAGATGAGAATGTCTATGGAATATTTTATGTCTAGACGAGTATGTATACGTAACCATGACTTAATCACGGCCTAAGACGCTTCTGTAGAAGTTAACGTAACATAACACATCGTTGGATTAGCTTTGAAAAACATTTAATGTCTAGACACGACTTAGCACGACTTGTAACGCCTTTCAAAAGACTTAACATACGATTTGCAATGATTCAACATGATTTATTAAGATCTGTTGTGGAGAGTTGACTCGGGTTAGCTAAGAACATTTCTAAAGTATTTTACATACGATCTTATGCGATTAACGGGTCTTTATAGGACTTAACATGACTGGGGTATTTCTTAGAAGAAATTATCATATAATTTAATGCAATTAAGTACGATATAAAACGACCTAACGAGCTAACAGCATTTAGAACATATATTCACAGGACTTAACATCAGCTTAACATAATAACAAGACTTAACATTCGGTTTACATAGTAAGAGGACTTAGCATTAGATTTGCATAATATTAAATAAGTTTACATAGCATGATACAAAGAGTTAGTATGACCTCTTCAAGCTTATATAAGATTAAAGACGATTTTCTAAAAATTCAATTAAAGTTTATTGCTTTCAAGCTCGATTAACACTTTGTATTTGAATAAACACGACTAGGCACGATAAAGCACAACTAAGCACGACTTTATTAAATTTATCTTAACTCAATTTTAGTTGATGAATACGACTTAATCAAAGTGAACTTGAAAAAACTTTGCACGACTTGAGATATAAATGAACACGACTAAGCACAACTTTCCATGAGCTATTCTACATTATACTCTATTGAAACTCACGAAAATACCTTCACGCGATCTAACCGATATAACCACGAAAATAAACTAAATATAAATATGAATATTAAAATAATATTAAAATAATAATATCTTAATATTAATATTATATATACATATATTAAGATATTATATATATTATATACACAATTTGACTGTACAAAAGTTGTGTCGTGCTTGTAATTAGAAATCGTGCTCGTTTCGTGCCGGCTGCTGACACATGGCCATCTTTAAATATGGCTGGACAAGTAAAGCCATATTAAATGGCCAGCATGCAAGTAGAGGGCCAAGCGATACAAGTAATGGCAATGGGAATACTTCTGGTGCCGAAAAACGAATAAGAGCCAAAGTGGGCGAGGAGCTGAAGATGGAGGAATGAGTATTGAGAGCAAAGCAGTGGCACTGAGAAGCAGCAGGCACTTCAGGCTGACTGCCTGGCTGCTCTGCTCTGCTCTGGCTGCTGCCTGCTGGCTGCCTTGGCATCAACTTTTGGTTAACTGCAAAACATAAGCCGGTCACAGCACAGCATTCATGAAAAGCGATAAAAATGGGTCCGGGCATTGTGCGTTGTGCTGTTGTAGCCTTCAGTGCCATATTGTCCAGAGTCGCATCCTGTTGCCACCTAGACCGTTGGCACAATCCCCCCTAGCACCCCCAGCACTCAGCCCCTCCAACTGGTCCTTTTGTCTGGCTGCTGCTGCTGCTGCTGCTTCTGCTGTGTACGCAAAGTGAGGAAAAATTGTGGGAAATTACATTTCGAGCTATGCGTCTAGGCTTAAGGCCGAAGCAGTGGAGAGTGGAGTGGGTGCTGTGCTGAAATCCAGACTTAGCCTATTAGCATTCATATTAAAACGAAAGTGGAGCCATATTGCGTATACGTACAAAGTACGTACAATGTGGCGTATACGCAATGCCATTCAATGGCTGCGTGGCGTGTGTGTGTGCGAACCCCTCTCTGGCAAACAATTCGCCTCGACTTCGCTTCTCTTCTTTTTTTTTTTTTTTTGTTAGTATGCCATTGCCAGCACTTGGGCAGATTTAAGGATTAACGTGCACGGCCCAATAACGAGCGCCACCAACAACAACAGCAACAACAGCAACAACGACAATAACAACAACAACAACGACAACAAATGCCATAAGTCCTGGGCTACTTTTTGATTTGGCTGGACCATTGCTTGAAGCTTGTGTTTCGTTGCGGGAGGACGTTCGGCTCGGGGGTCTCGCAGTTAATTCCTTTTTGAGTAATACGCGTGTCCTTGCCGCAGTCAGGACAAAATTGCATTCGCTGCGTCATTTCCTTTTATTTTTATATCCCTTCACCCATCGCACATTGCCCATTAAATCTACGCTCACTCCCGGCCCCAGGGCTTAGCGGTCATGTTTATTAAAAGCCATAACTTGCTGCGCGACCCACAAATTAATTAGATGCTCGGATATGCAAAGACTATATATATGTATATGTGTATACATTTGCTATATAATATTACATATATTCTGAACTCACAAAAAAAGATGTCGCATTGTCAATCGCGCATGTAGCAAATATTGTAGCTCAACGGGGCGTGGTCAGCTTACTTTTTTTTTGGTTTGCTTGAAGCATTAACAAACAAGCCGCAAAATAGATAAGGGAAAAAAGAAATGAATACAAAAATTAGCTAAAGAGCGAGCGGTCGAGCGGGCTCTGTGGATAAGCTGCACAACGCTTGTCTTTTAATCGATTGTATGGAAGCACACGCTAATGTCCAGCAAGCATAGGTAACAAACAGTGCGGGTGCTTGAGAGAGGGAAGTTGCTCGACTTGTGGATGCTCTGTGGGTTTTAGACTTGGGGAATATAGAAAATACTCTTTACTTACTTACACAACTTTAGGTAAGCAATGCAAAATGTTCAAAAACGGTTTGCTGGCTATCGATATTTATCGATGTTACCTAAGAAAAGTAAGTTATTGAAAATTTTGAATAAACAAGATTTTTTATTATCTTATAAGGTATTACACCTAAATACAGGTAAATACTTTTAAATTCTATTCCCAGGTTTCAAAAATCAATTAAATATGCTCAAAGTCGACTTGCTGACTATCGATATTTATCGATGTTGTAAGCACGTAAGCTTTGCGCCTGTGAACAGCTATCAATTGTTATCGATTTTCGGGAAAATTTAAGATTTCTGTCTATAGAGTAGTCCATTGACACAACTTTTCACAGTATGAACGCAATTTTAAGTGATAGACTACGAATAACGATTGCTAGAAATTAACTTGTATAAATATCGAAGATATTATCGATAATCAAAATTGTTTTCGATCGTACTAGCATTTGCAGCAGACTATTTTTTTAACTTCAACTGTTCATTGTTAATAAAAATATATTAAACCAATATAATGCTTATACCTAGTTTTGACGCAAGCTATAAAAGTTATCGATAAATTGATATAACATTAAGTTATCTACGATATTTGAGAAACGGCAATGCGAATTTCGCCAAATCGAACTCTTATGGCCACTTTGCCTATACTAAATATTTTGTCAGTCTGTTGCATACTTCTGCTCTGTTCCAACATACCCCATTTTAAAGGTATTTCAATGAGCTTAGGGTACAAACAATGCGCTCTCATTCGGTCGCTTGGCCTGTTGTTGTTTGCGTGTTTCGTAGGTGTTGGCGTTTATGTGGCTTTGTCAATGCCACTGCCGCCGCAGCATGTAATGCCACACAGATCCCCGGGCACTTAAGGGCACTTTAGACGTGTGCTAAACACACACACACATACACATACACACACATACACACACGCACACCCAGGCGTAGACAGGCGCTGGCATAGACAGGCCTTGGTCAGCAGTGACGGGTCCGTTGCTCCATACGGCATGCTTATCTGTGCGGTTCACGATGTCGTCGTTGTTGCTGTTGGTGTTAGGGGCGTAACTAAATAATGCGCTTAATAGTGCAGCCCACCTACAGCAAGAGCAACAACAACAACAACAGCAACAAGAACAAGAACAATGACAACAACATTTCGAGCGCGTTTTTGCCATTTGCTGTGCTTTGTCTTGGCCATTAGGCAAAAAGGCAGCAGCAGCAGCAGCAGCAGCAGGAGTCACGTGTTGCCACGGCTGTTGGACATGGCCTGGCCAACATGTTGCTCGATTAGCATATCAATACAAACACATACGCACACACACACACAGTGTCACTTCATTATGCTGCGCATCGGGCGACACATTGCGCATACGCCATGTTGCATGCCAGCGTCAAGTGCTGTGCGTAACTTAATGAAATGAGCGGATTGAATAGTTTGCCTTTGTCGGCTCAATACGTACAAACAAGGATACCGACACACACACACAGACACTTGCACGCACTTGGCTTTTTATTATATTAGAAGTTGCTTTTGCATTTTATGCCATTGTTATGCGCGCCATCAAGCAGCACATGCCGCCATTTGCAGCAGCAAAATATCAAATTACAGCGATGTGTGTGAGAGTGTGTGTGTGTGTGTGTGTGTGTGTGTGTGGCACACTTTTATTGCTCCACTTGCTGCGGCACACCTTGTCTGTTTATATCTCTCTCCCACACACTCTCTCTCCCTCTCTTTTGCTCTGTCTCTCTGTGTGTAAACTACTTAATGGTGTGTAAATTTGCCACGCGCTTGGCGTTCGGTTTCAATTTTGCGGCTAAGAGAAAAAAATTAAATTTGTTGTTGTTGTTGTTGCTGCGGCTGTTGCTGTTGCTGTTGCTGTTGTTGCTGCTGTTGTTGTTCGCCTTATTTTTTGCAGCTACAATTTCATTTGCAAACAATGCAAAATGCTCCACAGAGCGTACACGTAATGGCTGTGCGCAATTATACAGAAAACAAGGAGCGCACACAAATTTAATAAACCAAAAACCCTATATACTGGCAGCAGTCAAACACCAGCAACAACAAAGAAAACAAAACAACAGTTAACAACTGTCTGCTGCAGCTGCTGTGCTTCAGAGTGAACGAGAGAGTGAGAGAGTGAGAGAGTAAGACAGAGAGAGAGGCAGCTCGGTCGGCTGTTTAGTTGGTTAGTTCAATGTGAAGTGAATGAGTATTTTTAGCTTTGGCAGCAAGCTTCATTACACTGATCAACACAACTGCGGCGTGCCAATCAAATATTGACTGAAATACTGGGGTAATTGTGGAATCAAGCTTTTGGCCTCAAGCATTAGTCAGGCAATTCGTTGCCTTATTAGTTCTTGATTGGTGGTTTGAGCTGAAAATTTGTTGACTTGAATTATGTATGAGAGGTAAAATTAGAAATTTACAGATTTTGTGCAAAGTTCATTGTAGATTTAAGGTATTCATATTATATTGGTTATTTTAGTATTTGTTGAAGGCGCCTGTTTGAAACTAGCTATTCTTTAAAATTTTTAGCATTTTTCTTATCAAATTTTTATCGTTGCAAAATTTATAAAATAAAAAATGTATCAGAAAATAAATATATGAAAAATATATAAATATATAATTTAATATAAAACGATAAAATATAAATATTAAATTTTTTAAATTATAACAAAAATCGAAATTATATAAAAAAACGAATAAATTTATATCTGCAAAATTTTGAGTTTCTAGCTCCAAAGATGTACGATATAATTTTATAACCGTTTTTTGATAAGGTTTTAATCGATAACAAAAACAGGAAATAGTTATCGATATCGATAGCTATTGATTTTTGAAAATCTTCATTTCACATTTTGAATTGGTTCAGGGTCATTATATTTTTCTCGATAATTTTTCTTTTCTAAGGCCATCGTTGTATATTTATATAGAAAAAAAAAAAATATATATATATAAAGAGCAAGTTTTAAGAAATCTTTTTTCTTATTGCTTGGGCCTTGATCTCAAACTAAATCAAAAGTATTTCGCTCACGCACAACTCATCGGGCTACTTGTTAAACAGTGTTTTAAGCACAGCCTCGATTGGATGGATGGAAATTCGGTTAAATTGGTAAATGGATGAAATTGAATTCTGAGCTCTGCATAACTTTGGTCTAACTGGAGCTAACTATGTTGCATGTGTCAGCCAGGGGCAAGAAAACAATGCCAGAGATGTTCGAATCCGCAACTGAGGTAAAATCAATGTCGTAACTGAAACCCCTAATCGAAATGATATCTCAAAATGGGGTGGCAAATAAATTTGACATCGACGGAGTGTGGGGAGAAGTGCGGACACCTTTTTTTTGGGGCTAGGCGTCGCATAAACAATGCCATGCTGCCAGTTAGCCGAGTTAGCAGCTGAGTGACATTCAAGCCTGTTGGCAAAATTGTTACCAGAGTAACAAGAATTTACGATGAGAGTACACATACACACACACACACACACACACACACACACACACACACATACAGAGAGATAATAAAATTGCACCTGCAACTGCATCTGGCTGCAGCACATCCAATTGCAATGGATTAAGATTGGCTGCAGGCGGCATTGGTTGGCAGGAGGAAAATTGAATGCCGAATGTTGACTGCCGACTGCCGACTGCCGACTGCCGACTGCCGACTACAGCATACAGGAGTTGCCTTCTTGTATTGACTATAAATTTTCACTTACAACTGCGAAATCTTGGCATTGTCAATATACTGGCGCACTCGCCGTATACGTAATATATATAAATATATGCACATGTGTATGTATGTGAGTCTGTGTCTGTGTGTGTGTGTGCGTGTGTGTACAAATAAAAGGCAAAGGGGTTAAGAGCCAACGCAGAGCATTGCCTGCCGGGGCCACATTTTAAATGCCAACATAAATTTTCAGCCTGTGTGTATAGACTCTCTCTACCTCTCTACTCTTTCTCTCTCTCTCTCTCTTTCTTCTCTCTTTTTCTGTGTATGGGCCAGCACACTGCAGACAATCGTTTATAATCAGAAAACCAGAAAATTTCATGTAGCTGGCTGCCCTCGAAAAAAAAGTAATACAATGTGTGCAAGAAGTACTCGCTTAGACAATGCCCTGTGCCCAGCAGCCAACTGCTAGAGATACAAATTTTAAGAGAAGTTATGTATACCTAATCAGACTTATATCAGATTATATTTAAAGTTCTATTAGTCTCGGATATATCCAAAGAGTTGCACGATTTGAAATGACATACAAAATGTTTTTTGATTCGATCTTGATTAAGAGTTGTAAATACGACATTGTATACTATGCTATGTATTCGAGAATATACCTAATTTTCTATATAGAGATATTCCGAAAAGATAAACTAACTATCTGTATATACTATATTCGACTTTATACACCAAATTTTATGTCTGTAATGCTTTAAATTTTTGAGTTATGTTTGAAAAATAAAGTACAAAAATCAATTTTTATCAATCAAATGGAAGAATTTGTTGGCAAAATTGGTAAATTTCGTTTGATATGTTATTATTAAACTAAAAATTATTGAATATTTAAGAAATAAATATATCATTAAATTTTTATGTTTGTAATTCTTTAACTCTTTAAAGTCATCATTGAAATTTATCGATGAAATGAGAGAATATTTCGATTAAATTTGTTTGTTAACTGAGCGCACAACTTTTTTTTTCATAATTTTATATGATTTTTATTCTTATATATAATATAATATATATAATATAATATATCATTTTATAATAAGAATTTTACAGAGAAGAACAGGTTATCTTAATTTGAATGCTTCAAATTTCTATAGTTAAAATTTAAAACTTGTTTTGAGTTATGCTTTAAAATCAAAGTCTGAACTTCCATTTCTATTAATCAAATGCTAAAAGAATTTTATGAAACTTTTTAACTTTATTTGTTATGTGATGTGATGGCTCATAGATTCTTTTTTAATAGATTTTTTTTTAATATCTGTATATTTCATAGAATTACAAGTCTATATGAAGCTAATAAACCATATACCTCTCTCACATATACCCATTTTTTTGTCCAAAATATTTGCTTCTTTGTGTTACAGCATTATACCTCGTATATCCATTTTCAAAGGATTCTTGGTATAAAAAGTAGCTACGGCTTTACATGTAGCTTACACCCAATGCTGTGCATGCTCTCTCCCTTTCTCTTTTTCACTCTCTTTATCTCTCTCTTCTTATTCTTTTTTTTTGTTTTTTGTGTGTTTCAACTGAAAATCTTTGAACTATGAAAAATTGATATTAGCTAAAAATACTTTTAGTCCTTGAGCTTATGCTATGTGTGCGTGTGTATGTGTGTGTGTGTGTGTGTGTGTGTGTGGCATATGTACCTACTGTCCGCCCCGCCCTCTACTGTTTCCTTTTGTGTCCTGTTCGTCCCTGTTCCGTTCTGTTTGTCCGGTGCTTGGGCGCCGCAGTTGGAGTGTGTGCACAATGATTAGGACTGAATGCCTCTGACCATAGTGACATCGCACACATTGTACAATTTACTTGGACTGTGATTCTCCTTATATATATATATATATATATATGTATTTTTTTCTATTTTATTTTTGTGTTCTGTTGCTGCTGCTGCTGTTGTTCTTGTTGTTGTTGGCGACCGCCTGGGGAGTGTTTCATTGGCTGTGTCCTTTTGGGCATATTCCATGCTTTGCTTTGGCTGCGTTTTATTTAATAAAGCAATTTACGCTTGACTAACATAAGTTATTGTCCAAACGCACTTATTTTTTCCAAAACAGAGCCCCCAACTGGCCAGCACAGATAATTTGTGGTGTTTGGTGGTGCACAACCATCGCCTTCCCCATCCCCATTCCCAGCCAGCAACCACTCACACAGCCAATTGTGTGGCTAGTTGTTCGGACGGACGTCCGTATGTGTTTGCTTTGCCCACTTGTTACAAATTGTTGAAATTAATTTACATAATAAAAAATGAATTAGCTGGCAGCAGTCGTTGCTTACCCTCCACTCGGCCGCTCGGTGATAAAGTCATCGCACTCGGCCAGCCATTTCTCATGTGGAGCAGCTTATAAGCTGTCACTCTGACCATGATTAATTGAGATAAATTGAAGGCCAGTTGACACATTCGATGTCAGAGGCTTATCCAAGTAGGTTAAACAAACATTTACTTACGGATATATGGCAGGCATATGTTAATGCCCGACAAGTAAATAGGGTTTCCCTATTTGCAGGGACTTGTGAATTTGGTCGGATTTGTTGTCAGCAATATATAGATAGATATGCAGCTAAATGATAATTTTGAATACACATGTCTAAGGAAACTTGTTAATTTGATCAGCTTCTTCTCTTCTGATATTATAATATAAATGCAACTCTATAGAAAGAATTTATTAATATGGAAATTTATTTCTACTTCTCTTTGTCTTTCGCTTTTTGTGGCTATTATTTTCTTATCACTTCATTATTTTGTATATATTGTGCATTTACTTTTTCTATCACTGTCTCTTTCAGTTTACCTCAATTTCATAGCTGCTCTATTTTAGCGCTCTTTTACTCTGTCTGTTTCGGTTATTCTCCGTCTCAATTATTTTTCTTTCTTGTATTCTCGCTCGCACCATCTCTCTTTTCTGTTTCTCTTCGTTACTTTATTTTTGAATTCGGAATAACATTTTCTATCTCTACTTTTCAGTGCCCCTTTACTACTTTGACCCTCTATTACTCTATCTCGCTCTCTTTCTCTCTCTCTCTCTCTCTCTCTCTCTCTCTCTCTCTCTCTCTCTCTCGTTTTATTCAGCTTTCTGTATTTATAGTCTTACTTTTTATCTGTTTTTAGTCTTAATTTTTCTATATTTCTAGTCTTACTTCTTTCTATTTTTCGCAAACTACTTCTGTCTTGATCTCTATTTCATTCTCTCTCTATTTTTCACTGCCTTTCTTTTTGATACTTTCAGGCACTCTTTTTGTCAATTACAGTATGTTTTCTTTATTTCCATCATTCATTCTACCGCTATCTCTTTATAATTATTCTGCTCCCTCTTGTCTTCTTACTTAATTTTTCTCCTTCCTCATCTCTTTCTCTGTATCTTTCTTTTTCTCTCTGTATCTTTCTCTCTCTCTCTCTTTCTCTCTCTCTCTCTCTCTGTCTCTCTCTCTCTCTCTCTCTATCTCTCTCTCTATCTATCTCTCTCTGCTTGTGTCTCTCCGCCTGTTTCTCTACACCTAGCTCTCTCTATTTCTCTTTCTATTTCTATGCCCCCTTCCTATTTATTTCTTTCTATTTTATTCGCTTTTATTTGTTTACACATCTTATAATAATTGTATCCCTCTCTGCCCACAACTTACTTATTTCTTTCCCACATAGTTGTGTTCTCTGCCACTATTTCTTTGTTATTTTGCTTATGTATCATATTGCCGTTTTTCTTTAAATTCATAACCATTTCACAGGCAGCTTTGGCAACGCATTTTCAAAGATTTTCCTGCATTCTCTCTCGGTTTTCGCTTCGCATTGCTGATAGTGTTTAGGAATCACGGTCGACCCAATCAAGCCAATTAGTTTTGTGCCTCGAACTCGTCGATGGCATAGTTAGGGGCCACGCTATCAGCTGCCGGAGCTGCCAAACTGCTCAGGATTCGGATGTCCCGGTGTCGGGTATGCCACCAACTACGGCTGCAGCCCCCGGCCCGTCCCGTCCCGTCCCCTTGCCAGCCTCTGCACAGCACTGTCAGCACCGCAGGCAACGCTTGCACCTTTCTGCATTACAAATGAACGTTGCAAGCAATTTTTTTTTTGCACGCTTAGCGTTGCGGCACATTTTCTGTGCCCTTTGCGGCAAGCAATGTTTTTTTTTTTTTAGTTTTTTTTGTACCATTCATTTTTTTTGTCGAGCTGAAGCACACATCCGCAACAGTAACGCCTGCGGCTCTACACGGCTGAGCTGCTGTCTGCTGATGTACCTCTTCCTGATGCTCAACTCTTCCTGCCGTTGCGAGCTCCATGCGCCTGTTTTATGCGTTTTACCAAACTGTCAATCAATAGAATTGTGTGTGTGTGTGTATGTGTGCGGTTTTTTTTTTGCTCGCATGTGAACGCGCTCTTGCGCGGGGGCGTGGCCCATGTGTGGGCGGATGTGGTTTGGCTGGGAGAGTAGGCGTGGCCACGTGTGCAACGTCAAAGTTAACGTGCATCACGTGGCGTGCGCCTAAAGTGCTGCAATGTTATTTTTCGCTTTGTGACTGCGCTTTGGCGTGGTAACATTTGCATGGCACAGCCTGGAAAAACTAGCTGCAAAAGGAAAAGCAGAAGAAAATGCGAAGGCAATGCTCGACCAGTAAATACCATGACTTGAGGTAGTTTAGGGTAATGCTGTACAAGTTTTTTAATAATAGATATTTTAATGTGAAGAAGTTTATACAAAATATATAAATGAATATGGAAAGATAAATCTATAGCAACCTTTCGGGTTACCAGCTTTAAGTATACCCTTTGCCTAGTAATAAAGTGCATAGCTTTTTATATACTTCTATATACTACTAAAAGTTCTATATATACTATATTCTTAACAATAAAAAAAAAAAAATATTTCAATTGGAAAGCAAAAGCTGTAAAAAATTAATTTGTATCAAAAGCTTTTAAATAAAAATCACAAAATAAAACAAACTAAAATAAATATACTTACTTACCCTCTGCCACATCTATAATACCCTCTAACTTCTCATTCACCTTTCACAGGGTATTCTGCACCCAAAAAAGTAGCAAACTGCGTTGCCAACAAGTGTCGTTGATGTATGGATACGTCGGTTGGCTCCACATTGAAGTCAACGCAAAATATTTTGACAATAATTTAAAACGTTGCGCTTTCGCTCCGACGCAACCTTTCAAATGGGCCCAATTGTGGTCAACAGCCGACGAAAAGCCATGCAAAGTGAAAATGTTGCCTCTGTTGGCTGCCTTTTTCTGGGCTTTTTTTTTTTTTGTTCGTTTCGTCTTTGCACATTTCTTTTGCTCGTTAGCGCAGAACTTTGAGCCCATCGCCCATCGCCTATAACCCAGCCAAAAAGGAAACAGAAGCGAGCTCAAAAAAGGGGAAAAAAAATACCTCAAGTGGATGCGTTTTGCATGTGCCTCCGATTTGGTTTGTGTCCTGCGCTTCATTGTCGTCCTTGACGTGCTCTGAGTAGGTGTGGGGCGAAGCGGGCGGGGGTAGACGAAATCAATACATCTATCTATCCTCGACTTTGATAGCAGGCGACTAACGGAAGTTGACTGTCTGCTTGCTTAGGCATGCAATGCACAGACACACACACATGTGAGTGTGTGTGTGTGTGTGTGTGTGTGTGAAAGTCATGATTATGTCTAATAGATGTCCAAGTCAATCGATGTTCAAACACTTGACACTCAAGCTCTTGCCATTGGACGTGCCAAAGTCAAGCGATGTTTTTTCTTCTCTCTCTGCCTCATATGGCACAGCTTGTGACCAAATTGCATTTTGAGTAGCTTTAAAGCAGGTCGAGCTGAGTGAACTTTATCAATTTGCTGGAAATAATTCTTGATGTACTATGGGTGGGTGTACTAATGGGTGCGACAATATTTCGACTTAATTATATATATTTAGCAAATTGTATAAATTAATGAGCTGAAACAGTTTTGCCAAAAAGAGCGAACCACAAAAAACGCACTAAAAAAACGCCATTTGCGGCAATCAAAATGATTAAGTGCCTCCGATACGAAGCAAAAATAAAAATAAAACAAAAAGAGAAGAAAACATAAAATAAAACAGAGCAGAATAGTTAGTTTCTTGCGCTTGTCGAAGTTTTAATACACTTGCGTAGAGATTGAGAAAGTGTTTTAAGTAGCTTTAGTCTGTTGTCTAGTTGAAGAACATTCTTTTCTGTGGCAGCTTTGTGAGAGTTCTATAGAAATTTTGTTAAAGTTATATATTTTTTTCTTTATGTAGGTGTGATTTTTTATTTATATGAATACTTTTAGAAACGTTGTATTTTTCCTATTTTTTATTTTATTTTATTTAATGGTATAAAAAAAAGTTTGTATATATTTCTCATGACAATAAAATATATAAAATTAATTAATTAAATTATTTACAAAATATTAAAAATACATAATGTAATATATGATTAATTATAAATATGAAATAAAATTGTATTATATTAAAAAAAAATATATATATATTAATATAATATTTTTTTAAAAATCAATTAAGCCTACATTTTATAATAATAACATTTGATTTATTTAGATGATAATTAGCTTCCGTTAGTACATTTTTTTTTTTTCTGAAAAAAAAAATATATATATATATATATATTAATTATAGGCCCGCTTTTCTCGTAAATTCATTTGTTACAAAGAAAAAGTATTTAAAAAAATCGAATTTATTTTTTTGACAATATTAATGCAAAATTCATGAGACATATTTATGACTAGTAAATCTAATAGTAACTAGCAGTTATATGTTAGTTTCAAGTTTAATCTGTCAGGTTTATGTAAATCTGTAATTCCCTTAGCAAAACTTGAATTCAGAGTGCTTTCAAATTGAGAAATTCTCTTGACTGTGCCATCGATACATTATGTTGTGTCATTTTTCTATATCAAAGTAAAACACACTTGAGTACAAATTTGCAATACCCAATGCAAGGGTAAACAGAGCGAGAGAGAGGGAGCGAGGGAAAGAGAGCGAGTGGGAATGAAAGAGAAAGCAAGCATTGCGTATACGCAACGTGGCGTGGCCTTGCGCAATAAACACACAAAATGCTGGACGCGGCTGGCTAAGAAATATGACCGTTGCGTCGCTTAAAACAATTTAAACTGCACGAGTGTGTGTGTGTGTGTGTGTGTGTGTAAGCAGATTTTTTGTTGTTGGTGTTCATCTTAAAAATACGCTTTAACTGTTTGCCCCTACTGCTGTCTGTCGCCTGCCACGCCCACCCCGACTCGCCCGTAGCAACAATAACAATAACGCCCCGGGGAGTGATTAAAATATAATAAATTTAAGTTGAAAAACGAAGAAAGGCAGTGGGCACAGACCGTAAGAGATTAAGTGCTACCCACAGCATAAAACCGCACATGCAAACGCCGCCCAGGCAACCAACCAACGAACCACCCAAACCAACCAGACCAACCAGTCCAACCAAACCACCCAAACAGCGAACCACCTAACCGACCAGCCACATGGTGCGGCGGCTCTGCTTTGGTCTGGTCCGGCTGTGGCCCAAAAAGTGTGAACATAATTTAACATGCTGCCGCTTGGCTCAAGCTTTTTAGACAGCGTTCAAGTGTTTTGGCCAAATGAGTGAGACAGAGAAAGAGAGAGAGAGAGAGAGATAGCGAGAGAGAGAGATAGCGAGAGAGAGACAGATAGTAAGTGAGAGTGAGTGAGCATGTGAGTGTTTTTTTTATTTTACTTTTAAGTTGAATGCGAATTTGATTTGCGGCATTTTAATTTATGAACTGTTTTGGCTGTGTAGGCGGCACATCAACATATCCCGTTGTACCAAGCTCAAGCCAAGGCAATGCCTGAGTCGCAGCTGTCGGAGTTGCTTTTGTGCTGAATGCCAAATCAAGCAGCTGCTCCACCTACAATTTGCATACTCGCTCAGGTGCAAAAGGGGGTATATAAGCTAGAGGCTGTGGATGATTGTTCAGAAAGAAAGGCATGAGATATGTACTTGAGTAAAACCTTCCTAAGCTAAAGTCTTTAGATAGTGGGGTATTGCAGGGCATAAGAAAGCGCAAGGTCCAGGAGTATATAAATAATATAATAGGAATATATAACTTTCAAAATTTTATACAAATTAGTTAGATTTAATGCAATTTAAATCTAGACCTCTCTTAAAGATTCTTTCAAAATTATTTCTATTATATATGTATATTTATACATTTTTAACGGGTATGACGCAGTCAGCTCTACCCGTCTGCCAAACTCTGTCTTTTTTTTTTTGTTTTTTGGCTTTGCTGTATTTTAATTTTTGTTTATTTTTTTTCTTACTTCTTTTTTTTTTTGGCAGGTTTCAACCTCAGCCTTTAAGTTGCGCTGCTCGAGGTTTTTTCTTGCCCGTGCTTTTTCCACTCGAAGTTTTCTTTACTTTGGGTTATCTGTATCTATGCGCAGCTCATGTGTGTGAGGTGGGCGTTTGGTCGGTTTATCAACGGCATGGCATAAATCTTTTATCTACCAGCCACAGCTGGGGCTCTCCAGGAGTTTGCTGTATTCCTTGCCTAATGAATACGCAGAAAGTTGCTAATGAAGCAACCAGTCGATGTGTCGGGGGCCATAGAAACCCATACGTATTTATGGCTCAGCATATGAATACATAAGATACAAACACACATACTGATACTCACACACACACACACACACACACACACGTGTACAGAGCGAAAGTGCATAACTGTTTGGCTTATGTGTATGCATAAGCGACAGATTGAATAATTACACCCACGGGAGGGCAACATTGTACTTGCCACAAAAGATTGCAATGAACAAGGCCAAATGAGGTTCGACTGAGGCATGAGCATAATCTAAATATAAATGGGATGTAATGGGTAAGAACATTATTTGTGATGAAGGTCTGTGAATGTGATATAAGCATGAGTTAAGCTCAATGGTACCTTAAAATGCTAAAGTAAAAAGCTGAAGAGAAGAGCAAAAATAGGTCAAGGGGAGTGTGGGTATAGATCTAGCCGAAATTTTACTCATCAAGGTTAGATTGAATGTCCGCAATCTTTTTTTTTATAAATCAGTCAATTATCTTCAATCCTGAAGCCTCAATATGCGATGCATACATAATTAATGAGTTCAAAAAACTAAAAATGTACTCATTATTCATTTCATTCATTGTTCAATCATCAATTCATTAGGCAGTACTTTTATCATTATCATTGACAATTTCATTTCTGATGGAGTTTTACCTTGATACAAATTACTGCTTTTGCTGAATTCTTAGTATTTTAATCAGATCAGACAATACTTCAAAGATATATTATAAAATATCTTCAATCATTTATTTATCACATCAATCAACACTCAATCAATTCTATAATATTTAAATAAAAATGCAATGATATGTTTCTTTATCCATTAGATTTTATGATAGTTTGATGATATTTAAAAAATGATTGATTATTGACAATTAATGATTGCTGATTGATGATTATGATTGCAGCTTGTCATTCTCTACCAGCTTTAAAATTACTTATATACATAAACCTGCAACATCATCTTGCATGGATATATCAATCCATCAATCATTAGGCGCTCAATCAGTATTAACATTCTACTTTATAAGATTCTTATATAATTATTCATAAATATTTGTCAATTATAATTACTCAAATTTTATGATTGAATATAAAGAATCAATGATTGATGTCTGCTGCATGTCTAATTAGAATTAGAGGCGGCTCAATTCAAACGTCTAAATAGTTTAAAAATAAAAAAAAGAAAGGGAGTTTGATCCAATGACTCGCAAAGTTAAGAGCTCTTGCCAAACTTTGAACTTAATTAAGAACTATGCGGCTTCAAAAGTTGCGGCTTATGCAACCAACTCAATTTCAATTGTTTGGGGTAGGTAAATTGATTTTGATCCGTTTTTTTTTCGGGTTCTGAAGCGTTGCACTTAATGCGACCAGAAGGTAGTCCAAAATAAAAAAAAAGAAGAAGACGGAGTCCCTCTTGGTTTGAATGCTTATGGCGGGGCTAACATTGCGGACGGGTGGGAATTGAAGGGCTGAACCAGGGCAAATAACGATAAATAGGAAAAAGTTGGTTTGAAAATTGCTTGGCCAAAGGCAAAGTCAATGATGTTTGGACCACTTCACTGCAGTACTGGCAGCAGCAACAACAACAACAGCAACAACAAAAGCAACAACAAGGAAAGCAACAATGAGCACAAAAGTCAAGTCTCGTGGCAGTTGCGTGCTTAAAGCGTAAAATTGTTTGTTATAAAATTCAATTGCTTCTGTGTTAGTTGCTGTTGCTGTAGTTGTTGTAGTTGGCTTAATGCGCCAGTGCAATGGTCTAGAAAGCAAAAAAAAAAAAAAAAAGAAGTAAGAGAAAAGTAAGTAAAGGCAAAAAATCGGGAAAATGCCAAGAAAGTTTAGCTTCAAAGTTGAGTAGGTTCTTTTGTCTTACGCCGAGATTGTGCACTGCAACGAGTTGTGCTATCAGTTGCGTTAGTTCCTTAGCTGGTGGGGCAACACCACCCGGCGGGCAGCACATACATGCAAATTAGTATGGGGTATGTTGAGCTCGAACTGACATGATTTAAGCTAGACATGAAAATGGCTATACTCGAGATACATACATACATATATAGGCAATAGATTTAATATGTTTGGCTCTGAAATTATGCTTTATGCAATTGAATTAAAGTTGTAATAATAATCATAGTAATAGTCATAATGGAGATAATGAGAGTGATATTGACCGTAATAATGAATGATTAAGACTGTGATAATAATGATAAATTATTAGTGATGATTGTTAAATGATGACCGATTAATGATGAGCGATGAATGATTAGTAATGAGTAATGAGTAATGAGTGATGAATAATAAGTGATGAGTGCTCAGTGATATATGATAAATGATGAGTGATGAGGGATGACTGATGACTGATGAATCATGATTTGATAGATGACGATAATAAGCTATCATGATTGATAGACGATGAAGATAATGAGAATGATGAATTTGATGGGTGATGATAAATGAACGTGACAATGATAATGATAATTGTGAATGATGCATTTATAGAGGACGATAATAACAATAATGATGAACTGGAAGACGATAAGTCGATAAATGACCATGACAAAGAAGATGATATAAGCTAATGTTATGTTTGTTATAAGGATGATAATGACAATGACGATCATAATAATAAGAGTACTCAAAATAAAATCATATCAAAGTGCATTTCAAAACTTCCCATTTCATTGTAACAATTAATATGTATATAACAACACAATTAATGATGCCAATAATATTATATAATATTTATAATAAAATCATATTCACTATGTCCATTTTGTAATCAAGAAATCCAATACGTGTTCACACTTCGCGTCGCTTTCGATAGGCTCTACGCTATGTTCAAGCTTCCAATGCATTGGGATATGCTCATATGTATGTAAATAAGTAACTGCGTATGTATTGAAGCGTATATGAACAGGAATTTGCTAGTTAGTGGGAATATGAATGGTATGCATTACCTGGCCATTATTTTATATAAGCAGCAGCCAGTCAGTTGTCAGGTGAGCTCGTTGTGACTGTTATGGAGCGCCATCTATGCCATCTATGCCATCTTTATCATCCGTTGTCCTGGCAGCGAACAGCAGGCGGCGCTTGGGAATGTGCGTGTGGGCGGCGGATAGGCAACCTGTTGCCGGGCCACATTTATAGATCGTGCTTGACGTCGTTTGACAACAAATTGCGCATATCAAAT
The DNA here is from genome assembly GCA_035045345.1 of Drosophila hamatofila. NCBI lineage: Eukaryota > Metazoa > Arthropoda > Insecta > Diptera > Drosophilidae > Drosophila > Drosophila hamatofila. The sequence goes on along the minus strand of JAWNPA010000020.1, from coordinate 2,186,766 downwards.
TTACGAAAATGTCTGTGTGAAGGCTTGACAAACTAATAGAATTTGTTGCCTGACTGCCTGCCTGCCTGCCTGCCTGCCTCTGTAGCTGTGTCACTGTGCCTCTTGCTCGCGAATGTGTTGAGCGCAAAGTGTTTGGTAATGGCCACCGTACTCCATCCATGGAAAATTGTAGGCGTTGTCAAAGGACGCGACTCCATGCGAAGCTCAACTTGCTAAGTTAGCTGCCAGCTGGGTTCTGGCTCTAATGCCGCAATTTCGCGCTTCATACGCGGTTTGCGTGACACACACTCAGCCTAATACGCATGGCAACCCATCAAAGTGTCTGTGTGCGGGAGTGTGAGTGTGTGCAAGCGTTGTATGCGTGTGTGTGTGTGTTTATGTGTGTGTGATTGTCTGTCTGGAAGTCTACACTCAGAGAAACAAAACTGAATGTTATAAATGTGCTGTGTTATAAATATACTTGAGAGAGACATTAAAAAATGTATATAATTTTACACATAATTATAATTTTATGTAATATTAAAATATATTTTTTATTATTATTATTATTATATTTTTAAATTTTATTTTAAAAAAATATCATTTTTTACTTATGAAAAAAATATATTCAACATCAAGAAAATATTTGAAAATATAAAACCTATGAAAATATAAAATTATATTTAATTAATTAAATTAATTTTTATCTGAACTGAACCGATTTTAAATTTTATTATATATTTGTATAATAGTCCATTTTATTGTCCAAAGAAATAAGTAAGATATGAAACGAAAATTATATAGAGGGATTATAGAGATATTTTTAATATTTGAGAGCTATATACATATACTCTATATACATATACTATACATATACTATTAATATACTATACATATACTATACATATACTATACATATACGATACATATACCATACAAATATTATACATATACTATACATATATCTAAAGTTAGTGGTGCTTTAATTAATCTAGATGCTATAAAGTATCAAAGCACATAATACATATATATTTTATAGTTATAGTGAACAAAGTTAAAATGTGCATTTGATTTAGGGGCTTATTTTATGCAATCTGCAAAAGATTTGACTTCAAATCTGATCAGATTTTCGTAAATCTTCAAATTTAGATAAACAATATTTTTGTTACTTAACAATCTTAGCTAATCAAAATATCCCTCAGCACTCTTTCGTTCCTCGCAGCTAAGCTGCTATGCATGTTCGCTCAGTGCACTTGGCGTAAACAAGACAATGCCTAAAAATTTACATATTTTCGGCTTTATAGCTGCTATATTAATGATTTTTATAGTATAATAATGCGTTATCACGCCGTAGTTTATTCACTCATGAGCTTAGATATGGCTAATTCATTTGTTTTACAGACACAGCCTATCTCTCTCTCTCTCTTTCTCTCTCTATCTCTATCTGTCTAATTTGTCATTAGCTATCTCTTTCGTAGCCAGACAATGTCATTTGCATACGTATTTTGAATTTTGATTGAGTTGTTGCACATAATTTATGGACACGGCTGCAGAGTCCAGTGAAGCATTTTGTTGTTTTGCTGTGCCTTTTTCGGCATTTTGTTATAGATTTTCATTAGAGTTGGCATTAATAAACATTTTGTATGCCCTGATTTATTGTGCTGCATTATGCAAATTAGTGTCGCGCATAAATTCCTGAAATTATTATCCAGTCTGCTTCCCTAATTAAATGACAAAACATACCAAACAAATTTAAGCCAACTAAAACAAAAGCAAAAAACAAAAGCAAAATAAAAATACAAATTTTGTTTTTCGTGGCATTTTTTGGCCATAAACAGAATTAATAACCTGCCACTAATTTGTGAGCCAAATGAGTTTTGTCAGCAAAAAGGAATTTGTTACAACAAAGAGAAAAAACAAAAATCAATAGATTTACATAATTTTATTTGGCCACAATTTTATGAATTTGATACAGTTTTTGTTTCATTTCATTTGAATTCTTTGGTAATTAGAGCAAAAAATATTTTTGTGGTAATTGTTACATTTTTTTTATGTTATTCTTAATGTGGCAAAAGCTCTATAGTTTTCATAACGGTTTGAAAATTATATGGATTTTATTTAATTTAAATGTCATTTCTGTTTGAAATATAAGCCATATAATATAATTTTGATGGGATTTCTAAAAAATATATTTAATTTACTGGAGTCTAGTAAAGTTTATGCAACTCTCTCAACTAAACACTTTATTAGGAATTAGTTATAAAGTATCGGAGTTTAGTTTTTGTATGGCTTGTGGGATTGGTATTCATTACTCTAGTTGGGAGTGTCCGACTAGGAGATACTCTGAACTCTACACAAAGCAGCTTTTCTCATAATTTTATGTTTTCTTTTATACATAGACACACCCAGACATATACACATACACACATGCACACTCATATATACACACACACACAAATGCACACTCACATACACACATTCACATAAGCAGGCGCTCAGCTCTCTGCTTACTTTACACAGCTGTTGCCTTGGGCTGCAATATGGGTTTTACTATGAGAAATTGGTTATTGAAAAATTTTTTTTATATGCATTTTCATAATGAATTTTTTAGAGCGTAAAAATGACCTCTAGATGTGTTTATTTACCAAAAGTCTTTACTGATTGAATGGGGAAAAAGCCAAAGGAGAGGTATTCCATGGGAGGAAAGGTATTCCATATTCTTTATACCATATCCAAAATATTAAGAATTGTTGTATTCAGTGCAAGAAAATAAACTTTTGAGTATTCAAGTTACGCTAAAAAATTAAAGCGATTTAATAAATAATGGGGTGAGTTATCGATATGAATGATAATATACTGAGCCTAGATTATACATTCAATATCTAATATTTCTATTCTTTGTGGTTTATAATATTGCTTCCTTCATTCGGATGGACAGATGGACTTTTGGATGTGGTTCAGCTTGCTGTCCTGAATATTTTTATTATTTTTTTTTTAGCTTTCTAAGCTTTTTTCTGCATATTACACACATTTTAGCAAAATCATTATACTCTGAATACCTAATATCTTGTTGATTTAAAAAAAGTGTTCTTATGATAAAACTTTTGACTGAAGTGAACAATTTTGTGCCTAGTCCTTATATATTACAAGACTTAAAAATGTATTCGACACTTTGGTTTTTTTTGTTGCACTTTTGGCTTAACACAACCCAAAAAGTCTATTTTAGTCTTACATTCAGGCTGAGCACGTCAATATTGTATAGAAAAGTTTGTAATTAGTTGAATCACACGAATTGAAGGCTTGCCGCTGGCTGACAGCTTAGCCAAGCTAATTGGCATAATACTTAGTCTCGATTTAGGCCGAGTTTTTGTGAGCGAATGAAAGAATGTTTTGCGTGCCGCAAAGCGGCTCCAATTAGGTTAAACAACTGCATTAGACAAAAAGACATGGAGATGGAGTGAGGAAGATAGATTCAGAGAGTGAATGAGATAGAGTCTACCAAGCCCATTGAAACAGAATTTTCTTTTATGTCCATAATTGCTCTCATTTAAGGCATTTTACCTATAAAGCTACCAGATTTTCTCGCATTTGATAATTTGCATTCAACATTTAATGACGATGGCCAGCAGAATTTGCATTTAATTTTTGGCATTCTGCAAATATTTATGGGGCTGCAAGCTGAAGGAATTTGTTTGGAATGATGCTCAGCACTACTGTGAATTGAAGTATGAGAGGGCAGCTGTGAAAATATCTACTTTAAAGTGTGTTTTCCTGAGTCTTGCTTGAAGTATAATTTATGCTGATCAAATAAGTTTCAGGCAGGCAAAAGCTCAAAAGAGATTCAAATCATTTTAAGCAAGAAATTTACTTTGATATAGTCAAATTGGACAATATACACTTATTCAGTTTCTTAAACTCTAGTCAAATAAGTTTGCTGTCTTCATTATGCCAACTTTTCGCTTAACAAATTTGATCTCCATACTAATTTCTATTCTTATATAAACAAAAATCTAGCTTGAGCAACTTATAAGTATATATAGCGAAAAGTTTAGTTTAGCATTCATTAGACAAGACAGGATATTTTGTAGTTGTTGCGCAGCCAGAGGAACACCATTTTCACTTCACTTTGATTTACACTTTGTTTACCTATTTAGTCGAGCATGATTATTACATAACATTTTACGCTTTTAATCAAAAATCTGAACGCCACGATGATAAATGTTTTGCCTGTCTGCCCAACCCAACTGCTCCGGCTCGTAGCTAGACTCCTGCTCCTGCTCCTGCTCCTGCTCCTGCTAGGGTGCAAATATTCATAATTCAATGTTTAAACCGCAATTCATGCTCGTCTTTTATACATATATATATATTTTCTACCTTTTTTTTACGTTTTTTGGTTGAGTTTGTTGAGTTTGGTAACTGCTGCCAGTTTTGCTTTTTGGCGCTAGCTGCTATTCATATTAAAATTGGTTGCAACAGCGGCTGCGGGCTGCAGCCGCTTACCTGGGGTAAACCTGAAAAGCGCTTTTGCATTTTCATAAATTTTTCGGCTTTGCCCACTGAAATCGACCCACACACAAACACACACACCGAGCATGCCCCCATTTTGTCGGACTACATAATTTAGCCTCTGTTGTACTCGAGCCGTGCCTTGAGTTTTATTTTATACACAGACTCGTGCCCCATGCCCCATGCTTCATGCCACTGGCCACAGCCGTTTGCAGTTCTTGCAATAAAATTGAAATTAATTTTTAGTGATTGCGGATGCGGTTCAATCTTCCTGCCACGCCCATTCCACACAGCCGCCTCGCGTTAACCAAACGCATAATTTTTGGACCGTTTGGTCATCAGCGGTGGCGTCGGCGGCGGCGGCGGTGGTTTGACACCGCATATGGTTAAGACCACAATTGAATTGTAAATTCTTACGGCCAGCATATGGTTAAAAATCCTCGAATAAAAATCCTTTCATTGCATTGAGAGAAAATAAGTTAACATTTTGTAGTGAAAACTTTTGTTCAGTCAGGTGAAGCTTGAACAATTTATGCCTGAGAACTGTTTGAGAAACTGGTTTTGTTTTATGTAAAAATTGCTTAAGCTGAAAATTTTGAGTATATATCTAATGTAGCCCATTGAAATCTCACTTTTGGGAAGAATTTTTATAAATATATGTATATGTATATATATATATATATATATATATATATATATATATATATATATATATATATATATGTATATATATATATATATATATATATATATATATATATATATATATGTATATATATATATATATATATATATATATATATATATATATATATATATATGTATATATATATATATATATATATATATATATTTATATATTTATAAAACTTAATTTCAAAATATAATTTTTGTTTTATTTGAAAAATAATATATTTTATTAAATTTATTTGATAACATTTTTAAATTAAAATTTTGTATATTATCTTTTTATATAATTTCTTATAATTTATAAATGTAAATTCTTATATATTCATTAATTGATTTAGTCATTTATTAATTAATTAATTTAGTTATTAAATTATTATTTTTTTTTTTTTAATTATTTATCAATAATTTGTTTATTTATATTTAATTTAAGAACAAAACAATTTATAAATCTTAGAAATTTTTTTTTTGTAATTTACAAAACTAATTTATTTTATTTCAATAACTTAAATTTTTTTTTGCAAAAATTTTTGTATAATTTTGTTTTGCTATTTTGTATTATTATTAAGGTGATTTTCTCTAAGTGTACGCACTCATTAAAATACGTTCTTAAATAGCTGTTAATTAAAGATATTCAGAGATGAAATTAATGATGAATTATTAATTTGATTTGAATTGTTCTCTGTCCTCTTTAGGTTGCATCACATCAAATGCTCTCCACGTGGATGCCACTTGATTAAAGAACAGGTAATTAAATTATATCTTAATAGTCATTGTCATTGAGCTGAACCGAAAATAGACACACATCATAAGTATATATGTTTGAGTTGTCTAAGAGCTGTATTAATTACAATTCTGTGTCATGAAGTGGTTGATTAAAGTGACAGCTGACACTGAAGGATATTCGTAAATGCAAATCTGTGTGAGTCCTTAAGTGTCTTTTCGGTATTTCGACATCGTTTTCAGCTCACATATCGCTCATCCACTCGATGACAGCTAACAAGAAAATATCATTTAGAGCACCGATTGACTGATTAATTGAGTTTAGTGAAAATGTGTGAAATGTATGTGAATTTTTTTTTTTTATTTATTTATTTTTTGACTTTAACATGTGATTGAAAGTGAACAATGGTAATTATTTTTTAAATATGTAAAAGTTGGAATGGGAAATTCATTATGGGGAATCAATTTGAAGGACATGAAGTAGAAAAAGCTATATATTTTAGAATATATAAATGTAATGGAATATAAGTAATAAAAGTAAAACTTTGATGAGGTATTGGATGAATTGTTATAGCTAAATATGTTTGTATATGTATATCTCATATTCAGACTTTCTCTTAGACATTATAAAGAAATAATATAACTTTAGAGATATGGATCAAGTGTTTTCATACAAGCTTTTTACTATGTTACTAGTATGTAAGGTAGATCTTCCAAAATGTTTCACTCTTGTAATAAACGCCTTTTCAATTTACTTTAAAGCAACAGTAGATTTTCATTTGCACTCTTTTACACATCTATACTTACCTTTAAATTTGAATGATAGCCCAGAAAATATGTCTTCTAAGGCAGTTTTGGCTATGGTTCCGCTATCGTTATCGTCATCCTGATGCTAATCGTTATCGTTCATCAGCTTAGCCTCAATCACTTGGCAATTAACTCAATTAGTTAGCCACAAAAGTTGCCCACAAACGTCTTTTTTTGGCCAAAGTCGAGCAAATGTTCTGGTCTAAGCCATGTTTACATTGGGGCCAATGGAGGCAATGCCATTGCCAATGGCTTAGATAGGTGCTTGCCTGTGTTTGTCGGTGTGTCTGTCTGCCTGACAAAGGGTTACTTTTCAGCCAGATCAAATAAAATTTGAACAAAAGTGTCCTTTGGACATTGGGCAGGACATTGGGCAGGACATGGGCGGTGGGTGCGCATTTAATTAGTCGCAGCTGCTGTTGCCTTGGCAATGCTTGAACTTTGACCAAAGGCAACTCAAATCAAATGAATCTAAGAGGAAACTGGCGCTCGGCTGCTCCTGTCATCTTGGCTAATTGAAACGTTTATAATAAAACTTTATTGTTGGCCTTCGTTCGGTTGGGTTCGACTTGTGTGTGTCCTGTTTTTGTTTGCTACAAAAGATGTTCTGCTTCTTCTTCGTCATCTTCTACAATTGCTCCTTATTTTAGTTAAATTTTAAGCATTTTGTCACGTTCTACATTGTTAACGATTGTGAAAAAAATAGAAAATTGACAGAGACAAATATTTGATTAGCCAAATGCATTTGGCTCAGACTTAGATTCAATCTCAATATTTGACAATTCGAGTGCTTTGACACTCATTTAATATCAATTTACGTGTGCTCCAATCTATTAGAACAATCCAGCCATCAATCAATATTAACAATAATTTGTCAAAGCAATCAATAAGTAATTAAAATGAGCTCCAAGTGCAGCTGACAAACAATAAAGTAATTGTATTACAGATGCTTTAGAGATATGAGTGTCTGACTATATATTAATAGTAAGAAAGTGCTTTTGTTTTTTATACTCTGAACACATTGAAAATGGGAAATCGGGGTATAGTGGTTTTGGTTCAATGTATGTAACAGGCAGAATCAGGCGTGGCAGACCCATTCTATATATTTTTGATCTGGGTGGCAAACTGAGTTTATTTAACTTTGGTTGTCTGCTTGATGAAATATATGTTATTCTTTATCAATCTTGAAAATTATATTTTATTTATATACACAAAAAATATAATATAATATTAATATAATATTAAAAAAATATAATATTATATATAAAAAAAATCTCTGGTCATGACTAATTACAATACTTTAATTTTTTTTGGAACATAAATATATTTTTTTCGTTAATTTATCATTTATAAATTATTATAATATGTACTATTTATATTATATTTATATTCGACAAATTTATATTAAGTTGTTACTTTATTTCAAAATATTTTATATAGTTTTTTTTTATCGATTCAACTAAAACTGTATTTATAATAATAAAAATTAATAAATATTTATATTTTTATTGCAAATTATATTTTCTACATAAGATAAAGCATCAAAAAACAAATTTTATTTCCATAGATATACGCTTTACTTGTAATATTTTCTTAAATATTTATATTACTTATAACTCATTCAAAAACACATCAAAATTCTTTTATGTCAACATTAATTAAGTTGCTTGCGGAAAAACGCCATTTGTCAGCTTTTTATGATTTTTCCTTTGCATTTTTGCTCGCTACTACCTCTTATTCTCCTCCTCCACCTCCTCCTTCTTCCGTCTTTTAGCATTCTTCTCAACTCCTTTCACACTGCCTATACAATAAATGCAGTTGTATTTATTCTGTTACCTCATTTTGTACATATATTTTTTTTTCTACTCGTGTTTTTTCGCTTTTGCTCTCAACTGTTTTCCTCTTGTTGCCTTTTGTAGTTTTTCACTTGATTTACTCGACTGCTGCAATGTTTTTATTAGTTGTAAAATATTTGCAGGATTCGCTCGCTGCCTTGCAGAGGATTCTTCTCTGTTGCCTTTTGCCATTTTGTTGTTATTATTATTGTTGTTGTTGTTGCTTTGTTTCCATTTACTCCGTCACCCCGTTCCCCTTCCGTCTGTTGGCAGCTTCCTGCTGCCTCCTCCTGCTGCCTGTTTCCATTTCATTGGCAATTTTCATTTGGCCGTTTGGCGCGCAATTAGCTTCTAAATATATTTTAATGCTCTGGCAATCGGGCATAACGCTTTAGTCATCAATTTGGAGAGCGAAGTTTTATTTATACCTGATCAAGCAGCAATTAGAATTTATTTGCTTAACAGCGTATTTAGTCTTCGTCATCTTAAAGATAACAGATCTTTATTATATTTTTGTTTTTTGTTTTTCGTATTTGTTTAATGTGTTTTATTTATTCTTTGGGGGCAGTTGGTGCCTGTTTATTTGTTATTTGCTTCTGTTCTTGCTTTGCTAATTAAGCACAACATTTTCCCATTAATCAAATTACATTTTGCCCACTGTTTGTGGCCGTTTAGCAAGGAGCTCGCTTAAGCGCCCTATATATATATATAGATATACTTATTTCATTCCTGTTGCATATCCCTCATAATTTTCACTGTCTGCTGTTCTGCTACTCCCATTTTTATTTTTATTTTTGGGCACTTAATTAAAAGATTACTTCTGAAAACTTTGGGTCTGAGAACTTAACGTCAACAGCTAACAGCTAACAGAGCGCACTGTGCGCACTGTTTGCCCAAAAACTTAAAACAAATAAGAGGAAATTGCAAAAGTAAACACATTTAGACACAAACACACACAAACAAACACACACACATAGACTCACCCGCACACTTGTTAAAAAGTGTTTGGTTAGACAATTTTTGAAAAAAAAACGACGTAGAAAAATGTGAAACTTTAATTTAGCTGCACTTTTGTACTCCATTTCAACAAGGTTGCACTTTAAAGCTGACACTAAGCTCCCCACAGAACTCGACCATACCTCCTATTCTACACTCTGCTACATAGTTGAGCATTCCATATAGTACGTGTTACGCATACGTTTCAACTTTTGCCCACTTGACAAATAACTGCAGTAGTAGCAGCAGCAGCAGAAAAAAGTCTAGGAAAAAAGTTGCATCATCGGAAAGTTGCATAGGTAGAGCTGCGGCTGATGCTCCGATGCCCATTCCACACGCACTCACTTTATTATATGTTATATGTTTGAGTATTTGCGAGGGTAGCCTAATATATCGTTGAGTCATCTCTTTGAAGTCTGCTTGGCTTTGGTTTCATATCTTTCTACAGCATTCGCATGGATAGTTTCTAATGTTTTCAAATATATTTTTGACACGTTTATAACCTTGATATTTTTGACGGATAATTATTCAATTAAAACGAAATTTGGAAACTTTTTTTACAACTTCTATTTAAGTCTTTTTTAAAATAGGTAATCAAAGTTTTTCGCATATTTAGATATATACTTCAATATATATTTTTATAAAAATTTTATATTTTATGTTATTAATGTTTTTTTTTTTTTTTTTTTTTTTTTTTTTTTTTTTTTTTAAATAAAAATTAAGAAATTTTTACAAGAGTTTAAATTTTTGTAATATATTAAAATTGATTTTTAAAAAGTATTTATTTTTCATGACTTAAAAATAATTTTTATTCTTATTGTGAACGAGTTTTGATAAATTACAAAAATAGCCTTTTACTGATCTTAAGAGTTTTACTGTAAAAAATAATTTTAAATTTCAATTTGAAACTATATGCATCCTTGTGATCTATTTCTATTTTTAAAATCATCTTTTCATAATCTATACCTTTGTTAAGATATGACCTTCTCAAAGTCTTTGGCAACCCTCGCATCATATGTTAATTTTCCGCTCATATGAAAATGTTTTCAAATGTCACCTTCTGTTAATTTTGTTTATTTTTTTTAAGCTTCCTGTCAAGTGTGTGTGTGTTTTTTATGGCATGTCTGACGGCGTTGGTAAACAAATTTCCAAAGTTTAATTTCACGTTAATAATGTTATTTGTTGTTTGTAATTTTTATTTTTATATTTATTTTAATATTAATTTCTTTTTTCCTATGCGACAAAGTTAGAAGGCGGCCATTGCACCTACACATGCACACATACATATGTATTTATATATACATTTATTACATATATTTATTTTTATTAAAAATACTTCATTTTTTTCAAAAGTTGTTTGACGCGTTTGACGGTATTCGTTCCTCTTTAGACGCGAAACTTTTTCTGATCAAAGGCTCGCACACACACACGTGTGTTTTTTCATTACCAAGTTCTGTGTGCTGTGTATGAGTGTGTATGTGTGTTCTAGAGATTTAATTGGTTTTTTGAAAAAGTTCAACAAGCCATGCTAATTAGTTGCATGTAGTAGCTTTGCCTTCAGTCAACGCGACTGCCTTTGATTGTGCAACAGAGCTGCTATGCAGCTGCTCATATATTTATATAAATGTGGAGTTTTATTTTTGTAAATTACTTAATCCTTACCAGCTTTTTAAGCACAAAAACAATTGAGCAAAATTAAATAAATATTTTAAGCGCTTGCCAAATTTCTAAAACAAAGTAAATAAAAGAAAATTTAAATTAGAATTATTTTTGTTTGATAAAGGCTGCTTGGCTTGTTGATGGAGCCCCACTGATTGAGCATATTTGCTATGTCGAATGTAGAAGTATTCTAGCAGTCGAAATTCTATGAGTTCTACTATAGTTTTCTAGGCTGATATCTCGAGTGAGTCTACTAAAGCAAGATACATAAAGCTGTTAGTTTTGTTATTAGTATTATTCCATAAATACCCTGTTCACAGAAAAAGTGATAAAAAAGGACACAGTTTGAAGACAAATAAAGCTATTCTAGTAGTATCATTCAATAGATACCCTTTTTACAGAAAAGGTGATTAATAAAAGAAACTGGGAAGCTGGACTCTCAATGTCTTTAGAAAACCTTAGTCATACCTACATAGGCAAATATTTTTAATATTTACTGTATATTATAGTATCTGTTATTTCATATTTTTAAATTAACACCATTTGAATTTTTTTTTAAATATTTCCAAGCATAAATAAAACTTTGATTAACTCCAAGCACAAGCTAAGGTCTTATACCATCTTTTAAATCTAAAAAGTGTTCCTAACAGAGTATGCTTTAGTCTGTCAGATCCGACTGCACGGCTTTAGAGAAACTTTACTAACTCCTAGCTCAAGCTAAGGTCTTATATGTACCTAGCAGAGTATGCTACAGTCTGTTAGACCCGACTACGCTGCCTTCTTTTTATTTGTTTCTTTTCGTTTACTAATTTACGATTGTGACTTTGCATAAAGCAAGCGCAGCGTGTGACTGTGAAATAAATGCCAGCGAAATCACATGCAAATGCTGCTATTTTGGCAGATTTAACAGTTGAGGGCGCCCATAGTGTGGGCGTGGTCTTCTATCTGTTGGCAGCTATTGTGTATTACATATATTGTGTCTAATGTGCAAAAAATTCGGCCCAAGTTCCAGCTGCAAATGCAAAATAATTAAATTCCAGCTGCAAAGTTTATAGCAAGCCAAATGTCTTAGTAATTTCTTGACTGAGTGTGACTGTGTGGGTGTGTGTGATGGTGTATGTGTGTGATAGTGTATGTGTGTGTGTATGTGTGTTATAGCAAGTTATGCCCTCAGCTTATTGCTGCTGTTCCCGCTGTGCATTCAGTTGTTGTTGTTGTTGTTGTTTTTTTCTCTTTCTTTCATCTGTTGTTGTTTGCTTTCTTACGGCCTGTCAGTGGCTCAGCGGCTCAGTGGTGCAGTGGTGCAGCGCTGCAGTGCTGGGAATTATATCGTTTGGCTTGTAGTTTGTTGTTGTCATTGGCTTTGTTGCACTTTTCTTGCACATACCGGAAGGAAATGAGCAAAAATGACAAAGTTAACGGATGCGCACAAAACACAGTGCACACAGAGTCAAGCACACACACACAAACACAGATACAGAAAACCACACACATACACAGAGAAAGTGAGCGCATGATGTCCTGCGTGTATGGCCAATGCCCTGGCGCAGGATATGTGTGCGGAAAGCACAAAATTTTACATGTATTTGATTTATGTGCGCTCTCAACTCTCAAGCAACACCAATGTAAGCTGTCACTGTGTGTATGTGTGTGTGTGTGTGTGTGTGTGTGTGGCGGTCATGAAGTTCCAATATAAACACAAACACACATACATACTCATACATAGTTGTTCGTGCATATTTCAGCACTTTTACAGAGCAAATGTCCTGGCAAGTAAGCAAATCATAGCCTACATTTCCGTTGTTGTTTTAACAAGGCAAATGCGTCGACTTTCCTTTTTGCCATGCACTTGCATTGGGGCATGATCAATTTGTTATCGAATATGCAACGGTAAGAGGTAGAGATTTCGTTTAACGAATACAATATGGCAAGAGGAAGAGATGGATTTAGTTGTATTATTGACAGGGAGGGTCTTCGTTTGTTTCGATATGTCGATTGATATCGATGTATCGATTTTTATCGATGAGATATTAGAGATTATTGCTTCAGATATCGATTCGAGCCTGATCAAAGTTTTATACAACTTTTTGCAAAAGGTTTTTAGATAGTTGGATTGCATATATTATAGTTGAAAGCAGCCAAGATATCGACTCCAGCTTGATCGAACTACTATATTAAAATTCCATATTCCATTTGCTGTGCTTAACTTATCAAATATTCAAAAAATACGCCAAACCTGTTCAAAATTTACAGCCTCAACTTTCTTTTCCTCTGATTGATATCAAACAATTAACAAATTCTTATCTCAACTCAGCTTTCAGCATCTCCACAAACTTCTTTGAAATCTATAAATAATTCACAGTAGAAATATTTCTCAATATTTTTAGTAAAGCGTATTCGCACTTCGTCAACTTACAACTTGACGCATTTTCCTTGGTATTTTCCTTTAGTTTTTTGCTTTTTATTTGCAGTCTCTTTTATTCCACTTTGGATGCGCCAGGGATTGCACATACTTTTCCAAGAGCTCTCCCGGCGTATATGTAAGCCTGTAAAAGTTGCTGCTTGAAAATTTGCCCATAAATTTGCACAAGTCTCTTACAATATCCTGGCGCACTAGTTTTGACTGCCCTGCGGCCCAATCTGCAATTGTCGTGGCTTTAAATTTTCTAGGCCACAGCAGAATATCTTGTTTTTAAATAAAAATCGATACGGAATTGGCTATTTAATGAGCCAAGTGTCGGACTGTCATCGACGCGTACGAAAACTAAAGACTCATTTTGTATGTATTGAGAGAGGGAAAGAGAGGGTTGGTAAGGATGTTGTAAAAGCAGATAGTAGAATTTTGACTGGGCTAGGGGCGGAATTGGGCTTGTAGTTGATTCAAGTTATGTTTTGGCCACTTTGCCATTCATTGTTATGCATTGAAAGCATGGGTATAAGGGGTATCATGGGATTATTGAAGATGTATGTAACGGATAGACTCCTTTATAAATATTACTCTCTTATAATTCGTTATTCACATTTTTTTGGATTTCTCAACCAGTTAAGCTTATAGCGTTGAAAATCTAATCAAAGATTTGATTATTTCACACACATCTCGAGAACTATGTGTTTTTACGGTTTTCTATAATAATAGATTTTGTTGAATAATTCAAAACGTGTTTGTTACATTTTTTTAGAAATGTCAACTTTTTTTTCCAAATTTTGCTCAAAATCCATATAAAAATCGGTTTTTTGAGCATAATTCGGGAACTTTAAGGGGTATAGCTTGTTCACTGTGTTCACTGTATTGCTTCAGGACATAGACAGTAGTCTTTTAAAAAAAATTTTCATTGACCTCGTATCGTTAAAAATCAATTTCCGAAAAGTTATTTTCAAGCATTTCTCGAGAACAAAAAGAGCTACGGACATAAGATTTCTTTTACTCGCGCTGCTATAGTAGTTGAAGCTAATAAAAAGACTTTTTCTAGATATCTACTGAAAAAGTAATTATATGAATATGTGTATCTCGAAAACATACTCAGAATCCACTATCGGCCCGTATAAAAATTCAGTTTTAATGCAGCTCGCAGCTTGTCTCAGGGTATCTTCTAGTTGCAAATGGCCAACTAAAACACTTTCCATTGGTTTGTTTTGGCTTCGTTTTGAAATTTCATTTATCAGGGCCATAAAACGTTACTTACCACGGCACCTCCCACCTGGCCCGTCTGCTAACTGGACCCCATTGCCATCCCGTGTCAACAGGCAATTATTATAAAAGCCTGAGGGTTGAGTGCGCTGGGCTGGGCTCGGCTCTCGGCCGGGTCTCTGGACGCGCTGGGCCCAGGTATGGGCCACGTCTACAATTACGAGTATGCTAAATGCCAGGCGACTGAAAAATGTGGCTTTAAATTGCATGAAATCATCGCATCGCATTCCGCAACTAATGAAATTAGCGATACGACTTGCCCCCAACCAAACGAGGTCAGTCCTGGGGCAATAACAGTGTCAGCAAATGGAACCCTTTTCGTTTTCGTTTGGTTTTTTTTTTTCTTTCTGTTTTTTATTATTATTTTTTTTTTTTGTATTTCCATTTTTTAGCAGGATCCGAACGATTGCAAAATTCCCAGTATGACAGTGCTCCGTATCGCAAATTGGATATTAACGATTTTCTCGGCGGTAAGCTAGGCAAAGATCTCACCAAAAAATCCAACTTGATAAATAAAATAGTTAATCCAAAGTTTACTCCTGCATGACAATCAATCCGTCAATCCATATGTATATTCAAACAGCTATTCGAACTGATCGCAATCTATTTTATTATCGAAGTGCTTCACTCGCACTGTGTCCGCGGGGGCGAGTATGGTGCCTCAATATGGTTCTTCATATATTTTTTACCAGGCATTACCCTACATACGATATTTTTGGCAATATATCGAGCATTCTGCAGCAGTGTAGGCCTGGACCCAATTGTGCGTGAGTATAGCTAAATAATTAATTCACATTCTTTAAAGTCTATATTGTATTCCGTACAGTCCATAATATTCAACCTGACTAGCGGAATTTTGTTATTCATTGCCGCCCTCATTGTGCTCGGCGCCATGAGAGACCACTGCGGCAATTTATATGGAAAATATTTCTATATAGTAGGAACGTTTGGACTATTGGCGGGTATTTGCCATATATGTAACGGCATTATGTGCCTATTTTTTATTCCACTATACGAATTGTACGTATTCAACAAGATTTTGATTTTGAATATAGAATTTTTCCTTACATCTCAATCCTCAATTCTCAGCAAATTGGCAAATAGAATAAAAAGAAGAAAACGATAATTATGAGCCGAGTAGAAGACTGTAAATATTTCACATTATATATTAAATTTGTTTTCCATATTGAAATCTGTTAGGTTGTGGATTTTCCTAGTATGATATGGAAAATGGAATGAAGATATAAAGACAACAAGAAGAGAATATGTATCAAGAGCTTAGCTTATAGAGCAGGCGGGCAAAGAGATATATATATATATATATATATATATATTTATGTTATATATGATTGTTATAGCTTGTGTGTGTTAGTGATCATGTCCCATATATGTAATGGCAAACATATGCAATATTAAATTGAATGTTTTCTCAACTGACAATCAAATTGGAGATGCATGTTATGTATTTGCTGGAAGTATTCCTTTCTCCATCAGAAAATGAAAGCCATTTTACAAGGAGGTGTTCAATGTGCACGTTAAACTCTGCCAGCCATTTGTCTTTCATGTTGTCAAGTCAAAGAAAAACTTTTGGTTTCATTTCATATTTGCTCCACTTAAACTGATTAAACTAAAGTTGAGCGATTTGATTAAATTTCGTTAGTTTGTTTTGTTCTTGTTTTTGTTTTTGGTTTTTTTTTCCATTTATTTTATTTTCTAGTTCGCATTCAGTTGCCCTAGCCGGCAGCTTCAATCAATTTCACTTGAATACTTCCTAGGAACCCTTTTCGGTGTTCCACTTTATTGAACTGTTTGGAAGGGCGGCCGAGCCCAACTAGTTGTGCGGGTCGCTCGCTCTTGTTGTTGTTATTGTTATTTGTTATTATTATTGCTGGAGCGTCTAGCCAGGGGGCAATAATCAATATTTTGTATTTTGGCGACCTTTGCGTGTTGCTTAATCGCTGGAATGCCAAAATAAAGTTGAATATGGGAACCCATAGAATATTGGTCGACAGCTCAACTGAATGGAGCTCGAACTTAACTAAGCTCAAGCGTTGTGGAAAGCTCTAATCGTGTATTATTTACTCAGCTGCCAATCAATAAATTGCTTTTCGCCAATCATCATTGAATGAAACGAGTCTCGGAAACTTAACGCAGTGTGCGTCATAATTGTTTGGTATTTTCATTAAATTGTCAGTTGGCATTAGAGTTCGAACAGCGAGGCACAGTGGGGCAGAGGCGGTGACAATTCAAGCAAAATTCTAAGCAAAGAATTCGATGGTAAAATAAAAGCAAGTTAGCCAAATAGTTGTGTATTCAAAAGATAAGTAAAGTCAATTTCTAAATACAGGAGTAAGAATATTGTAGTCGGGCATTACAGACTACATAATACTAGCTAACAATATAGGTACCATATTTTAAGTTGAATTTCAAGAAAGGATGTTGCAAACTTTTATGATATTTTCCACCTTATATAGATGATATGAATATAATTAATTATTTAATTTTAATTAATTATTAGACAAATTGCTTAAATTTGAAGACATTATTTTAGTAGCGAGAAGCAGAAGAGTATGAATTCAATTAGAAAGGCTGGAGAGTAGTGTAGATAATTAAAATAAAATTGAGATAAAGCCTTTCACAATATTTTGCACATCTCAAAATTTCATGAAAAATATTTAAGTTATTGACCCATTTATACAGCTTGTAGTATTGCTTCCTACTCTATACATTCATTTCTTTACGTATCAATGCTTCTCACGGAGATTATTTATCTATTCTACTTAATATTCTAAATTTTGTTTGCCTCTCCATGGCAGGAGTGCGTGATTGATATACGCATTAGATATGCATCCTTCGTCAAGTTGTCACGCCCAGAAAAGACAGGCCTTCAATCAAATGTGCAAGATTGACAATCAGGCGATTCAATTCTAAATGCCTGCGCATATTCATAAGCATACAGGATTTGCTAAAGAGCGCAGCTCAGAATAGCTGACAATCAAACAGACAATCGACTGACTCACTGACTCACTGACTAACTGTCTGATTGACTGATTGACTGACAGTCATATATAGACAGACATAGCTAGTTGCTAATATATGCAATCGGATGCGAGCGTATGAAATGAATGCGAATGAGTTCATGTAAATCTGTTGCTGCTGCAGTTGCAGCTGCAGCTGCAATTGTTGCTGCTGTCAGTCAATTGCCAACGCTGATGATGAATGCAAACAGACAGCACATATACTTTTCCTAGGCCAGCTCAACTAGTGCCCGTATTTTAGATTTTAGTTTCTGTTTTTCTCACTCCCTCTCTCACTCTCTCTCTCGCTCTCTCTCTCTCTCTCTCTCTCTCGCTCTCACTTTCTCCCTCCCTTTGGCTTTTCCACATTTCTCAATTTGATGACTTGACATGCGATGCCAACAAAGCGCATAAATATTAAATTGTAGCGCTCACCCAAGGCTATGAAATGTCTACAGGAACTACTGAATAGAGCTGTGCAATTGACGTGACACAAAACTATCGCATCTAATATCGAATAGGTTAGTTTTGGATATACACGGAAAACTGTAGTATATATCATTATCTGTGATTTATTCAGACTAAGTTAATTTACTTTAACCTTTTTAAACTTGAGCAATTTAACATAGTTTAACTCTTTATAAGTTTTGATTTAGATTTATATTTAGTACGATGTCATTAATAATTTCAGTGAAATATATTAAAATATTGGAAAAATATAATATTAAATTACAAAATTCAATAAAAAATGTTTGCTCAAAAAAAAAAAAAATAAATAAATAAATAAATAAAATATAATAAATAAATAAATAAATAAGTAAATAAATAAAATAAACAAAAATAAAATTATCTTGCATATTCTAACTATAAATATATCTGAAAAATCAGGTAGCGTTATTTATATCAATAACTTTCAGATGGTGAACTAAATTAAATTGCTTTGCTAAAAAAATATAACAATTTTGTTTTAAAGTACTGTTTTTTATTTTTAATTTATAGTTCGATTTAAGCTTATTTATTTATAGTTCTTAAAATATATTCATATTAATTTTTGTATTTAACATTGTATACCACATTTGTCATTTAAATTCTTTCCATATGTCGACACACTTAATTTTTTTTATAATTTTATAAATATTAAATTTTTTTTTTTTAATCTTTGCCTTTTAAATTATATTATAATTTTTAATGATATTATTTTCATATTAATATTATTTTTAAACAATATTTTTCATTTATTATTTTAAATACAATTTTTGGTTTAATTGACATCTATGAACATTTGTTATTTAAATTTAAAAAAAAAAGTTTACTTTAGCATTTAACAACACTATAATTTATTCGTTTTGTTTTTGTATCAAACTAAAACATTCTCCCATCTCTAGGCACGTTGTTAATGAGAAAGTTGTTAGTGTGTTTGTTGGCAATTTTTTGGACACTTAATTAAATACTTGTACGCTTGATTAACTGGACGATTTCTGATTTGGGCACTTGGTCTAATTAGTGCCAGTGCCATGTCATAAATTTGATAGCAGGCAGTTGCCACAAGGCAGGCAGCAAGCTGAGAGCCGAAAGCTGAAAGCAGAAAGCAGAAAGCAACATGCGTCATTTGTCAAAATGTGTGCACTGCATGCAAATGGCAATAGCAGCAGCAACAGTAACAGCAGTAGCAGAAGCAGCAGCAGCAGCAGCAGCAGCAGCAGCAGCAGCAGAAGCAGCAGCAACTGCCATAGCAACAGCAATGCCAGTAAACAAATGTAAAAATATTTGGCACTTAAAGTGCTGCCAGACAAATACGACAAACGTTGAAGAGTCATTTACAAGAAGTGCAACAGCAATTGCAACAACAACAGCAGCAACTGTTGTTGAGGGGTCTTGGCAAAGTCAAGTGAAAGGACAAAAAAAAAAAGTGGCATATAATGCTCGCAAACAGAGCAGACAGCGTACGTCAGCGGTGCAAACAAAGCGCACGATGATCACAATGTGGATGCTGATGATGCTGCGTGGGCGTTGGCGCTGTGGGAGTGGCAGCGGCGAAAGAGATAAATGCAGACGGCGACGGCGACGACTGCAGCTGCCAGTCAGTCAGTCAGTCAGAGTCAAAGTCAGAGGGAGAGAGGGATAGAGAGGAAGACAGGCGGGGGGGGCACAGTGAGTGCAGTCAGTTGGACAACAGAGAAGCTGAGTAGAAGCGCGTTGGCGTTGACGACAATTGCACAATTCATAATAGGCAACATGACACTAACACACACACTCACACACACATACGCACACACTTAACGAGTGTTAACTATTTATAGTGTGTGTGTGTGTGTGTGTGTGCGAAGACTGTTGCATACTTAACACAGGCCAGAGCATCCTGCTGCTACTCTTTGACTAACTGTCTGCCTGCCTGCCTGTCTGTCTGCCTGTCTGTCACTCACACAAAGTTCACTTTGTTTATTTTCCAACACTGGCTCTAATGTGCATTTGCTGCTGCTGTTGCTGATTGCAAATTGCATGCAACAAAATGAAAGAGCAGCTGCCCAGCTGCTTGAAACGCCTTTGCCTGTTTGGTCGAGGATAATAAGCATTATGCACAGTCTGTGCCATCAGTTTGCGGCCAACGCTCAGTGTCAAATTAGTTTGGCGCTGCTTGACCCACTGCCCCGGCTTTGGCACAGCTAACACTTGTTCAGTGCCTTTGACCCTTTGCTTTTTTTGGGTTAGCTTTGATGCTAAAGCATTTGATTAAAAAACCCGAATTCTGGCAACAAAAAAAAAAAATAAATAAAAGAGTTGAGCTTTAGGAGTGTGTTATAAGTTGGTATACCCTGTAAAGGCTGATAAAGGTTATATGTGTAAATTGGTAAAACTATTTGAGGTTGATTTTTGTTGTAAGAACTTCACTTAGTTTGACACTAAAAGTTCTGACTTGAATTTAGCTTTTGTTGAAACTTGTTTGATAGCATATGATAGCTGTAAGTGACTTCAACTTCTACCTGAAGCTGAATTCTTACATATCTGTTGTGTTGTCTACCAAAAAGTTCGCCTTCAGTTTTGTATAGTCCTACAAATCTTTAACAAATACAGACTACTCATTCTTATTTCCTCAAAAATTTGCTCAAAAGGTATGTGCATAGATGTCTGAAGTTAACTGTAGACAAACAGAATTATATGGACTAGAGTTTCTAGCTGCGTTGTTCAGCTTCTCTGAAAACCATATCAAATTTTAGGTTCATTCTCAATTTTTGCTCAGAGATTTTCAGACGTTTCATATTGAAATGAAACCCAATATATGTAGTATAAATATTTACCCACACCTACATATGTTTATATAATTTTATAAAAAAAATCTCTTCTTATCTATATATAAATATATACACAAACTTAAGCTGAAATTCAGAAACATATTCAAATAATAAAAACTAATTTTTGTATGCTTAAAAAAATTGCTAATTTTTTGCATGTCTTAAAATTATTAATAAAAAAAATTATATGAAATGATAAGTTTACAGGTTTCAATCTTTTTTCGCTATCAAAAAATTTATTTCATGCAAATCAGAGTTTTTGTTGAATATAAATAACTAACAAACTTTCGTCATATATTATACCTATTCAAATGATCAGCACTGTACATGAAATAGAATATCTAAGCTTCAATTACTTGCACAAGCATGCTATATAACCCTATTATACCCACTTTGCTATCACCTAATAGGGCAATCAAATGTCAAGGAAAGTTGTCAACTTTCGATTGAAATAACTTAACATAACATTTGAAAGACTTTGGCTTTGATGTGCACATTAATAACTTTTAAGCTTACCAAAATCAATGAGAAAGAAAGTAACAAAAATAAAAAAAAAGCAGAGAGAGAGAGAGAGAGAGAGAGAGAGAGAGAGAGAGGGAGAAAAAAAACAAACCAATAACAAACAACAAATAAGCAAAAGCAAAAGGCACAAAGCAAGCGGCCAAGTGTGACTAATGCACAAAAGTGACTCAAAAGAGTTAATATAAGCAGTAAGAAAACTCTGTGTGTGAGAGTGGAGTATATGTGTATGTGTGTGTCTACACCGTGTATTATATGTGTTTGCCTGTTAATGCACATAAAGTAATTTAGGCGCGTCGTCAGCCCTCAGTCCTCAGTCCATAGCCCTCACTTCGCTGCTTCCCCTGAAGTAATGCTGTACAAAATAATTAAAATTGGGGCGTTGCGTATACGCCGCGTGCTTTAATGGCTGAAAATTAGTGCAGTAAACTAAACACGAAATTGGTAACGCAAAAGGGCCAACAATTGCCTAGGCTGGGGCGGGGATGGCGGTGTTGTAGTGTTTACTTTTGGACTGCTTTCGGAATGTAGTCCTACAAGTGACCAGCCGCTGTTCGACATTAAAAAGGGCAATAAAAATGCTCGTAAAAGCCATACAGAAATGGCATTAAAACAGACGAACGAAGCAACAGCTACAGCAGCAACAACAACAACAGCAACAACAACTCAAATATTAGCTTAAATGCAATGGACATTAAATTACTTGTGCCAACAACAATAAAGTAGAACGAATAAAACAGATTTTCTGCTAGTAAAGCAATAAAGAAAAAATAGAATTGACTGGCCTTAGCTGAACTTTAACTGGATCACAGGAACTCAGCAGCAACAACAGCTTCCACCTAAGCCAAATTGAAGCAGAATGAGTTTTTAATTCGATTTAAGTAAAGAGGAAATTTCATGTTAGACGCCTCTCAATGTTTGTCAAGCCAACATTTTTCAACTGTCTAGTGAAATATGAGCAGTTGATGTTGAAAATAAGACAACAACAACAAAATTGATATTTGAACTGTCGAGTAGCCGCTACGAAAAAACTTCTTATAGACACACACACACACACACACACACACACACACACACACACACACACACACACACACATACACTCACAGAGTTTTCAGTTTTCATTTTTGTTTTTTTCCACTTTTTGGTTCGCTTGATGTTTGAGTTCTTGAGCTTATCAGCTGAATGCTGAATGCCAGAGCCAAAATGTTGCCCCAAAAAAGGAAAAAATAAACGGCCAAATATGAAATTCAATTTTAGCCCAGAGTAAATTTTCCAAAAATGACGCGAGGCACAAAAAGTGACTTAGGGATAATGACTGCGACATGCTCTATAAGAGACAACTTAGAGTTGGTAAAGCTGAGAATAAAAAACTTATGAAGGTGATTAGGCATTGAACAAGTTAAGGCGTATGAAAGGCTTTATATGATGCAGGGCTATCGATTTTGGGGGGTGAGAATAAGAGCATTGTATTATATTATGACTTACTTCGTGTATTTGCCATAGGTATGTAGATTTGTGGTAGAAATAAATTTTCTTAGACTTTGGACTCTGAAAACTTGGTGGGGGGTTTCACACTTCGCACAACCTCCCTCGCTACGTCCCTGATTAAATTATCTAAAAAGCAGCTGCATTCGTCTTTGAACTTCCTTACTTACTTACTTTTGAAGAAGTTTTCGTGCTCTCAACTATCGATTACATAATAGTTACCTATCGATAATTGATTATAGTGCTTTCTCTCTAATTTCTATTGGCCTACTACAGGTATATTTCATAATTCGCTATAAAGCTATTAAAAATAAGCTGCAATAATAAGAAAAAATAAAATATAATAAAGAAAAGTTTTTAGTATAAGAACTGTGTATATTGACTAACTGCTTTGATATATATTTTACTTATATATGCTTACAAGTAGAAAGTTAATTTTACATATTTATATATATTTAGCCCACTAAAAACTCCAGCTTCAATCTGAGTCTTCTTATGAACTTCCATTTAGTCAAAGAAAAACCTCTATTAAATATGTTTTACCATGGTTCGAATTGATTTCCACACAACAAATTTCTCACAAATCTCCATGCAATCAAGTCGAATATGCCCCATTTGCTTATTGAAAAAAAGCGACATAATAAAGGACTGATGCGACGACAGGCAAAATGAGCTCTGTTAGCTTATGGGCGGGGCAGCGAGTCGCTGAATAGGGGTTGTGGGGTGCAGAATTTTTCGACTTTTTTCCCGCTTTTTTCTGTTTTTTTCGGGAGCAGCATCGCGTGAGTCGCTGCTTGTTTATGCCACAAGTGCCACTTATTGTGGCTTGGTCCGTCAAACCGAAGAAGAAGTTTTCGTGCGGCACCGAGCCTGGTCTATGGTCTATCATCCTGTATATCCTGTGTAGACTTGTATCCTTGTGTATGCGTAAAAAGTTTAGTTTACAAAATGTTGTTGCTGCTGTTGCTGTTGCTGCTTTTATAAAGTCTGGAAAATGAGGCGGCGTCAGTCGTGACGTTAATGTTGTTCGTGATGTGGCGCAGAATGGCGCGTGTTGAAGATAATGATAATGACAACAAGCCTGATGATGATGATGATGATGTTGATGATGATGGCGGCGTTGAGTTTGAGACGTGTGCGTGGACAGTCTGAAGTTTGTTTTCTGGCCCAACATGAAATATGAGTGGGTCGCTTAATTAAATTTTAGTTCATTTATAAAGCAGGTCTCGAGACATAACGAAATATTTGATGTCTACAGCAACAGCAGCGGTTAGAGATGGACGAGTGCCATATGCGATAGATATCGTATAGCATATGGTAATATGGAATTGTTGTACTTACTTGAGATACATACTTCCATCAGCTTCGCCACATTGTCAAGCATCATCACTTGTTAGTTCTTTCATTCTACCTCATTCTATCTATATGATGTGCTTTATTACCTTACCATTTTATTTTACTTTACATTTTCAGCTTACCTTTTTCCTCTACAACAGTTTCAAAGACGTTGTCACCTATTTCTCCACCCCTTTGCACATTGTGCTTTTTATAAGAGGATTGCGGGCCGTACTCTTTGTCTCGATGCCTCAAGCTCTTAGTTTTTGTCTCTTTTTAACAAGCTGTCTATCTCATTTTCTTCACTGCTCTACATAGAGGTGCAACTAGTTTATACCAAAGAAAAAACTGTCTTTAACAATCTCTGAAAGTCACTTTTCTTTCCACACCACATTTGCAGGCGTAGGCGTTGCCACCTCGGCAAAAAGTTGTGCTCCTCCCATATAGTCAAGCCCCTTTCGTATTATTTGCTCTACAATATTTTTCATTCCCTTCAGATTATCTGACTAATACATTCTGTCTTGCTTCATTACCTATCTCCCATCTCTGCGGCTTGCTGAAAAAGCTCTCACAAGCGTTGCCATCCAGTCGCTCTCTAATGGAAACTGTGCTGCCACCCTGGCCCACACACTATTAATTCAGTGTGTGCTGCTCGGGCCTTGAAACTTGTTGCAGCCTTGTAACATAATCAAAACCCATTGGTCGCACATGTGTTGTAAAGTGTGTCCTTTGTTGGCCTCAATTCTTGTCGTGCAGTCAACAAGGATATGCGGGCGCCAGGATGCTCTGCGCCTGATTGCAGCCGATAAAGTTTTGTAATTGTTTCATTTCCTGGATTTAAATTGCAAATATGAGTCGCAACTAAATTATGCCAAATGGGCGACACACACACACACACACACACTCACGCACACGCACACAGAGAGTGTACCTAGAAGAAGTTGGGTTATGCATCCTTTTTTGTGTGCGACACAGTAGATTTAACCTAATTAAGAATGTTCAGCAGGACACAATGTTTCGAATACAAATGAAATGCCAGGGCGTGGCCAAGGCGAGGGTGACAACGGCAGCAGGAGCAGGAGCAGCGGCAGGAGCAGCGGCAGCAGCATCCTGACAGCCAGCTAGCGCAAAATGAATGAGCTGCCAAGCAAATCTGCTGTCATGTATTTGTTGCTGGCAAGCAAAAGGTTCACAGGACTCGCTCGCTGCGGGGTTACACGAGTTCCCAGTTGTGTTGCCGCTGCTGCTGCTGCTGCTGCTGGCAAGACGAATGTTAATTCTATTTAAACAAGCACACGCACACACAGACAGTTAAAAATACACTCTAAGAAAATTAAAGCTATGCAAATTAAGAAAATGATTCACATATTTGTTTGTGCTTTGAAAGTGCTGGAGTTGTCTTTGATGAATGAATTATTAATAAATAGAAAAAGTATTGAAAAGTATTTCTAATAAAATTTGAAATTATATAAATTTTAAAATAAATATAAACAAATTGTATATACATATTAAAAAGTATTCCTAATGCGATCATAAAATATATTGCATAAAAATAATAACTTGATAAAAAAGTTAAGAACTTTTAAATTCAGAATTGACATAAGAATAAGCATCAGCATACTCCTAGTTCAGTTTAGTTGTAGTATATATATTTTTGTACTATTTTCCTTGTGTAGTTTTTCAGCTTGACTTACATATTTCCTTGGAAACTCAAGAAATCTTCAGTTAGTTCCACAAGCTTCTATAATAAGCATATTTTTCTTTGCTCTATTCAAACTTCTACTTCCAGGAAAAAGAGCTTAAAATGCGAAATGTCTTTATAGAGTTAAGCCTGATTCTTTCCAAGTATTTTCGCTGAGTGTAGATACGTAAGCAAGCTGCTGCCTTTTTGGGTTTCAAAGTCACAAGGATTGTCAACGTTTTCATTTTAATTCAAACAAATGTTACTAATGTTTTTCATTGTTGTTGTTGTTGTTGTTGTAGCTGCTGCTTGTTGAATATTTTATCGTTTGACTTGGCGCCTGGGCAACATTTGGCTGCGTAATTTGCACCGACAATCCTTTTTCATCATTTGCCCCGTGTAGTAGCAGGTACAGTTGTTGCTCATTAAAATTATGGAAAATGGCTGGCAGGTAGTTGGGAAAATTCATGCAAATGCAATTTATTTGTAATATTGTTGATGCAATTTCCACCGTATTTTCTTTCGTTTTTTTCGTTCATTGTTTTCGTATTGCTCGAGTTCATTCATTAACCGAAAGACAACAACTGTGTCCACTCTAAATATTATCTTTATTGTTTTTGCTATTTAAATGTTTTGTTTTTGTTTTCTTTTTACAGGTTTTTTTTTTTTTTAATATTGTTTTTATTGTAGTTGTCGCACCTGTGTAAAAGTTTTACTTTTCCACAATTGTTGTCTCATTTCCATATTTTTTTTCCAGCTTTTTTCTGTGGGATTATTATGCATTTTATTTTCCTCACAATATTTGCTTAAACAGCGCCAGCAATTTGCACACTATTGTCGCACCGAACGTTGTCCGTTTATTGGGCATGTTTGCCCCACATCGCCCCGCATCGCCCCACACACAGATAGAAGTATCTTCTATCTGCAGCTGTATGAATTTAAATGGTTTTACGACACCGTCGAGTGCGAATTGTGCTCGTCTTGTGGCCCGATAACCCGCTCGAATATGGCTCGCATTGTCTTGTAACTGTCCTGCCCGAGTCCTGTTGAGCCAACTGGAAAATAAAGGCAGTGCCATGAAGTACTTTAAATACTTTAAATATTAAGCAAAAATTGCTGATAAATTGTTAAAGATGAGAGAATGAATTTTTATGAAGGTAACTATGGAATTAACTGAAAGATGAGTTTGTAGGAAGTTCACTACATTCCAAAGTCGCACTTCACGAATCATTAATTCAGCCTATATAGAGATGCATGTGATTGTTTGCTCTTTTCCTCTTAAAGAAACTCCAATCAACTGAACACGGCATTTATTGGTTTTGCATTTGCCTGGAGCAATGATATTATGAAAGACTTAGAGCTCAAATACGTCATCAACTTTATTCAAGACTCTTCAATCAAAAAGAGCACTAAGCACTCAAATCCAAATCAAATCATCCAAATCCACTTGATACTCTGCATCTTTCCATATACAGACTTAAAAGGGCCCAACTTGAATACCTGCCTGGCGGCTCTGCGCTAGACTCCGGGTATCTTCTAGTCGGGCACTTTTATATTTATATTTATATTCTTGAAATAAATCTAAAGTCATTTTTGTAAAGTAAGTTTTTGAGTCAACTGAAAGTAGAGCTTGTAGGAAATCCGTATGGAATAGAATAACTTTCTCTAAGTCTTACAGAGGCTGCTGATTTGTCTAAGCTTGATTGTTATATCACTTTTCCGGATATCTTCTTGTCAGTTATTTTGGCAAAGGATAATAGGAAGAGCAGTTCACTGCAGGGCTCCGGATATCTTCTAGTTAGGCACTGTCATCAAGTTCCTCAAAATATCCGTAGTCCTGCGCAGAACTCCTATCTCCATCAATCTATGCTTCTCGTATACTTTTAGAGTGCTCTAACAAATATGTAGGTATTTTAAATTTTCTGCTCAGTCTTTACTTCAATCATAATCTATTTTCAAATGTCTTTGAAGTCGCCCAAGTCGCTTTAAGACTTACTTTAATTGCTCATTTAAATATTATTATGACTCAATATATTTATTTATAGCTACATAAACTCCGTGGGAGTTTTCTTATTTTATTTTAAGCACATTCCTTATTTATTTCTTTGAAAATTGTATAAAATGATGTGCTGATTGCCTAAGCCCCTTGGCGCTACAATCTCTGCCACATGAGTGCATGCTGTATGTATGTATATATAAATATATATGTATATATATTTTTATATCTTTAGAGATATAGCAGAACAGAAGTGAGCCTGCGGCTCAATGAAATCCAATTAGCTTTTTGTGCGCTTATCAACGCGTTTACAGTTGCAAAGGGCAACAACAACATGCTGAATTGCCGAAATGCTAGCTGACATTTGATTGTCTTGCAGCAAAAGCGATTTATTCCCATTGTTTTCACTTTTTTTTTTTTCGTTTTGTTTACTTCTTGCCAACTGTCCAACACGTGATGAACTGAGCCAAAAAACAACGAAACAGAAAAAAAAACGAAGTTCGTGTCGAGTTCGAGAGGCCACTCGAAATGTAAACGTGTCTGTCAGAGCTCAATGGCAAAACAGAAAAAAAAAAAAATGGTAACAAAACTGGAAAGGGGGAAAAACTTGTGGTATCATGCTCAGTTTACAGACGAGTGTGTTTGGCCGTGTGTGTGAATGTGTGTGTGTGTGTTTTTGTTATGTTCATTGTTTATATGCTGGCATATCAGTGTGACCGTATCTGTAACTGCATGGGACTGGCTGTGAGTGTGACCAGTCCGCTCAGTCCTGCATCCTGCATCCTGTTGCATATCTCTTTCGCTTCGTTTATTTAATTTTGCGCATATTTTTTTGCACGCACACACACCGTTTTTTTATGGTTCCATGGCTTGTTGTGTTTTGCAATCCGCTTTCCCTGTTTGTTGTTGTTGTTGCTGTTGCTTGTTGTGGGGCCAACTGCGAAAAGCTTCGAACAATTTGATTAACCAGCCGAGCAGCTGGCACCAGCTTGAATGCTTGAAAATAATTTGAAAGCAAATTTTAATTAATGCGACCACTGCCAACAGGCAACAGGCAAGAGACAGCAGACAGCAGACAGGAGACAGCAGCGCGAACATTTGGTCAGAGAACCGCGAACACGCTGTAAATCCCTTTATCAAATTAATGAGCTCATTAAATTTCGTTTAGCAATTACAGTTTTAACAATTTCCGCCCAAGTCCGAGTACAGCCAAAACATGCTGAGCCAGCAGCCGCTCAGGTGTTTGGCGACTTCAGCTGCGGTTAAAGCTGCCACCACCAGCAGCAGCAGCAGCAGCAGCAGCACGTGCCACCACCATCACCACCTGGCAGCTGGGTGTCGTCTCTATGTAATATTCATAAAAATCATAACAGAAAAAAAAAGAAACGTGTAAAAGGAAGAAGAAGAAATGCAAAGCTCGGCGAAGGGACTCGGTTTTGTTGGATTGCCGGGCTTGTTAATAGCAAAATCGTGTGGCCGGGAAATAAGTGCGCATATAAAAGGAGCCGAAAGAGAAATGCTTTAAAAGTAATAATAATTGCGTTTAGGCTCGTTTGGCTCATACGCCCGCCCGCCCAGCCCTGCTGCTCAATCGTGGGTGAAACAATAAAAAAGCGTACATATACATGTATATAAAGGGAACGGGCCAAAAACCAAATAGCAATCTAATAATTTATGATGGCATCCATTAAAGCAGCCCCACAAATGGAAACTTCAGCCATTGGAAAGAAAGTATTGAAGGCTCGACGCGTACACCTCCCATTCGAGCCGTGGAGTGCAATAAAAATGTTATTATTTCATTTTATTTATTGCGCTTTTACCGAAATTTATGATGTGCGCACATTTTGTTACATTTTTAAATGTAATGCCCTCGCTGCTGTTGCTGCTTTGCCTTGGCAGCGTTGCCTTTTTAATTTTCATAAAACACAATGAGCGGCAGCCAAACAATACTGATTAATATGTGTCCGAAAAATGCGCTTTGTCATACGCTTTTGATGAGGGTATATTGATTTTCTCACAAATTGTGAGTGAGATGGGATCAGAGGAGAGTGAAACACATGACATTTCATTATTTTGTGGCTACTCCTGTGTATGTCAAATGTTTTCCTTTTGCTCTATCAAAGTAAAGCTAAAATATAAACTCTAATTTCCATATTGAAATATTTTAAAGCCGACGAAACCAAATTGGAATTAAAATCATTCTACCTAGATCATTTATTTGATAGGGAAGTTACCTAAATAGGCTGTCATTCAATGATCATGACAGTATCAATCAGTCATGCTGTCAGTCAATCAATCAATAACTCAGGCATTCAATTATGTAAGCTTGCCTCTCTTAAGTTCAGTACAAGCCTAATAAAGTAGAATTTTATTATTTTCTGAGTCAATCAATCCCCCCTTCAATCATAGGATCTGTCAATCGCTCAGTATTTCGGACGAAATCCTTTACCAATTTCTTTGAGTATTTTATTTATTTATTTATAGAGTGCCCAAAGTTGAAAGCAATTTCCATTACATTGAATTTAATCAATCATTCAGTCATTCAATTAAATATGTTTATAAATTTGCAATTATACTAAATAATTTATTTATAAAAGTGTCAGCTCAAATTTGTCTATCAATCAGTCCCTCAATCGTTATGTTATGCATTCATACAGACTTGGCTTTTCTTAAATACAGCAGGCGTCAGCATTACGACAAATCTTATGAATATTTCAGTGAGAAACTCTTTCAATCAGTCAATCAATGAGTATCGTCATGCATTTAGACTGTCAAAATGTCAGCTTTTCTATCATTCAAAAAGTCTATCAATCAGATGACCTGTGCATCATTCAATTAGTTTTCAGAAGGTTAACTTCAAGCGCTTGCTCTAAATATACATATATACATTGTTTTAAATTTCAGCTAAACAGAGTTAATTGTCTTAAGGTAAACAAAGAGGGTTTTAAAAATCAATCAATCAGTCAATTGATTTTTATAGTGCAAGCTAAATAGGTTTAATCCATATATTATACTTATATATCAAATATCAAATATTCAATCAATCAGTCAAATATTCGATCAATCTGTAAGTCGCTCAATCAAACAATTAGGCCACAAAATTTGACTTATTGTTAGCTATTCATAATGATAAATGAAACATGTGATATTGTAAAGAAAATTGATAAATTTCTCATATGTATGTATATCATTTCATCATACCAATCATTTTCTTTCAACTCTTCAATCATAATATTTCAGCGGAATTGCTTGAAATTTTCATTATGAATTGTTTCATTGTGTTTAAGGTGAAATATGCCAAGTTATTGCTGCAGATCGGCGGACTGTAACTGCTGGCATGGCATTGAATCGCAGGTTATTTTTGAATACACACAATCACGAATATAACACAATCAGGCACACACACACACATATACATGCGCGCGTGCACACACAGCTGAGGCTGTGTAGAAGCCATAACTGACAAATTTATATTTTATTTGACATCCGGCTTAATGTCGAAATATTTCGCTTTACACTTTATAAGGAGCAGCTTCTTTGTGTATGTGTTAGTGAGTGTTTCTGTGTGTGTGTGTGTGTGTGTGTGTGTAAGGATATGCTTCTCATTGTGCTGCTTGCCTTTTGGCTTGAATGCTATTGATTTCTTTTGCCATTGTCCTTTGGCTGCCTTTGGATTCCTTTTTCTGGTCTTTAACTGCGTGCGCGCGTTCGTTCGGCTTCCCTTTTGTATTATTTTGCCATTTATTGTACATTATGCAGGCGACTAATATTGACATTATCTGCCGCCTTCCTTTCTTCAGACATGGCGTAAATCCTTTTTAACGCTCACTCGCCGAATCGTTAAATCTGGCCCAAAATGCCGTTGCGTGTCTTCATATTCAAATTGCTGTTGGTAAAAGCGCAGCGAATATCTATGTATTTTTTTTTTAAGTTTCCAATGGCGGTACCCTGTATTATTTTCAGCATAGGTCAATGGGTCTGCGCCTGTCGCCATTCTCATCATTTGCCTAGCTGCAATTTATGTTATTTGTGCGTCCTTCTTTCTGACATATGGCCAGGCGTTTTGTATGCTCATTTTTCTAGCCAAGCCCCCGACTATTTGACCTGGCCCATACATCAGTCGCCAGCTGGACGAACTCTCTTAGCATATGCGTCGCTCTCTCTCTCTCTCTGTGTGTGTGTGTGTGTGTGTGTGTGTGTCTACACAGATTACAGTCAGGACATGGCGTTGATGTCAAAAATACTGCGTTATTTGTTTAGCTGCCCGCCGGCTCAACTTGGACCCAACAACACTGTGAGAAAAGAATAGAAAATGTTGAGGTTAAATTAGGCAAGCTCGGTTTGGTTGAATGTATAATATATATTTTTAGTATACATGAATAGAATATTAGAAAAGTATAAAATTATACACATATATATCTTCTATAAATATATGTATATAAAGTATATATTTTAGATATATATTATCAATTAATTAAATAATATATTAATAAAGGCAATTTTATAGAAATAATTTTCTTACCACAAAAATAAATATTAATTATAGTTAAAAAAAAATTTTTTTTAAACAAATATTTGGGAAACAACATAAATATTTAAATGGTTATATCTCGTTATATTAACCAAAATTTATATAAAAAAATATTTATAAGACAATTTTAAAAGATTTGATTTTTTCCTAATTTAATTTGCCATTTTTTTTTTAACTAAAGCTAAGCTTTAGTATATCTTAATTTACTTTAGTTAAATAATTTTTTTTGATTATTTAAGCTAGGCTTTAGTAGACTTAAAAATTATATATTTAAGAAACAAATAAAAAATTTAAATATTTATAAAATTAAAAAAAATTTTTTTTAAATAAGTGTAGAAAAACATAAAATATTTTATAAAATTTTAAAAAAAAATATTTTCTTTTTTTGTAATATTTAAATTAGTTAAATGTATATAGTCTTAAGTTTTATATAAATAATATATTTTTCAATATTTGATTTATATGATTTTTTCCTATTATATTTGAAATAATATTTAAAAAGGTGGAAGTAATACAAAAAATTATTTTGTAATTTTTCATGTTTTAACAAAATTTACAAAATTATAAAAAAAATAATAAATTTAAAAATATTATTACTAAATGAGTTATGAATTAAAAAAAAAAAATTACTTTTTAGCAAAAAATATCAATTGAATTGTTTTTGTTATTTTTTTTTTATTGTTATTGTTATTTAAATGATTTCTAAATTATTTTCTGCAAGTGTAGCATTTGGCTTTTGGGTTGTTGTTAACTGGATTCTGTATGCTGTTTGTTGGGACTCATCCTGTTTGGATGACTATGCATTTCATTTGATATGACGGCGCACACACACAGACGAATACACACACACATATACACACACGCACACTCGCTCACAATGATGTATGAGAGTGGCCCAAAAGGTGACTTTCATTTTATTTGCCGCTGCAGTTTGCCATGTGTCAGACTTATCTATGCAGAAAATTGAATGCCATATATAGAGGTGCGATATCCTGTAGATTTTTTTTCGTAGTGTGCACAGTGCTTGCCATTGTCAGCGCACGCAATAATAATGCGTTGTCACGTGCCAGTCCAGCCCCTTCCCCCTTCCCCCTTTCCCCAGCCCTGTCCCGGCTACCCGCACTCACATCCTCGTCCCAAGTTTCGTGGCTCACAAATTGATTGTATAGATTTTGATATTAAGGATTAGAAATCAACACAGCTGCGCATCTTTATTGTTCCCTTTCTCTTGTGTGGGCGTATACCAAGGGGCGTGACGAGATGTGTATGTGTGTGTGTCTGTGAGTTATGCTTCATAGTTTGCCCAGCTTAATTCAGAAATTGTCTTCGCCTGTGAATTGCATTTGCCGCACAAGTTTGTGAGCTTTAAAGGCTCTGCACTTAGGCTCTATCATTGAATTCAATTGGAGTATATATATATATATAGAATATCTAGATGGTGTATATATACTACTATATTTGTATATATTGTAAATATTTTCTTGGGTTTATTTTTGTTTTATGTCGTGTCTCTTGAACCCTTTACAAGCAAAGCGGGGCGCACGACAAGCGTTGCAAAAAGGCAATTTTCGTAGTTGCATCTTCCATATTAGACAACTTACACACACACACAGACAGGCACACACACACACACACACACACACATAGTCAACCGCTTCGATGTTGAACAAAATTGAATTTTTAAAAATTGTCCCAGCTCAGGAGGCAGCCGGAAATATGAAAGCTCCAGCAGTGGGGCACCCAACCTCCTTGCAATACGGCAATACGCTCCACTACGTTTTGCTGCAATATAAACACATTCACTTATACACTCACACACACACACACATACATATATATATATATATATAAATATATATATATATATAGATCCACACATTTACAGTTTCTTTGGCTAGCGCACATCATCAACAACATCTTCGTTTCGGCACTGTACAAAATCGATGCACATTGCGAGTGTCCTTGCCCTGCATACCCTACAAAATGAAGTAATTCTGGAATTTTTAGCTCCTTGAATGCGTCTATTGTTTACAGCTCGTTTGTAATTAAAGTTAAAAGTTTAAGTCTGTAACATTTTGCATTTAATTAAGAACGAAACTATAAACTTTGTGCGAAATATCTTGCCGCAAACTAAAACTTGTAGCTCAACAATGTGTGAAGTTGTTGTTGAGAGGCCAAAAATTCCGAATCTTATATTATGGTATTAGAATTTGTATAATACATATAAATAAATAATATACTAAAAATATATAGTTATGTTTTTTATGCAAGTATATATAGTAGGAAGTATTTGTAATCATTTATTAATGATTATTGATATAAGTATATGTCGAGGGAAGTATTATTTGTGATTTCTAAAATCATATCTAAAACTTTTCTTATTGAGATTAGCGCTACAGCCTAGTCTTTTGTATCTGCAGGTAAACCAATTATAATCTCATAGCTCGTACATACAAGCTTCTAAACTTGTAGACTCAGATTTAGCTTAAGTTTTCTCAGAACTGAGATCATAAATTTGTCTTAATTGGCAAACGTTAAGAAGTCTAAAAGAATTTGCTTTACAATGGTTTTTTTTTTTTTTTTTTTTTTTTTTTTTTTATTATAATTTTTATTTATTTATTTTTTTTTTTAGACTAAAGTTTTTCATTATATTTTCCAGCAAATTTTATTCTTTTCGTAGATTAAATTTAAAAAAAAAGAAAATTGTATGCAAGTCCTTTTTAGACTTTGCAGGATATCTACTAAAGCATTGCTGCCTTGGAACTTTTTTTCCTCAGCTTGTTTTTCTGTCTTTTGTTGGTTTTAGTTGCACTTCATTGCACTTGCAGTAAGCACAGTGGCTGACATATATGTATACATACATACATATATGAATATGTGTGATTGCGTATGTGTGTGTAGATTTTGTTTAATTCGTTGTCAGAAATACGCGGCTATTGTCTGGCTGTCTTTGGCTGTCCAACTGTTTCTCTCGTCCCTCTCTTTTCGTTCTCGCTCTCATCCTAGTCTTTGCCTCTCTCTGTATCCTTGCTTCGCTCTCTGTCTCCCCTCCCTCTGAAACTGTTGCATTAGACTTCGCTTCTAATATCTGTTGCAATTTGTTAACCGAGTATATTTTACAATATTCTCTTTTCTCTTATATATATTTTTTAAATATATTGTTTTCGAAAAGGCGAACGAAATTTGTTTTTTTTTTTGCAATTTATTTTCATGTTTTACGCTGTTTTGTTGCATATTTCATTTTGCGCCTTTTAGTTATTGCCATTGTTGCAGCGATTGTTGTTATTGTTGTTGTTGCTGCTGCTGTTACAATTGTTTTTGGCACTCTGTAAAATATGCAACATATTTTGCATGCTGATTTTGTTTGCTTTTTGCGTGGAAAAGCGGCAACAAAAGCGCTAATAAAAAATAAATTGCACATGCGGGCGAGCATAACAGAAACACACACAAACACAAACACACGCACATTCACACAGAGACGCACTCACTCATAGAGCACACACATACATACCCATCAGGCACAACAAAGCAGCTAGAAAAGGGAAATAAATAAAAAATGCAATAACAGTTGCTGACACTGTTTTAAGCATGCGGCATTTAAGAGTGTTTTTTGCTAGATATCCCAAATTTATCTATATATGCCACTTTTACTCAAAAACAATCTCTACATATAGCCATTATAATCTGCAATATATTTATAACTATAGAATGAGATAAACTAAAAAATGCTTTAAAATATTTAACCTTAAAGTGTGAAATGTGTGTGGCTTCAGCTTTTTACGATATACAGTATACGGTATACGGCATATGGAATACGGCATACGGTATACGGCATATGGTATACGGCATATGGTATGTATATGGCGAGCATTATACGATATACAATATACGATATACAATATACGATATACAATATACGATATACAATATACGATATACAATATACGATATTCAATATACGATATACGGATGATGTTTACGGTATACAGCAAACGATATACGAAATACGGTACGGAATACGGTATAAAGTATACGGTATACGATAAACGATATGCGGACACGGTATACTGAATACGATTTACGGTATACCGTATATATACAAAGGGTATCAAAGCAATAAACACATTTCATCTGCTCAATAAATTAAATTTCTGTTTTGTTTTTCTATTTCATAAATTTTGTAGCTTGTGCAAGTGAGGATGACTAAGGTAAAGTAACTTGAGCGAAAAATAACTGCAAAACAGTTTTTCTCCTTCATTTAATTCTCACGAATTCCAGTAATTTTATTCTAGGAACTCAACAAAGAAGCAAATATAAGAGATTTTTATATAAGGAGGTCATATCTATTTATAATAAAATTCAATTTGTGCGAGAAATTTGTAAGGATATATAAAACTGTAGAGTAAAGAGTGCTAGCTTGCTGTGCTATGCAGAAGAATTACGAGCTTAATTTAGTTACATATTTTAATTAAAGACTTTTGCTCAACTTAACCTAACAGCATTTAAGCTTTAGCTAAGGTTTTCTTTGGCAGCATTAACTCAATTATGCAATAGGTTCCGTTTCATTAAATCTGCTATGCCGCACATGCAACGGACACCGCAATACACAAACACACACATGCATACACTCATACTCACATACACACACACATGCTCACACATGGCCCCAGGCCAAGGCACTTAATCGCTTAAAGTTGTTCAACAAAAGCAGCAGGCAGAGCTCAACTCGAGCCTGGCAGCCGCCGGGCAACAACAACTGCTTGTTAAGTGCTAGTCGGCCTCTAAGTGCACACACACATATGTGTATACATATATATATATATGTATATATATATGTGTGCAATGCAAATGGGCGTAAAATTTTAATTGAGCTTGTGCCCTCAAAAGTAGGCAATGCTTTTTTGTTGTTTTCCACTTTGCTGCTGCAGCAGCAACAACCTTGAAAACTCAAAAGCAAACGAGCAGCAGCAGTAGCAACAGCAGCAACAGCAGCAACAGCAGCAGAAAAAGTGCAAATCAATCACTGTGCGGTTGCTCACACACACACACACACACACACACGCACATCTGCATATGGAGTGTGACTATTATTGTCACACTTTATTGTTGTTATTTCTGCTACTGCTGCTGCTGCTATTACTTCAGCTAGTTCGCATCACTTATTTATATTCAATTTGTTGTTCTCGATTAGACCACTCACATCTGGCATTCATAAACTCTTGTGCTTGCCCGGTAGAAATGGAAATGAATCAATGATCAATGATTCAATGAATGAATGCATAGCAGAATGAATGCCTGGCATTGACTGTGAGCTCGTCCCGTTGTCGCCAGGCAATTAATTGCCGCAGCGCAACAACAAAAAATATTTACCTCACCCATAAAAAAAAAAAAAAGATGGCATCGACAAAGTTGTTCAGTTGCTGCATGAAGAGCTGTCGCCTTTTACAATATTTTGCATAAATGTAAGCTCGTGTGTGTGAGTGAGTGTCCTTTGTCCTGGTTGCTGCCAAAGCCTTGTCAGCTTCACGCGTGAGCAGCTACTTGTGTGTTGGCAAGATATTGCAACAGCAACTACCTCACTCTCTGTCTCTCTCTTTCTCTCACTCTCTCTCCTTTGCATAATCGCTGCGAAATTGCATTTTGCGGTTAAAGCGTAGCTTGATATGCAATCATAGCAGCATATATTTATAATATATATTATATATATAGATATAATTATATATATATACATTTTATGCATGTCAGTTGCTTTAGTGTTAAAATACAAAAGCTCTCTTTCATCATGGCTTATCTACTTTAAAAGATATTCAACTTTAAAATGAATTTTATAGCCAGCTTTTTGTGCGATTATGCTGAAAGCAGCTCATTTGATTTAAAAACAAAAAAGATATGTGAGGCAATTTGAGAACGACGAATTTTAAGCAACTCAAATAACAAATAGAGTATATCAAACTGAGTCCTTACTTTTATGTTCGGGGGATCAGTAGCAAAACATTTACGAAATTCTGAAGCCGTATATCATTTTTCTTAAGGCTTTAACTTTTTACAAAAAAAAAAAAACTCTAGCAAATTAATTTGAACTATATATTTAAAAATTATTCAATCAGAATTTATAAAAGTTAAAAAATAAAAAAATAAAACAAATTTATTATATATTATAATATTTCTAAAAACTGTAAATTATTTAAACAAAATTTATTAGCTCTATCAAATTTAATTAAATACTATTCTATTTTTTTTCTTCAAAAATAAAAGTTAAAAAAAAAAAAAAATTTCCAGAAAATTAAATGTTATTAAAAAGAAAAAGTTTTTAAAAAGTTATTAAATCAAATTTTAAAAAATGAACCTAAATTGAAGAATTCTAAATTTTCGGAGTTTAAAAATTAATTAAGCAAAAATTATTGTATAATAATTGAAATTATTAATTTTAAAAATGATGAAACTTTTTTAATCTAAATTCCCGCCAAAATAATTTTAACTAAATAATAAATAGGTAATTTTTCAGGCCTTTAAAAACTTTTGGGCAACTAAGCGGCAACATTTTAAAATACATTAAACCCTTTTTAAAAAGGATGCAGAAAGGGGGAAAAAAATGAATTTGCAACAAAATATACTTTTCATGGTATCTGATCAACTGTCGCACCTGGTACACCTGGCTCAACTTTTTGCTTACACTCGCACCAAAACAAAAGGCTTATAAATTATTTACTGCTTATAAGACAATCCAATCTTATATGTATATATATATACATACTTATAAATACATACATATATGAAAATGGAAGCTCAGGCGAGCTAAAAAGTTTTTTGCAAACAAAAACAAAGCAAAACAAATATATGTACATAAATAAATAAGATATATGTAAATATATTTTACATATAAGAATATTTATTTTCCTTATATTTTTAGCATATTTTTTATTTGTTAATATTTTACTCGAAAAAGAAAAAAGTTCTTCTTAGTTTTTGTTAAAAAAAACTGCGCCTAATCACAGCTTTGTTAGATTTGAAACTAGAGGTGATCGTCATGGCTTGATTGCAGTTACCTTGGCCATATATATCCTTCAGCCTTGTGCTTATTTGCTGGGGTCTGGTGCTAGTTGCATTTACCGTTGGTTGCTGCTCCGCTGCTACTGCTTCTTCTTCTGCTATCTTAAGACCTGTCTCGGCATTGCATTCAATTTGGTTCTGGTATTAAGTTTTCAAGCTGCAGCTTGAAACTTGATAAATAAATTACTTGCCAGCCTGACAGACAGATGGCCAGACGGCGGTGGTAGCGGCAAGAAGGCTTCACGTTATAGCCGGCGGACAGTCGAAACGAAGGATGGACGGACAGAGGGACAGAGGGACAGTTGGACAGGCAGCAGCGCCAGCAGCAGCATCAGCAGCAGCCTTCGCACTTGCACTTTACACTATTCTTAGAATTATTGCAGTCAATTGAAGCCCTGGACGAGCTGTGCAAGGCAAGTGAACGGGAATGGATGAAGGAAGTTGTAGAAAAAATAGTCGAAGGCTGGGAAGGGAGTAGAACTAAGTTAGCTGCTGGATAAAAATTGCTATTTGTAGTTGTTTTACACTCGGAAAAAACAAGTTGCTATAATTTTTGCTGCGGAATGTGTAAGGCCTAAAAAAGAGAGATATCTGGATATAACATAAATAGAGTTCTGGAGAAGAAATTGGTTTAGAATTAAGGCAGTGATTTTCCTTTTGTTTCTGTGATTTGAAGTT
Organism: Drosophila hamatofila; assembly: GCA_035045345.1. Taxonomy (NCBI): domain Eukaryota; kingdom Metazoa; phylum Arthropoda; class Insecta; order Diptera; family Drosophilidae; genus Drosophila; species Drosophila hamatofila. The sequence goes on along the minus strand of JAWNPA010000020.1, from coordinate 2,146,301 downwards.
TTTACTATGATATTAGTAAATAATCTGTAGGAATTTTAAATTCTGACTCAAGATACGCTTTAAGACCTTAAGTTTAGATTGTCTCAGCTGCTTGAAAAGCTTGTCTTGAGTGACTGACTATTGAGATTATTGACAATATTTTTATTAACTTCGGTATGTCTAAGGAGATGGGAAAATTTTGGAAGCTACATCTTAGAATCATTTGAAAAGATTAGAGTTTCTTATAAGTTTTAAAATGCTGTATTTTTTTTTATTTTTTTTATTTTATTTTATTTTTATTTTTGATTTAAGATTTTTATACATACATTTTTTATATGGCATCAGATACTTGTAAATAAATCGTAGAAAATCCAACAGAAAAGTTTATTAAATTTGAGATTATATCTATTATATATATGATCATATATAAATATATATACATAAATTAATATATATGTATATCTATATAATTTCAAAGTGCAGCCCAAAGTTAGTGCATCGAATCTTCGTCTGTTAAAAGTAAACTATTTTTTTTTTACATTCCATTTCCTTTTATTGCAATTTGCCTCAGAGCTTTAGAAAATATTTGTATTTCTTAGCAAACGGCGTACATATCGAGTCGAGTTGAGTCCAAGTCCGAAAGTCGTTTGTGCAAATGGAAACTTGGTTGAGGCAGGCAGCGGCTCCAGGATCCATTTGATACGGTGCTTGGTCCTCTTCAGCTCTGTGTGTGTGTGTGTGTGTGTGTGTGTGTGTGTGTGTGTGTGTGTGTGTGTGTGTGTGTGTGTGTGTGTGTGTGTGGGCTGTGAATTGAGCCGCTTTTGGAGGGTTTAAGTACAGGTCGCTGGCATTAGCATGGCGCCGCGTTCAACCGATTGCCTGACTTTGACTAATGCTCAACCCAGGCCCAATCCCAAACCCAATCGCAGTCCCAGTCCCAGTCCCAATCCCAGACCTATACCCGGCTATGTTCGTGCAACAGTTTTATTGATTTTGTGCTTGAAATTGATTTGGTGCCATAATTCAAGGCGGACGCGTTTTGGGCTAAAATGTGCGAACTGACTTTCAATCAATTTAACGCATAATTCCTGATGGATTTAATCGTAATTGATGATTGATTACGGCTACACAACTTTTGCGCGCGGCTCGCTGGCTCTCTTGAGAATCACGAAACAACTTAGTGATTGTGTGTGCGTGAGTGGGTGTAAATGTATGTGTGTGTGTGTGTGTGTGTGTCTGTGTGTATCTTCCCCTTGCAACAATTTGTGGCGCACACACTTTTGGTCGGCATTTAGCCGTAATATTGTGTAATTTATATTCGCTTAGCTTAATCGAACTTAACTCTGGCCAACGCTGTTACCTGGCAGTTGCCTGATACGGCTGCCACGCCCCCACCCCATCCTCTTTTTCATTATAGCCGTGACATAAATCAATGTCGGATTCGCGGTAGCCGAACGGCTCTGTCGAATTTATATCTATCTATCTGCATTCATTGCTCAGATTGTGGACAGCGGTTGACATCAAAGCTGCACTCGATTTTAATTAAATGTATGACATGCCACGCCCCCCTCAGACTTCTCGCCTGCCCGCCGTGTGCTCTCACAGCCATGCTTGTGGCCGCTTTTCAATTGCTATGCAATTCCTTAATGCTTCCTCCTTTTTTATTCCCTCTTCTTTTTTTTTTGTCGCTTAGATTCGTTGTGCCCGCCATGTAAATAAAATGCAAAGCTCTGCCATTTGCGCTGAATGCAAAAAGCATTTTATGTAACTTACCTAGTAATTTCGGCCTTTGAAGTGAGTTTTTTTTTTTTTTATGATGAAGTGAAGTCCATTAGGTTTTTGGTGCAAGTTGAAAAGGGATATGCATATTTGAATATTGATGAAATTTAGTTTTTAAAAATTCATAACATGTTTGGCGTATTTTAATGAATTAAATATGGTTGAATGAGGTTGGCTTGAAATTATTAGAAATTATTTATAAATGCATACAATAAAGAGCATGAAAAAAAAAAAATTACTAGAAATTTTATAATTTAATTAATACATTTTAGTACAAACATACAAATATTTCTTACTTTATAAAAATTTAATTTAACTATATATATCAGAAATTTAATTTATTTTTAATTATTTATTTATTTTAATTTTAACTTTGTTTTTTTTTTCATTTTTAAATGGTAGTTGTTTTATTTAAATTTTCTTTTTTATCTATTTTTATTTTTATATTTTACTTATTCGTACAAATTTATTTATCGTTTAATAATAGTTGTGCTTAGTTCTGTTTTATTTATATATGTTTATATAAATTTTTTTTCTGGATTATTAATTATAAAAAATTATTAATATTGGACATGAAAACAATTTAACATCCACTGAAAATAGATTCTACAAACAAAATGTATTATTATTTATTTATTTACTTTTATTAGCTTATAAAATTTATTATTCAATTTCATTACTTTTTTTTTATTTTTGTTTTGTTTTTTAGCAGCAATTTATTTATTCATATAGTAAAGTTTAGACTTTAAAATATTATTTATGCTTAACATTATTTTGTGTGAGGGAGTGCATCAAGCTGGCGTCTTGAAACCCGCAATATTTCCTGTTGGTTTTTCTGTTTGTTTGTTGACTCCTTTTTTTTGCAGCTTCTTTTATAATTTTAAGCTTTTTGCCGGAACAGTTTTTATGCGCATTTTTCTACAGACGCTCTCTGTTGAAATCAATGTGAGCTGCGTTGAGTCGCTAGCCTTAACTACCCCGAGAAACAAGCCCCAAACCATGTCTTACCCCTTGCTGTTGCTCTGCTGCCCAGCTGCCCAGATGCCCAACTGCTGTCTGTGATTTCGCAAAGTGCGGTGATGTCCTGTTCGTTCGTTCCGTTTGGTGCAAGAACATTTTATTTAAACACATGTTCGTAAATAAATACACACAAACACAGACATCCTTATGTATATATACATATATATATGTGTATGTGTATGTGTGTGTAAGTATGTCTGGTGTCAGGTAAACCGAAACGCTTTAAATCTCCTTGTCCAAGCTGCCTGCCCTAGTCTCTTTGGCTTGCTATTTGCCTGTGCCAGCCTGCGCAGATAGCTTACATTTGGCATAAAAAGGACTCGCAGCGTGTATACATATATATTTATATAAAAAAAAAATAAATAAAAGCCAACAACAAGAACAACAACAGCAAACAGCATGTTAAAAACAGTTTTATGCACTGCCAGTACAAAACTGAAATAAAATAAATGTGCTTGCTGTCCGTCTGTCCATTCAGCTGTCTGTCTGTCCAACTGGTTGGTCGCTTGGTTTGTTTGGCTGAATGGCCCACGCCTCAATGCCTGGCCATGTCGTTGCTGGCCTGCCCAAAAAATGAATGACAGAGAGAGAGAGAGAGAGAGAAAGAGAGAGAGAGGAAGAGACAGAAAGAGAGAATCTGCTTTAAAAAGTGATTTTAACACGCGCGTACACATCAAAATAAACGGACAGAAAACCGTCGACACTTTCACAAGAGAAAGAAAGAAAGAGAGACTGAGTGAGAGCGAGAGAGAGAGAGAGGGGGTTTGAGAGAGAGGGAGAGAGTGAGCTACAGCTACTCGTAGCACAGATCGTAAAGTACGCACAAAGCAAAGCAGAGCAAAACAATTTTTATGCCTCGATAGAAAAGCGTTTGGCTGTCAGCTTTTACCTTTCAGTTCGATATATGTACAGCAATTCAATTTGGAAATACACTGCGAGAAACCTGGCTTTAGAACTTGCCATAAAAAGTGAGCCTAAATGTAGTTTCTCGAATAAACAAATTTAACAATGAATAATACAATTGCAAATATTTAATTACATTCAATTTTGTTCCTTCATTTCAGTCTACACTCTAAACGGGAAAAGAAGTTAGAGTTCTTGCACTCAATATACATTTCATTAAAGTAAGTATTAATTTATACGTATATTATATTTTTATTTATTTGATATATGTGTATATGAATATATTGAAAATTGCTTTACACATAGTTTAAATATTGGAATACAAATTTTTTAGGTGATATTTTAAAATGCTTAGTAAGAATCTAGTCATGAAATTTACTGATGACATACGCAATATGAAAACTGATCAATCAATTTCAACCTATCTCTTAATAGATTTAGATTATTCGATTAGTCTTAAGCTCTTATAGCTTTCAATATTAACAAACGAATTTAAAGACCTTATCTATATGGGTACACCTAGTCTACTTCTGCTTGTATTTTACATTTTATGAACGTGAATATGCCGTAAAGTCTTATATTGAATGATCTCTCGGCTTACTTATAAGAGACTCCATGCACTCAAAGCTCCTCTGTCTAAAAGTCAATTCATCCAAGCTTTGCTGACGATTTATATTTGTAATAGGTTAATAAGAATTAGAGGGGATAACACTATAGTTAGCTATCGATTCTTAGTTATAATGTTATCGATACTTAACTATAGTGCTAGACTAGAGTATCCCCAAGAGAACAACAAGAGAAATTTCATTCTAAGTAAGTTAAATAAAATTGATGTGGAACCTTTCTCATTTATAAGAACCAAAATTGTATTAGCTCATATATCTCTCCTAATTCTTCCAGTGCAACGAGGCTCTGGTTTAGCTGGTTTTACAATTTGCATCTTTGGCAAAACGTTTGAGTTAATGAATTGAAGCTGTTTGTCCTGGCTTAGCCATACCCTTTAGCACAGTTTTTCTTTTTTTTTTTCACTCTCGAGTTTATCTTTATGTTAGCTAACTGCCAGCAATTGAAGTTGATTGAAATTTTTTTTATTGATTAATTGATTGATGGAGTTCAAGTGTGCATAGGCATGTGCTCTGTGTGTATATGTGTGCATATGTATGTGTAGTTTCGGCCGTTGCTGCAGGCCAAAATGTTAAAAACTAATCAAAATGCAGCGCAACTTAATTGAAAGAGGCAGCAGAGGCAAATATTGCTGTGGTTAGGCCTAAAAAAATACTAAAAAAAAAAAAAATAAGAGAAAAGAAAAGCAAACGCGTTGCCGATGCGCGCTACCTGTATTTGGCCTACCTGTGGGAATTTTAGCAATTACGCTAAAAGCAATTGAGAAAATAAAATAAAGTCGAGCAAACAGGCCACCAACCACAAAAAAAAGCAAAAAAAAAAAAGAAAGGAGGAAGCACTGAGTCAGACTGTCTTCGCTTTAACACAAAGAGCTGCCGGTATAGTCACACACACACACACACACACACACACACACACACACACACGCACACACAGACATACACACACGGATACTTAACCAAACAAAGGGTATTTTTTCCGCGTTAGTCCCCAAAGAAATATATATGCGTTTAGTACAAGCCGTAAGAGCTTTGAGGTTAGTCATGAAATGCCATTTTGTGGCTCTCAGTTTGTTACAATTTGGTGGATTATATTGCAAATAAGATGCCACGCTGTTTACAGGGTATTATAAAATGGGCTAAATGGAAACTTAAGTATAAAGAAATGGAGCTCTGTGATTGCTTAACAATCTATTGAGGAAAGGGGATGCTTGGTGGAGTGTCAACTTGAATATTTCAGATTACAGGGTATATAAAAAAGTAAAATAGATTATTGTAAATTTTTTATGACAATAATTTCCTGTTCATGTTTCGTTTGTTATCTTAACTGTCTTGTCTTTCTTGCAGTACAAGAAAAATTCGTGGACATAGGGTATATTATAGTCCTGCATACTAGCACACAATATATGTTATTTCTTTAAATTTTAACTACAATATTTGAAACATTTCCTATGGACGCAGGCTCAAGGTTGTACAGACTATTTCTGCTTTGCATAGGGTATCCTATAGTCGTTCCTCTACTTTTATCATTTTTATTATTGAAAGTTTAGCATTAGTCCCAATACATGTAGTTAGCAAAAATGTTTTCTAAATGAAGCTCAGCTCCACCTACAGGGTATTTTTGGGTCGTTCATTTTGTATAACAAAAAAAGTATTTATATTTATATTTATTACAAACATTATTTTATATTTTGATCAATTTTAGTTTGCTTGACAAAGCTGCCTTTTCTAGAGGGTATCTCGTAATCGTCACGTTGTATTTTGCTTCTCCTAGATTTTTTCACAATTTTTTTTCGGGCCTGGCTGAGTGTTCTACAATCAACTTAAACTTAGATTACACGAGCGCCGACGCTAAGCTCTGGCAAAATGTGTGCCAGAGTCGCGCAAAGGTGCTAGTCGCAGCCTCCATGCCACGCCCCTAACCGCACAGCATTCGAAAGGTAGTGGGTGGTGGGTATGTGGGTGGTGTGGTTCTCTTTGCTATTAGTATTTAAAATGGGATTTACCTGGGGTTTTCACGCCTCGCACTCTCAGCACTTAGCACACTTTTAATTTGATTTAATGTGTCTACGCGCCGCGGATCACCATCTACTATTTGCCATCTCGCTCGCACTCATCACTCGCCCCATCTCCTGGTGCATATGTGTCTCTCTGTGTCTGCCTCGATTGTTGCGTAAATGTAACAAACGTGTTAGCCGGGTTTCCTCTTTTTTTTTCTCTCTCCCATTTTTGTTTCCATTTGTGTGAATTAAATTGTGCAGCGCTCAAAAGTAGGCAACACTTTTCCCCAGCGACAACTTGTGGCTGAAACTGGAAAGTCGGTTTGTTGTTTTATATTTTTGAGTGTAACCCAACTGTGGTCTTCCTGCTTACTTGGCCAAAAATTTAAAATAATTTCTTGTCAACTACTATGTGGAAATTGCTAAAGAGCAGACATGATGATATCAGGGAGACGAATCTACGAGTTCTTAAGTTATATAAAACATTAATGAATAAATGAATTTAATGTTTGTCTATCTCTAAGTTTGTCTATTTGATTTAATATAGCAATACATCATAAAGATTGTGGTGCAAGAATTCTAAGTACAAAATTTTATTTTAAAAATAGAAATACAGGGTATTCATTAGTATAAACATCTTATAATGTCGTATGTTTATGCACAAAATGCGTTTGGAATTAAGAATATGTACAAAATTACTGGTTCTCCCTTATCAGAAAACTTCTTTCTTTAGTAGGAAATTGTCTACAGGGTATTACTAGTTTGGCACATATACAAGCCTAACTGTACTTGATTATAAAGCATAAGAAAAAGAGAAAAACTTAAATATATTGTCTTAATAGTATACAAACAAAGTTAAATTTATTTAAATAAATTACTGAGTAGTATAAAATCGAGTGCAGGGTAGTTTGAATTTGGTACAGGGTATTTAATAGCACATATATAGACCTAAGCATTTTTGATATTGAATAATTTTAAAAGTAAAGCCTTAAATTATAGCCTTATATATAAGAACAATGTTTAATGACATTAAAATAATGTACAGGGTATGTGCTAGTCTGGCACATAAGTGATATGTAACTTTTGTTAAGTGAATTTGAGCACTTTTTAATCACAGGACATTAATTCTGATCAAAATTATGGACTAATGAAACATGTTACGGGGTATTTGGTTGTTAAACAAAATATGGGAAACTTATCAAATTTAAATCAAAATTTGATTTATATGATTTTAGTAATAAAAAGTATAGTAGATATAATATAGAAGAGGGAATTCCTTTTAAAACTGCTTACAGGATATCTATTAGCCGAGCATTTTCAAGCAGAATATGCAAACTTATTAGCTGTTGCTGTTGCTGCTGCTGCTGCCATGACTTGTGTTTAATGCTAATTTTATTCCGGCTCTATTTGGGGTCTTTGCCTTCTTGTCTACCTCGCCTGGCCTGGCCTTGCCTTGCCTTGACTCGCCTTGCAGATGGGCCAGATCAAAGCTAAGGCAAAATTTGTGCCGGCGGCAACTGCTTTGAACTTGCGCCTTCTTGTCTGTGTCTTGTCTTTGCTCTTGGCTTAACCGCAATTAAAACAGATTTCTTGTTGATGTTGATGTTGTCTTTCGTAAATTTGTGTAAATCAATTGTATGCGTAGTTTAAGCAATTAATTTATCCGCATTTAAATTGGATTCCTTGCCTGCGACGCTCCGCCATTTGTGACTTTCTACAGGTGAATAAGTCGACCCAGAAATTTACAAGGTCTCTTGATTGTAGATATTTTAAAGCTAATGTAAAGAAACTGTTGTGTTTAGATAATAATTTTGGTTGTGACCTAAGGCAAAGGCATTAAACAACACACTTTGGATGAAGGTTTTATTGAAAGAATCTTAAAGAAATCCCTCTCTCTCTCTCTCTCTTTCTGTTATCTTATGGGAAGCCTATCTATCTAAGTGCCTAGCTAAAAATAGATAAGGTTAAGTGGGTATTAACTTAGGTTAAGCTGCCAAGTCGTAGGTAGGTTTTAATTTTATTTTAAAAAAGAAAGCAATGGAGAACGTTGCAGTCGGGCGTTACCGACCACAGAATACTCATTGACAGCCAATTTTCCACTTCCCTAGTGGGCGGATGGGCTTGGCACTTTATATTTTGTGAGTATACGTTATATGTTCCTAATATTGAATATTGAAAGACGGACGGACAGCAAGACGAACATTGCACAAACCCAATATACTCATTTTATTTCCGTGCATGAGTAGAGTATATACAGGAAAAGATGTACAAGTCAAGCGTAGCCAACTGTGTAATACTCGTTGAAAAAGCTGAAGTTGGCAAAAAACCCAACTTACTCATTCCTCATACACACAGCATATTCATACATATCCCACTTTTCGTGTCTCTTTACCTCAACCGATATTCCCTTTTTACATAGTGAATACCAAAGCATTAGAATGTATTGATTAGAAATACTATATATACTACACATATCCCTAATTTCCAGTTCCCTATTCTAACTAATATACCTTTTCACATATCGAACGCATATGAATACTTTCACATATTTGAATTTAGCTTTGATTTATGTTATTCGTTTGACCTTTATGTGGCATTTATATACATATATACATATCCCGTTATACATATATAAAAAGGTTATTTAACGCATTCTATTGTCATATTTGAGGACATCTATTATAATATCTAAAATTTATGAGCTAGCCGAACGTTTATAACACGCTGGCAGCTCACTTAATTTTGGTAACTGAGGGAATTCCAGCTGAGGTGTGTGTACATGTGTTGGCCTGTTAAATAATATAAATTGAATTAATAATGAATTACCATTGAATTAATAATGAATTAACCAATTATTATTAGATATTGATAATAGTTGTTACGAGAACCATTATTATCATGGCCATGAGACGTTTGATACCGTGATTTCACTGTTATAAATTGTAATGGGAATAGAATGGGAATTCAGGGTAAAAGGGGTTTGGGAAAATGAATGTAATAGGGTGAAGACGGTGTGGTAGGGCATGTATAACCTTGTTCGTCTGTCCGTCAGGCCATCTGGGAAACCAAGAAACTTTCTTAATACTATACGCAGCACAAGTTTATGGTTTTTGCTCGATAATTTAGTGAAGATTTTAAATTGACTGCGCATGAATCTAGGATGCATACACAAATACTGAATATTAAGAATTCTAGATACCAAACGGCCTTCCACTTTTTCCTGTAAAATCTATTTCAAATAGTTGATAAATATGCCTTGGCACTTATATACAAAAGGATGTCAGTAATATAATTTTTAAGAAAGCGTATCTTAAAGAAAAGTTATTCAACAACTAAGTTTCCATAGTTTTTATAGTATAATATAAATAGTTTCCATATTATAGCCCAAAGCTCCTTCCCGAGTGAATCGTGTAGAATGATTATTCGATATATATCGGCATATTTCCAAGTCGGGCACTCCCGACAACAGCACTCCTTTCTTATTCAGTTCTCTGTAGCTAGAAAACTTTAGTAGAAGAATTTCATTTCTCGACCTCATTCAATTTTAATAATAATCATATATCATTTCAACGACTTGATGATATAGTATTTAATCGATGTTGAAGCATATTGTGCTCATGAATTTCTGGTTACAGAATTTGCTCAGCTTCTCATTAGCTTTGGGAGCACATGTTGTCGCTGCGCCAATAAGTAGGCAATTGTTCTGCACACTCGTAAATGCTTTGCAGCATGATTAATATGCTTGCGCAGCAACTACTACTATATAAATACGTATGTGTTCGTGTGTGTGTGTGTGTGTGTGCACCCTATGCAGACATTGCGAGTCTGTCTGCTAGTTAATTTATAGACTTATCAACACTTAATCACCGGAAAAATGGCCTGGCGCCTGTGTGTGTAAAATTGCAGAGAGAGTATTACGAGCCATATACCAAAGGCCAGTGCCACGCATGTTGATTACAGTGACAGAGATGGGTAGAGGGCGAGACAGACAGAGAGAGAGGCATGATGTGTGTGTGTGTTGTGTGTTTGCCAGAGGCTTAATAGTTGTTAGTTAGTTGTGCGTGCGGCTTTGCAACTTCTTTTGCTGCTTGTGTCTTTTCTCAGCGGCGCTGCGACGTAACATATTTGCCGTAATTTATACTTTATAGCCTACCAAGATATGAAAAGTCACACAGTAAATATACACACACGCACACACCCACACAGACACTCATGCAGTCACTCGCATTATAGCCGAGGCTATATTTTTTCCAGCGAACGTTCAACATGTTGACTTTTATGCCATTTGCTGCGGTTACGAAGCTAACTGTGGTCAGACATTTTGCTGTTGTTGTTGCTGTTGATATTTATGCGTGCGTATAAATAACATGGCTTCTGCATGCGGGTTTATATTATTAGATTTACGTTGATGCTGCCCTATAAACATGCTGCCACATGTCGAAATATTTAAATAACCAACCGCAAAAAGTTGACTGCATAATTGAAGTCGTCGCTCGGATCGCCAGCGACCTTCAATCATGATTGCCATCAAGCGGCAAAAGCAGCTAAGCGAAATAGAAAAAAAAAAAAAACAACAACAGCAACCAACAAAAATGTTGATATCACGCGTCCGTCATAAAGTGGGCAACAGTGGCCCAAGTTCTAACAATTGGCCGGGACAATTGCTGGCGATTTGCTAGCCGCATCAATTTCGTTTTGCCTTTGCCCTCTATCTGGCCATCTATGTGGAATACATATGTATATAGACACATATATTTAGACGCCACAGTCCATGTCTGCCAATTGCACGCGCGCTCAATCTGTGGCAGATGTACGAGCATCAGAATTGTATTTGATGATTCCAAACACACACACACACACACTCCCACGCACACACGTATATCAAGACTTTCGGTATGCCTATCTGTTTGCCTTTCTTTCTTTGCCTAATGATTGCAACAACGTGACGCATGAGCATTTGTATACCCTGTATATATTTGGGCGGAGTCAAAAGGTTGTAGGTTAGCTCAGAGAGCACAGAAGATCTTTTATGTAACATATGAGAAATTGAAGCTAGGGATGATGGAAGTTTACCATCGTATAAGAAAACTATTCACCTCGCTACGTTAGACGTAGAGCTAGACGTTGAAATACATCTTCGAGTAAGCATTGATCATCAGTCATTCAATCAGTCATTCAATGATCCGTCATTTAATAAGAGTGTCAGTGTTAACTGTTCTCTCACTCAGTCCTGTAGGGACTTAAGAGTTGCTCTAGAATTGGCAGTCAATCAATCAATCACACCCACATTTATTGGTATAGTATTATTGAGCTAACTTGAAGACAATGAAACATAAATTAGTCAATCAACCAGTCTCTCAATCAATCAGTTATTTAATTTGATGGAATGAGCCAGTCAATCAATAGTTTAATCAGTCAGTCAACAAATTAGTGAGTCATTTAGCTAGTCAGTCAGTCTGTCAACCTTTCAGTCAATCAGTCAGTCGATCCGTCAGTCAACTCTCTTAATAAGTCAGTCAACCAGTCAGTCTATCAATAACTTAGTAAATTATTCAGTCATTTAATCAGTCAGTAAATTAGTCAGTCTATTAATCAGTTAATCAGTCGGTTAATCAGCCAGTCAATCAAGCAGTCAATCAATCAGATATTTAATCAGGCATTTAATAAATCAGTCAATCAGTCAGTCAATTAATCAGTTAATCAGTCAGTCTATTAAGCACTCCACCACTCTGTCAATCACTCTGACAACTTATCAATCAATCAGCAACTGGTCGCTCAGTCTCACTCATAATAAACAACTAATATCAGTTTATAACTTCTTTTTCAGTCAGTCCATCTGTCAGCTTGTCAGTCAGTCAATTTTTCAATCATAATCAACATGAATATGAAATGATAGCAGCAGTTATTCAATCACTAACCACACTCAATAAGCATAAAAATATCAACATTTGTTACAGGGTATGTCCGAGTCCGATCAACTCTTAAAGTTAGCAACCGATTTGGTCTACTCGACTTCTCTTTTTTCTTACATTTTTTTGGATAGACCCAAAATTGTTTTTGGGTATTGCATTTGTGCTGATCTTTATTGTTGGCCGTTTGGCAAACATGTGTGTGGCGCATATGTGTGCGTATGTGTGTGTGTCTGTGTGGGTGTGTGTGTGTGCCTGCGTGGGTGTGTGCGCGTTTTTGTATGCTATGGCAGCTTGATGAAGTATTGTTTATGAATCATAAACTGATTTGCTTAGCCGTAAAGGCGCGTCTGGCACTTGCCAATTGTGTTGACGTGTTTTGCATGCAAGTCGACGAGTTTGGTTATTGAATTTTGGAGCGACTCGTCGGTCGCCTTATTGAATTTTCGGTCCACCGACAACAGCACGCAACATTTTGACGCCAACTAATTTGTGCGCTAATTGCTTTAAGCCTCCCCACACACACACACAAACACACACACACATACACAGAAAGCCAAATAACCGAGCCTGAATAAAAAAGAATTTGTATATATAAATACAAATAGCCCACGCATGAGCCGTTTCTGCAGGCTACGCGGCTTTGGCTCTGGCTCTGGCTCTGGCTCTCGCCAGCGCCATTAAAAATTGATTTATTTTTAATTATCTGTGACGTGCCGCAAAATAATAAATATACGTGGAAATTTATTGCAACGTCAACGAGCGACAACCAGAAGTGGGCCCAAGCACTCGTGTCCAAGCGCAAAATTCCTCTTGATTGCGTGCGTGGGCGCCCCTATATGCGCCCTGTTTAGGGTGTATAGCAATACACGCAGAGAAATAATTGCACAGCAAATCACTGTCACTTTTAAACTATAAAATTTGACTGCAATATTTGTTAGGTTTTTAATTGCCTGACGAATGGGATCAAACTGCGAAGCTGCTCTGTCTCTCAAACAGAAGCAAAATAATTTGAAACAAATGCTCTCACTACACACATTGTGACTGAAATACAAATCATATTTATTAGTGAACATAATTTAAATATATATTCGCTTAAATTGCAAAAGAAAATAAATGATAAAGATAAAGAGCTTTATTCCTCGCACTCGAAAGAAAATTATACAACAAAACAATTTTTGCAATTATTTTTCTAGATTAAACATAATCCGAATTCTATAGAAAGTATATATATAATATATACATTTTTTTTTTGCTTGGATTACTGAAGAAAATTAGTAAACTGATAAAGAAAATTGTAAAAAAAAATTTTGTATATATTTTGTTTTTGTTTTATCAAACATAATCCGATTTCAATAGAAATTAAACCATTATAATTATTATTTTTTTCCATTTTGGAAAAAGTTTATATTTTAATTGAGAATTTAAAACGATTATTTATTACTCATTTTTATACCTTGAAGCCATTGTAAATGGGAAGGAAATCCGAATATAATGCTTTTCTCAAAATGTATTTAGCTAGCAGAAGGATAAAGCATATATATTCGTGGCGACGAGTTCAGTCACTAAAAACCCATGTTCGCCTGTCTGTACGCTTGACTGATCTCGTATGCCACAAAAGTTGGAGACTTGAAATTATATTTATATTATTTACATGTATAATCGTGTATACCATCCGTAGTACAAGTTTATATATCTTTTCTATAACTCATCTCATTTTCTTTTTATCGATAATAATCGATAATTTGATTTCGTTGTTAGAGCTGGAGATTTCAGATTTACTGTGTAGGTTCAATACAAAGATTTTGTCGGTCAGTATTTCTCCCAAATTATTTTTATAAAAAAAGTTTTGGATTTTTAAAAAAAAAATTAATTTAATTATGCATTCATAAAATACAGAGAAAAATTAAAAATAATTTTGAGTCTGGATGGATTTCTCAAAGGTATTAAAAGTGTATTCTTGGAAGTTCCTTGCAATAGACATTTTTGTTTAGTGTATAGACAGTCACTATATATATATATATATATATATATATATATATATATATATATAGATATATATGTGTATACATCTATATATATACATACATATATGTGTATATTTGCATGTTGCGCCTCATGCAAAATATTTTGAATGAAAACCATAACCATATACACTTAGACACACATAAACACACCCCCACACACACACCCACGCCCACGTGCACACACACACACCCTCACATACATTTTGTCGGCATATTTAACAAATGCTTTTGGTAATTTTAATGGGTCTATAACATAATTTTGTTGTCAGTGCAGTTGGCTGTTGTTGAACGGTTGGACGGTTGGATGGCTGGATGGTTGGTTGTTGGTGCGTTGTTTCAGCTGTCGCTAACAGCCGTTGAAATGTGTGGAGAAATGCATTCAAAAATTATAATATTATAGTTGCTGTCACGCCTGGCTGTTGTCTGACTCCATCTATGACGGCCCATCGGCACGTAATTTTACTAATTTATTAACTAGCTAAACCAAACACACAATGTGAGCACATACAGAGGAGCACAAATATTTGATCAGCTATAGTAAAGTATACAAATCAGCTCACAGTGTGCCTAAAAAATGTTGCAGCAAATGTGGTGTAGGTGGGTTTGTGTGGGTGTATGTGTGTGTATGTGTTTGTGTGCTCGATAAAATGCTTTCGTTCTAATTATATTGAAAAAGTCATTGGTAAATATTAACTACAGTTTTGTGGAAATGTAATTTCTCACTTGACAAGCTGCACACACACACACAAACACACACACACACACACACACACACACACACACAGTGATGCACCTGTTTTTATTTTTTGTTGCTGTGGCTGGACGCATTTAATGAATTTTTCATGTCCTCGTCATTTGATGCCGGAACTGTTTTTGGCTGCAGTTTTAAATAATTCAATTCTCAACTTTGCTTACCGCACTTCCATTCAAATCAATTTTTGATTTGCCCGATATACATATATATATATATATATATATATATATATACATATATATATATAACTATTTTTCCCATTTGATGAATGCCATTGCTGAGAAAATTGTTGAAATGTTTGCCTAGCATTTAATTTTTGCTTTTGATTTCGCTCGAAATATGTGGAATAATAATTTATTTACATGGTTTTTACAGCATGCGGCTAAATGGCGTCGTAATTGATACGCTAAACTGCATAACGCTGATTATTTCATTTATTTGGATGCATAAATGAATTTCAAAAACCCTGATATGAAAGAGATGAGAATGACGAGCTAGCAAATACTCTGTACACTAGTTTGCAGCATTATAAATCACTGAATTTGTATATAAATATAGAAATGTTGCATTTAGAGAGACGATTTGTATGGTTGCATGGTGATGGATGGACTAGAACATACCCTGTAAAACTTTTTTGAGTTCGTAAATCAGTTATTTATATATATAAATGAAAAAAACTCTTAGGTAACTGAAATTTAATAAGCGTATAGAGATTGATTGACTAGAAAATACCCTATATCTTAATATTATTTTAATGAGATTGTTAAGATTAATTAAATGTTTTCCATGAAATTATGGAAAATCAACAATTAATGGCCTATATTTAAATAAATACATATAATACCCTATAATTAAATATTTATGATTAAATCAAGATTCTTTTGTGAAGAATTATACGCTAATGGTGCTTATGAATTGTAATTGACTGTTTAAATACCCTGTTGTTCTATAAGTAGCTTGTAGTTAGAAATTTCCACATAGTTCCCAAAGTCATTTAATATAATATGTCAAACAACTGTTCTGTTAGACTATCCCATTTGAACGATTTAAATTCCTACAGGGTAGTCTTGTTTCTATGCTAAATAATTTGTGCATTCAAAGCAGATTGCATTCTATAGGTATTTTGCTACATATACGTCCATTGATTCATATTTATGAGCAATTCAATTAATTATTAACAATATGCACTAATTTTTGATGGATTTATTTGATTTTATTATTAAATTTTAATATTTTTTTTAATGTGCTGATGAATTTAATGCGCCTGAAAACTTTGCCAATGGAATTTAAATTCTTGTATTTTTGTTTTGGTTTTTTGCAAATTTATGAATTTATGTTCGCATACAAGAGGGGGAAAAAAATGGTAATTAGAATTCATGACACGTGCTATGAAATATCACACATACGCAGTGTGTTACAGGGCGAGCATAAGGCAGGCAAACTCACAGCTAGGCTAAATGTGTGCCACGTTGATTTACGATTTCCAGATCGTACGGTATGTATGTATACAAATGTATATATATAGTTAGTAATTTATGACAATGTGCTAGCCGCAAAAACTTGGTTGCTGCAATCAAAGCAAAGGCCAAAGCCAAAGAAAATCCCATATAAATGTCAAGAATCTAACGATAGATGCCTTGAGCAGCGGCAGTTGCATTACGTCCTGCAGTAGCTCTCAAGATGCCAGCACCAGCAGCAGCAGCAGCAGCAGCAGTTGCTGTTGCATTAGCAATTGTTGCTGCTAAACAAGCCGCAGCTCCAATGAGCCAGCCCAGCCAGCAAAGAGTGTCGCAGTTTCCCCTGTTCTTGTAGCTGTTGTTGTGTTGAAAATTTATGCAACTTTTTTTCATTCTCCCTCTCTTTCTCTATGTGAGTAGTGGTTGTGCTTTGGCTTTTAATGGCGTGAAGTCAACGGCGCGTAAAACAGTCATGAGGCATCTTAATAAATTACTTTGGGGATTTTGGTGCACAATTTTTAATATTGCTGCAAACGGAACACGGCAAAACGAGCCACGCCAATGTTTACAGCCCAGACGACGTCATGGCTGCTGATGTAAACCCACATACAGAGAGAGAGAGAGAGAGAGAGAGAGAGAGAGAGAGAAAGAGAGAGAGAGGGTGACAGCGACAGCGACAGAGAGAGACAGGAATAGTTAGATAGATAGAGAGAATATATGCATATAGTGTGCATTGGTTGCCGCTGCAGGTCGCGGGTGCGCGACAGTTGCTTGACATTTCGAATTTAATGAAATTTATGCAATTTTTCTTATTTGCCAAATGCACTTCAGTTGACGTCAACAGCGACGGCGACGTTGACGTCGACGTCGGCAGCGATGCGGCAAAGTGCAGAGCAATGCATCAAACGGGTGGCATTCGCTTTATAGCAATGTGTGTGTGTATTTGAGTGCTTAAATATAGACAGACAGGAAAGCTATATATATTTATCTATAGATATAAAAAACAAAACAAAATTTATATATGACAACTGTAAAATGTCATGCATAAAAGTTAAGCAACGACAGCTACTCAACAACAAAAACAAAAAAAAAAGAGAGAGAGAGAGAGAGAGAGGGACTTTCTATCCTTAGGCTAGAAAAGGTGTTACTTTCAATTGTTATTTATTTTGTTAACCAACTATAGTAGCATATATATATACATATATATATACATATATTCTAATAAAACAGTATATGAAAATGTCCTTCAACATGTTTTATGCTCGCTCAATAAGTGTGCAAATAGTATATATGAGTTTGACTTTGGTAGAGATAGTAAAACAGAATGAATTTGAAATGAAGGCAATGATATAAGATTTGCTAGGGATCGGGCCCAACTGAAAAAATTAGAGGCGTGGCAGCTGAAGAGGACTAACATATCTGTAAATAATTAGATGAATTTGGTATCTTATAGATTTTAAGAGAGTTTAAAACATTAAACTTGTTCTTGTTATCTTTAAGATTTTTAACTTATATTCAAAATGTATTTCCAAAATAAAATTTGAAGCTGAACGAGTTGGTTGCAGATATCCGTAGGAAATTCATACAAAATCATAATGTACATCAGGCGAGTATAATGACAGTTGGCTACACCCGACTGTGACAGTCTTTTGTGTTAAATTTCAGTTTTCTTTTTGGAGCAAAAAACAAAAATTTTAAAAGAAATTGAGATAGCAAAAGTTGAATTTACTTTCCTTTTTAAAACAATGCAAAAAATTTGCAACTAAACACAAAGGGAAGTGCATCAAAAATTTAAGCTTTTCTTTTTAGATTGAATTTTTAGACATATTTAATTGCCAGCTTTTGCATAAAATAATTGAGAATTCAAAACAACAATGAAAAATTTACATTTCAATAATTCATGTCAGTTTGTTTTCAATGATTCCCATTGAAAATGAAAAGTCAGGGGGAGGCGTGGCAGATGAAAAGAGAGAGAAACAGCAAAAGAGTGAGAGAGGGAGAGCGTGAAAGAGGGGGAAGAGTTGAGTCAATACAGCCATGTCCATCTATTCGACCTTATGAATGCAGCGATATCGTAAACTATAAAATTCAATCTAATTTTTGTTTTGATTATACGCAGTAAAAGTTGATAAATTTTTACCATAAATTGTTTAATATAATTATTATCGATAATAATTGAAAATTTTAATTTGGTTTTTCGTTTAGTTTTGAATTAAAGACGACAAAATTTTGAAATTTCACATTTACTAATATTGCATTTATAATTACTTGTCCTCTTAAGATTACATTTATTATTAGAAATTAAATTAAATATTAATAATTTTAATAATGAGAGAAAGACATAAACACATGAAAATTTGACTTCCTTACAACTTATTGGCTACGTCAGATCATTCATATAAGGATATATTGACATTTGTATAATAATCTGGTATCTAACATTTCAATGTTGGCTTGACAATTTATAAATTCACGTCTTTTATTTCCTCTCTTTGCAACTTTTTGTATATATTTTTTCTACATCTGTCAGTGTGAACAGTTTTACAAATGTGAAGCAGAAAAAATATCTGCATATGTTACAATTTCCTTGACATTTTATTAAATAAGTTCGTTGAGTTTTTGTTGCCACTCAAAAAATATAAAAAAGAAAAGCTTGTGCAACTCTCCGATAGGCACGGAGCAGGGAGAGGGAAGACGCAAACTATACAGAAAAAGTAGCAAAAATTAACTGAGTGTAATTGCAGACACATAGTGAGAGAGTGAGAGAGAGTGAGAGAAAGAGAGAGAGAGAGGGGGAATGAGCAGTAGTAAATTTTCGCGAATCTCTTGCTCTATCTCTTTCTCCCTCTCTCAATCACTTACTTGCTTCGTATGCCTTGCCTAAGCCACTGGCTCGAGTTCACGACTAATGATGATTATTTCTAGTCTATTCCCATTAGGAGCAACTCCTTTGTTTTTGACCATGCCACGCCCTAAATTGCCCCTCCGCTACAGCCCGAGACAACATTACATTTTCATTGTTGGGCAGCCAAGCGGCAATGGCTCCGACTAGCTATGGCTCCGAGTCTGTCTCTGACTCTGCCTCTGACTATGACTTTGGCTTTAGTTCTGGCTCTTAGCTGCTGTTTTTCAATATTTCAGTCTATAAACTGTCGCCCAGTTGTCATTTGCCAATCGACACATAGAAAAGAAATGCAGCAAGTAAAAATACTGAAAATAAGCAATGACAACGAAGATTATAGCAGTGCACGCAGCTGATGCCAGCCAAATTAATCGCAGCCAATAAATTAATTTTAATGATTGCACACACACATAGAAGATGGCCGCACGCTCACGAACTTTACTTCACAGCATACACTCAGAGAAATTGTTGATCACTTGGGGTCAAACTGGCTCAAAGTCTAACAAAGTCAAGTCAACAAAGTCTAAAAATTCTTGAGAGATTCTAGAATTTACTGTACGCTTTCCTTGCCTTACAACTCAAGTGCGTAAACGTTTTCTTTCAGTGCATGAATAGCTACAGTAGCCCACTTTACTTCACAGCATACACTTGGAGAAAATGTTAATCACTTCTGCTCAAAACTGAATCAAAGTTGCTCAATCAAAGTCAAATAATTCTTAAAAAATTATTATTTTTTTTTTTTTTTGTAATTTCTTTCAGTGCATGAAAATGTTGGTCACTTCTGATCTATTGATAATCTTCTTGCTTAAACAAGTTCTATTCTATTCAATTATATTCTATTGCTTAAGCAAATTCTAAAAAATTCTGGAAAAACTCTGAAATTTTCTCTAAGTCTTCCTCAGTTTACAGCTCCAGTGGCCAAGAATTTTCTTTCAGTGTATGACTAGGTAAGTTGTGTAAGGCGTGCACTTTGCGCTGCGTCAGCGAGTGTCCTTTTTTCTCCTCTTCACTAGTCGCTAGTCTCTTTTGGAGCAGAGGCGTGGCACTTGCCATAAGTAATTGACAAAAATCTTAATTAGTGCTTGGCATGTCCATTGAATGGCTTCCCGTTAGTTGTTGAGCTTAATTAGCTGGCGTCGTAGAGCAGCTGCTGTTCGAGTTTAATCAAATTAAAAATGCCCAAAATCCTCTTCTCATGGCTTTTTCGATGTCGTGCAGGAAAATAAATAAAAAAAGTGAATTGTACTAAAATTCAAGGACATTATGCACTTAATTTAAATCAAACATTGATTAACTAAGATACAGAACAATTAAGTTGACTCGTTTTCTCTCTATCTCTTTCACTCTTTCTCCCTCGTTCTCACTCACTTTATCTGTGTATGTATGCCTGCCTATAGATGAGTGTCAGTGTCAACTTAATCAATTGTGCTCCATGCAAGCAACTATGTTGTGTGTGTGTGTGTGTGTGTGTGAAGGTGACTCTGTGTATGTGTGTGTGTGTGTGTGTGCTTGCATAGAAAACAAACTGCTTGCTATGGAATTTTGCACTCGGCACTTGCCAACTGCCACTTAAAGCTATAAACTGTGAAGTGCTCTTCCGGCTGCAGGCAGCTACGTCTGAGGCAGCTGCCCCATTGAGTGTCCTTGAAATTGACTACAGCTGCTAGTCCTGCCTCGCCCACTCCCTCACACTCTGTGTGTGTCCACAGCGTTTATCCACTCCAGTCAGCCAGCTCTGCCTGCCATTTCTTTGCAGCTGGCATAGCATGTGAATAATTCAACTCAAACCAAACTATGGACATTTATTGGTTTATCTGAAATTCTATGCAATATGCATAGATTTTAATTAGTCGCACTCAACAGACCCGGAACAGCTGCTTTTAATCATTAAATTAAGTTGAATTCGTTTTTCATGAATAGCCGAATATTAAATACACTCACGTAAAGATTTTACTGGAATATATTTCTTAGAAGCTGTCCAAATTGAAGTAAAAATTATCGAATTTTGTTTATCAATTTTAATCGATTTCATGTATATTGATAAAGTGATTGATAATTGGAATCTATATGAATTTACAAACTTTCGAGATTGATGCGTTTTAATATACGGAGAGATGGGTAGAATATAAAGTGGCCCAAGCCTTCTACTGGCTGTAATAAATGTAATAAATTTACAGTAACTTGATGATAACCCTTTACCATAGAGTATTCAATTGTAGTTGTATTACACATAGCTTCAAGATTCAATATAATTCTTAGCTCGACTTTTAAGATCAAATAATCATACTAATTTAACTGACCATTGCTATGGATAACAAATAGAACTATATATATCTTATCAATATATAATATTATATATATATATTTACTATCTCATAATGTCTACATACATATCTTCACTTAGATACTAAACACTCCACGACTCGTCGCAAATCTTTATTGCGTGCGTTAAACGAATCTAGCTGAGTCTTTTCGAGACATATCCTTGCGGCCTTTAAGTTCGCTGTTGTCAAAGTGTCAAAGTGTAAGCTCGCCGGGAGCAAAGGGCTTAAATTAAATTAATTGGTGAACACTTGTAAAGTAAATTAAAATTGCCCGACTGATTGACCGACTGACTGACAGACGAACTGGCGAACTGACTGTGCTGCTGTTGGCGTCATTAAAGAGATTACAAAAGGTCAAAGGGTTAGCTGCGATTGCTCATAATAGCTTTGGCCCGGCGCCTGAGGCCTGCCCAAAAAATATCTCCCATGCCCATCAATGGTTGTATACTTGTTCACAAGTTGAAAGGGAGTATATTGGTTTGGTGGGATGCCTGGTAGTCAATATATTTGTCTGTTTGTATGAAAGTGAAGAATGCAAATTGGGTTATACATTTTTGAGCTATAGGTTTGAAAACGAGCTTCTGAGATTTAGAGTAAAGCTGGATTAAAAAGAGTTTTAGTAAACAAGCATTTGAATTTTGAATTGGGGGGCTATGAGCCTCTGCTTTTTTTCGATAATTTATAATGAATTTACTACATCCTTAATTCATTGTTACTGGTTTAATTTGATAGAAATTCAGGATATTATAAATGTTATTGAATTTGCTTCATAAAATCAAATTATATTATTATTATTATAAATTAAATGGTACGCTTATTGCACCTTAAGAATCAATAAAATGAGCATATTGTACCGTAGAAACTAGTAAGGAGTGTGACAGATATGAGTGTAACGTTTTTCCTTTGTTGTACTCGCTTACGAATTGAAGATTTGTGCCATGTCTATTCTGTTGTCCTTTCGCCTGCCCATATGAGACCAAATCAATTCGCCGATATATAAGATTTGAAATTTGTATTAAATTAAAAAAATATATATAACTTTTTTAAAATATGCACACAAAATTGTAATATTTTTTCGATACACTCGACTACAGACATTGGGAATATTATATAAATACTATATGTGACTTAAGAGACACTCAATTATTTAAGGTGGTAGACTTGAATATTGGAATATACATATACTCATTAATAACAAAGCATATTTTAAGTATTTACATTCATTGAGGCGTGGCAAAGGAGAAATAGTCAAATTTTACTCCCATCTTGGAGCAATGCAAATCGAAAGGAATCTGAAGCGTATACTCAAAAGTTCGATAGTGAAATTGTAGATAGCATCTTAAGATTGATTCAAAATTATATATCCTCGCTTACTTATAATATATCATATTGGAAAACATTTCCCAAGTTCTTCAGTTGAATCACTTTCTTCATAGACCTGTCTTTATTTGGTTCATTTCATATTTGAATACATTGAAGTGTTATTGAACTCTGAACGAGTATTCTGCTGTCAGTCACGCCGCACTGCACTTACTTTTTTTTTGAGTGTATGTATGTGTATGTGTGACTGTCCACCAGTCTCTCTGTGTGTGTATGTGTGCGCACTATACAAACAGCACACGCCCAGTTGACATTTGCTTGTCAAACTAATTAAATTTTTGCTGGCCAGCAGCAAAGAGCCAAATTGGCGCCTCAAATTGGTAATTACCAAGGGCCGAAGTGCAACTCAAACACGTAAAAGAAAACGAGCTACGCAGCAACTGCAACAGCATCAACTACTCCTGCTGCTCCTGTGGCGGCTCCTGCTGCTGTAGCAGCTGCAATTAGCTGAACAGTCGCAGTGACAATCAACCAAGAGGCGAGCGAATGACGACGCGTGCATGTGTCCTTTGTGTCCTTTGGCTATAGACAGAGCAAAGGGCGCGGACGTGGAGGAGAAGGCACGAGGAGTGTTGCCTAATTACTTGTAAGTTTGGCGAATTTGCGGCAAGGCGCTTGTGCTGCAGCCAAACCGAATTCAATTTGATCCCACACTATGGTCGGTCAGTTGCCATGGCACACCCACTTACACCACTTGCATGTCTGCCGGATGCTGACATCGCTCGCGCACATGCACATCCGTATCCGGTTTCCGGTAGCGACAACGATAACGACGCCTCCTTGATTGCCAGCGCGTAATTATTTTTTAAGCACTTTGTCTCCCAGCAAAATTAGACTTAACAAAGCCAATTCCATTTTTTTCGGGGCGTTCTATTTTAATTTTCTTCTTTTTTTCGTTGTCTATACCCTGTGTGGAGAGCAATGGAGTATAATCTAGTTGAAAAGGAGAGAGAGAGAGAGAGAGAGAGAGAGAGAGAGAGAGAGAGTGGTTGTTATGTACTTTTCTAGTCTGCATGCTATATGGTGTAGTATTATATATTTATATCTTGGTATTCATCCACTTGAGCATTTTAAGCTGTGGGCTTTTTATTGCTGGATTGATATATGAGCTGTGATAAGTTTTATATATTGTATAAACGACGTCCATGCTGGGACATGTGGTTTAGTATCGCCTCAAATGTCAAATGTCAATCAAATGTTTCATATATGTATTATAAAAATATTATGAATTTATTCCAAATTTAAATAGATATTATAATATAATATTCCATTTTTTAATTTAAAGAAAAAAAAAATTAATTTTATGTTTTTTCTTTTTTATATAAATTTTTTTAAAAATTTATATATATTTTTTAAATTTTTATTAAAAAATTAAAGTAAATTTAATGTTATAAGCATATTTACTATATTATACATTATAATACATTATTATTTTTATATTTCATTCATATTATTTTCTTTTATTTGATATATTTTACAATATTTAATTTTTGAACGCTAAGCTATCTTAAGATGTCTGCCTGTTAATAAATATATCTTTTAAAAAAACAGAGTTCCAAAAAAAAAAAAAAAAAAAAAAATAGATTGGTATGAGAGTTCCTGAAGAGTAGCAAGCCTTAAGTCAAACTACATATGACTAAGGCTCTAGCTAAGACTCAGCAGCTTGAAGTCTAGGTGATTCTCTACTACAGGGTATCTGTTGGCTCAGCAGCTCGAGCAATGCTCACTGCTGACTGCTTATGCTTTGTGTGGCATTTTGTGGACTCTCGTGAAATTTGACTAGCAGTCAGCCAATGCTTAGTCGTGGGTCACACACCCATACACACACACACACACACACTCTCTCTCTCTCTCTTTCTCTCTCCCCTGTTGTTGTCGTTTCTCTTGGTTTTCACATTTCTTCTTGCTTTTGTTTGGGTTTTTCTTTCGTTCGTTCTTTCTTTCTTCGCCTTTTTTTCGGCTGCTTTGTCCAATTAGTAACAGTTTGGGTTACGATTTCATTTCTTTTATTGTGGCTCGTTATCCTTTTTATTTTGGCCCGCTCCGCCTGTTGGCAGTGCGCAAATTTGATATCCTTGTTATGGCAAATTGTTGTATGTACTCGTACAATTATTTTCGCTGCCTGACGACGCGACGTCCGCGCTCTGGCGTTGCGTGCAAGCTCTCACTCTACCTCTCTACCTCTCTCTCTCACTCTCTCCTTATCTGAAATTTTTCGCTCTACATCTCACTCTCTCTGTGTGTCTGTCTCTGTCGGCAATCGAATTGTATTTATGTTTATTTATGCTGTTGGGTAAAAGCCGTCAGTGCACTCGACGCTGCTTTGCCGTATGGATCCTGTATCCTTGGCGTCCTTGTTCATTGTCCTGTCCCGGCCCAGCCCGGCCCGGCCCGGTTCAATATTGTCGCCCCTTCGATTATTTATGATGCTCGCTTGCAGCCGCCGCTCGCGCCGCACGTCCCAGCGGGCCTGTGGCCAAGTTTTAGTAGTCATCGTTTGCCCAGTAATAAATTTATGCTTTTTTATTTCCTCCTGTCATAATTTTACCCTCAAATACACACACACACGCACACACACACACTCAGACACACACACATTCATCCGCTTATATAAAGTGCTTGGGCATTTTTCTTCGCCTCGTGCAGCATTTTCTTCTCAGTTTGGGTTCTCGCCTCCTCCTAAGCTTCGAGTCCTGTCTAAAAATTTTTCCAATTGATAAATTATTTTATGGCAAATACACAAATTTTCTCATACGCATGGCCAACATGCATGCGTGTGTGTGTGTGTGTGTGTGTGTGAGTGTGTGTGGCTTTTTCTTGTTGTTGTGGTTTGGTTTTCGATTTTCCTTTTGGTTTAGCTCCGCACGCTGCTCGCGTCCTTTTGGTCTTTGCTCTTTGCTTATTTCCCTGCACACATAAAAAACTCTGCATGGGTTTATGTGAGCCCCTGTGTGTGTCTGTGTGTGTGTGTGTGTGCGTAAGTAATATTCCTGTGTATTCTTGCATATTTCCGTCTATATCCTTTAGGCCTGGCTTGTCATTGGCACGGACGTCGTCGCCCACTTTCTCGCACAGCTCAAACACATAAAATCAATCATATTTGCTGGGCATATTTGCTACTCTCCCTCTCCCTCTCATTCACTCAGTCTCCCTCCATCTCTGCCTTTCTCTTTCCTTTCACGCTTTGTCTTTTTGTTTTGTTTACTTGTGCCCCAATTTGTTGCTTCGTTTGTCTTTGCTTTCAGTTTGCCAGCTCCCGCAGAGATTTATGTTTATTCATTTGCAGGGTATCTAGGCAGTCGTGCATGCCCGGCGTTGGTAGCTCCGCTAACAAATACGCAACAATTTGTTAAGCATTTAAGTTTCTTTCGGACTGCGCTCGCCCTTAAAAATATGCAACATTAATTTTAATAGAATTGTTTATGGGAAAAAGTGGGCGTGGCCGGGGCAATAGTAAATGATGCGCAGTTAGTTTATGTTTTCCATTCTCTCTGCTTGTGCTTGGTGTGTGTCATGCATGCTGAACTGCCATGTCATATTAAATGTAGATGCTGCGCCGCAAAAAAACTGGGAAAAAATGTGGAAAAAAATGTGGCAAAAACGCGGAGAGAGAAAAACGAAGGAAAATGCAGAGCAAATACCGTTGGAAAAGCCGCGCCAAATCAAAGCCAACAATATTTTTCAGGATTATTTCAGTTGGCTTGCTGTTGAGTGCACAGAGCGAAAGAGAGATATTGTAAGTGAGAGCGAGAGCGAGAACTTTTGGTGACATAGCCAACAACAACAACAACAAAAGAATTTGGAATCCAACAAAAATTTCTGTTAATTTGGCAGCGTGTGCTGTGTTTTTTTGTTTTGTTTTTTGTTTGCCAGCGTTTAGATATTTTTGCACGCTTCAGTTTCTACAGCAACAACAACAATGATAAACTAACATAAACTGCAGTGGCGCCCCTCGCAGCTACATATAGATATGCAAAATGCAGCGAATGCACATAAATTTTAGAGTTTTGCTCGACGCTTATTTGCATAGGAATTATGTATTTGGGCACAACGGCTTAGCAGCATTAAGCAATACAAACACACACACACACACACACACACACATGCATACACATGCACACGGCTGTGGGCATATTGTGGTTATGTTGAAAAACTCTTTCTCTCTATATATAATATATATATATATACATATGTGTATATAAATTGTGTTTTTGTTTCTATTTTGCAGCTATAAATTTTGCAACAACGGGCAACAGGAAAATGCATTGCTGCAGAACAAGCAATTAAAACAGTGAACGCAACTGAAACCCCAAGCTCAGACGTAGGCTGAGACAGAGCGACGGAAGCTGAGTTGAAGAAGGTGAAACAGACAGAGATAGATAGAGAGAGAGAGAGAGAGCAACTGGGCAAGTGTCGACTGCTTGGACTGCTGTCCCTGAACGCTGTGTGTGCTAAAAACCTATTTTGAATAATTAAAATTGTGTAAGTGTTGCTGCTGCTGTTGCAGCAGTTGCAACTTTTGCAACAACAACAACTAGAACAACAATGATATAATTAATTCAATGCACCTGAATACGGCAGCTTACAAACGAAACTCTTTCAAATCCAATTGAGTGCAACAGCCGCAAGAACAACAAGCAACAACCACAAACGAAACAACAGCAACAGCAACCAGCAGTAGAAGCAGCTCAGCAACAACAACAACAACAACAACAAGAACAGTAATAACAACAGTAACAACTTGAGACAGCTTTAAAATGGCCGTAATTAGCCAATGCAAAGACAAGCGAAGACATATCCGCAACAGGCCACATCTGGCTGATGTCCTGCGCCGCACTCTGCCCATTGGCATCATCGTCGCCCTGCTGCTAACACAGCACTGGGAGAGCGGTAAGTACTCGTAGTTAGTTGTTTGTTATTGTGTTGCCCGTAGTACTTAAGTGAGCCCAGTAGCCCTAGTTACCCGTAATGCAATCAGTCCTGCTGCTCTCGGGGCACAGCTGTCAACGAGCGCTGAAATATCAGCGCGCATAGATTGCAAACGGGGGGGGCGTGTGGGCGTGTGGGTTGGTGGGCGTGTCGTCTGACAGGTTCGTGTTGGGACATTTAATTTGTGCTAGGTGAAACTGAATACTAAAGCTGAGAGGTATGCAGTTTTACACAAACTGATTGATGAACTGACTGAAAGAAATAATGATCAGACTTCAAAAAACAAAAAGTTTTTGAATATAGGTTTAAGAAAATTGAGAGCAAAGCAATGTGAAAGTATAGAAATATTTAGTCAGCTATAGATTGAACTGGAAATATGAGAAGAAATAATGATAAAATTCATTTTAAAACTGTTGAGCTAATAGATGCTTTGAGCTATGTTTGTGGGAGTTAAAAGAAAATACAAAGTAATGCGAAAATATTAAGAACATAAACTAATCATTCAGTTTATGTTCTTAATATTTTCGCGTTACTTTGTATTTTCCTTTAACCCTCACAAACATAGCTCAAAGGATCTATTGAATATAAAGTTCGAATTACAAAGCTAGAGTTAAGAATTATATAGCTGATACCTAACATTTCAAGAGATATACAAGAAAAGAAAGATTAGTCTGTAAGCTGATTGACTGATGGACAGATTTACTGACCTGACTGTGCCTGTCAATCAAACTAGAATTCAATTTGTGAGAGCCGAAGGCAAACTTCAAATCAAATATAAAATATGAAAAAATAACAGAAATAATTATGCAGCTGATGGAATAAAACTCAAACAAAACTGAAGTTAATAAATTTTAAATGAGGTAATTCAGAGTCCTCATATACAATAGTTTATATTGAAATATGAGGTTAAATAAAAAAACTAAAATAAAAACAAAAAGTTACATGTTAAACTCTATTTCAGAGAGTGCTGAAAATTTATTTATATAAATATTATTTTTATTTTTATTAATATATATAAACGAATATTATGATTATGTGGTTTTCAATTTAACTATTTAACCCATTGAAAATATAAATTCGCTTTATAATATACAATATTTCTTAAAATGTACATAAGAGGCAGAAGAAGGCGTGGCAAAATCAATATACACATATATGCTTGATCAAGCTGAGTCGCTCTAGCTCCGTTCGTCAGTTCGTCTATTAGTCATCAATAAACTTCTGCTATTGCTTGTGCATGTATTTGTCATATATGTATATATTTATATAGGAATAGCTGCTCTCCGCTCTCATGCATTCCAAATATTAGCAAACGACGAATAATAAACTTATACCTTGTCAGAGCTGATTTACGCATTTTCATATTCAACAGCTCGAAGCTAAGTTGCGTTTATCTCCAAGCTGGATATTCCTAACTAGAAAATCCTATCAGGTTGTTCTCTAAAAATAATTGATTGAAATTTGTCTTTATTTATAATTTATAAGCCGAAAGAGTGTTCGAGCTTAAAGCCAAACATAAATTCTAAATTAATTGTTATTCAAACTGCTAACAAAATTACTCTTGATGTTTTATTTATTTATTTGTTCTTTCCTTAAACTGAGTTTTTCATAGCAAAACAAGTTGGCACAAAGCCTAAATAAAAGCCAATTTTATAAACAAAATCTTTTGAAATAAATATAAATTTTTATATTAATTTAAACAAATTAAAGATGACAGAAAAGAAAAATTTATTTTGTGAATATTTTCGAATAGAAGAAAATAGTTCCATATTTGCCATAAGAAATAAAAGTGTACAAAAAACAGAAGGAATATAAAGAAAATGCAGTTTAATTGGTTTATAAAATTATTTAGATGATGCAACAAATTGAAAAGGCACAAATACCTTTAGTTCTCTCTCTGTAGCTTAAGCAACTGAGTTGGAGTCAATCAACAAAGAGTTTTTCATTGAAATGGGCAGCTGCAAAGCTGCTGCGATTCGATTGGCAGAGCTCGAGCAATTGTGGTTGGGCAATATCCTTGTTGAATTAATGTCAGTCGAGCAGATAAATATTTCAAAGGGCGAAACTTAAGCAATTAATTTCGCTAATTGCTTTTCTTCGCAACGTTTTTGTTTCGAGTTGCGGACGGGACGATTGGACGACGGAGGAGGCGGGGCGAAGCGACTGGCTGCGTTGAGTTTTGCATTCAAATGCATTTCAAGGACTCAACTTTGGCGCCGCACAAAACTCAATCTGACATTTATGCGAATTTCCACGGTATCAAATAAGAGTAATGACATTGCTGGGAACACTCAACCAGCTGCAATGCTCTGCCCCGCCCCGAACGACCCCCAATGCGAGCCAAAGGACAAGAAGCAGGAATCAGAAAAGGAAGCAGCAGCAGCAGCAGCAGCAACAGCAGCGTCTTGGGACGTTCACACAGACAGTGCAATGTCCTTTGGCTACTCAAACATTCCAGTGGCTATTAGTATTCATATCTTGACTGAACTTAACTGAAAGCTTAAACTGCTGCCAGTCGGGCAGTGGAGGTAGGTTGCTACTACGATTGCCGACCTCTCTCGCTCTCAGAGCGTTTTGCATGCATTTTCATTTCGTGCTGGAATTGCTGAAAAAGATGCAATTAAATTTTAGGACAAGGGGTGTCAAGCTGCGCATAGAATATTCGAGTGTAGCTACTATCTCACTCACTCTCTCTCTCTCTCTCTCTCTCTCTCTCTCTCTCTCTCTCTCTTAGTCTGTCTGTTTCGCCTTGTGGTTGCAGCTGCTGTCAGTGGCAAGAAGGCATTATTAATTTATTTTTCCAACTTGCAAGATGAATAAGCAAAGAGCAAAAATGTACCACGACTGACTACGCTCTGTTCTTTCCTCCTCCTCCTCCTCCTCCTGCTCCCCCTCCTCATCTCGACTGCAGTCGACCAAAAATTTTCTATTTAAATGTCGCTGCGCTTGCCTTAAAAGTGCCACTCCCACTTCTACACCCACTTCCATTCCTCAACTCCCACTCCCACTCTCCCTTTGGCAGTCAAATCATTTTGCATGCAATTGCGATTTTGGCCAAGTTAACAAACGTTGACGTGCTTCGACGTCAGCCCGCAACGCTCGCTGCTTCAATCTGCTGTCCATCAGGTTTGGCTTCGATCGTGTTGCTGCCAGCAAAGGAAATAAAATCCAAAAGTGAATAATGAACCGCAAATAACTTTACTTTGTGCAGCCAAGTTTGCACAGCACCACCACCCAGCACCACTCATCAGCCAGCAGCCAGCAGCCAGTAGCCGTCATTCGCCATTTGAATTGCATCCGTTTCTAACCAAATCCAACATGCCGCCATTCACGCTGTTGTTTCAATTGCTGCGGGACGTTTGTCTGCGCTATCAGCCAGCAGCAACTAGCAACAGCAACTCGCAGCAGCAACTCGCAGCAGCAACTGCTGCTGCTGCTGCAACTGCAGAAGTTGTGTCAGTGTCGGTAACAATTATTTCGGTTTGTAGTTAGTTGAGCTGAGTTAAATTTGGTTTGGTTTTGGTTAGGTTTCACTCGCTTTTTTTCCTGAATACTGTATACTCTAAAAGCAAGCTGACTAATTTTCTCAGACAGTTTGTAACAAGTTTTGGCAGAGTTTTCGGTATGTGTATATACAGAGTATGCTTAGCAATTGAGATCTTGTTTTTGCATGTAAGATATAAATCAAATAGAAAATGTTGTTCTATAATGCAGTTTAAATGAAAATTAAGAGAAAATCATTCAAATTATATTTTATTTTATGGTTGTTATATTATTTTATATTATATATTAAAATATATTTTATTAAAGTATAATATATTATTTTAAAAATATATTATAAAAATATATTATCTATATATATAAAAATATATTATTATAAAATATTTCATATACTACACATAGAAATAATCCTAGCGAAAAAAAGCATTTATCGTGTGGCTGTTATATGAAAATATATTTTAACTATAAAGCGGACTGAAAAGTT
This sequence comes from Drosophila hamatofila, assembly GCA_035045345.1. Lineage (NCBI taxonomy): Eukaryota > Metazoa > Arthropoda > Insecta > Diptera > Drosophilidae > Drosophila > Drosophila hamatofila. Next base: position 2,114,330 of record JAWNPA010000020.1, on the reverse strand, counting down.
ATATATAACATATATGTCGGATCTTAGGAACGCTTTCCTTTCCAATTATAAATTTATAGCCGCACCCAATGAGGAATTTTCTGTGTGCTGCTGTCTTTCACAACAACGTATGACCATTCCTAGTGCCTTCTCTACTTCTACTGGCAAACATAACGACCCCTCTGAATATAAATACCCATCTCACTTTCTCTCAATAACACCCGAGACTACGTTCAGCAACAGCTATCTTTCTCTCTCTATTCTTTCTCATCTCAGAACTGAGATGAGTGCAGGCAAGAAATAAACTCACTCGGATAATACCTTCAGAACAACTCTGTACAAGCTCTCAAACTCACACTAACACTAGTGTAGCAGTAGCAGACTCTGCTGTTAGACTCTCCTGTTAATCTGCGCTTTCAACTTCCCAGTATCAAGTCTATTTAAGCAAACGTTACAATATATTTCTCTATGAGACCAATATTTGTATTAATCTGAAATAAATTATAATTAAATTATAATTTGAATATAATATGCTAAGATGTGGCTTCTTGGCTTAAAGCACCGTTTTATTTTAAGAAACGTTTATATTCTTAGGAAGACCTAAGACCTTAGACCTAAGATTCCTGACTCTGAAACTTTTTGCAAAAAGTTTGATATCTGCTCCAAAACAAAGTTGACTTCGAGGTATCCAGACTAAGACCTCCATGGGGTAGCTAAAAAAGTTTTTAAGCAGATCAACGTCAGTATTTAACTACTCTATCTGCGAGTTGCCATAGCTCTTAGAGAATTAAATTTTGCAGATAAAACTGTTTTAGTACTCACAAAATTTTTAGGTTTAAGAGCTTAAGTATGTATGTTTTTATGCTGTCCTCCTCAACCTCAACACTTTCTTAGGAAAATGATATGATATAAAGAGCTGAGGTATATTTATGTCCAACCTTTAGGTATTTTAAGCATAGATTAACTTTTTTCTATACAAACATTTTTTACATTTTGATTTGCAATTCAAACTATTCAGCTTCACTTTTATTACTCTTTTATTCTTTTGCTTTTTGCTTTAAATATTTGCATTTGCGGCTGCAGTAGTCAAGCCCAACCAAACTCGCACAGAGCCAACAATTCAAGCTTATCATTTTGGCCTGCTGATGATGTGCAAATCGTTTTATGAATGCCAACTGATAGTGGAGGCTGCAAAGCGAGTGAATGTATTTCATTTCATTTCAAATATGTGACTCAAAAAAATCACACGCTGTGGTTTATCTACAGTCCACATAAAATGGGGCTGGGAATTGGGATTGGTGTTGGTGTTGGGGTTGGTGTTTTCGAGGTGTTTTAGGGTTCGGGTTTAGTTATCCAAACCCCCAACTAATCAAATTGACATAGGTTTACCTGCGAGCTAACTTGTTCAAACTTTGCCACAAACTTTCGATTTTCGTAAACTTTGCACTGCTGTCCCAGATAAGAGTTCAATGTAACTGAAATTTATTAACTGCCTTGCAAGCACATGCAAATAAATCAGCAAGAAAACAAAAAATCTATATATATAAATACAAAATAAAAATAAAGAAAATAAATGATAAACTCGAAACTTTGCGTGGTGGGGGGCGTTCCTGAGCTGGGACTGCGATAAGCCAAGTCAAGCGTTAAAGTTACGCCCACAATAAACCTCAAAGAGGATATTGACATATGACTAAAATGCCAACAAATGTAAATGCAAAAAGCTTTCAAACACATGAGGTGTGAGCGGGCGAGACTGTTGTCACGCCCTTTAATTTACAGGGTATTGCGAGTATATACATATGTCAATTGTGAGCAGTTGTTAAAGCAAATCATATCTGATTTGTTCTCAAGACTTAGTGTGAATTGATCAATTTTATGTACATTCTTTATCAAAATTACAGGGTATTTTTATTGTTTTCATATTCGTTGCACAGAAGTCGAATCGCCTTAATTTAAGCCTATTGCGGATATATAGCTCCTTCATTTAATCAATAAATAGTTCATAGGGTATCAAGTGGTCTATGTACTTTAAAATTGTATACAAAACATTTCGAGAAGTCATTTCAACCAGTTTCATTTAGAACTTTTGAACTCACAACACTTTACGTAGTTTAAAAATTGTTTACAAATATTCGCAGGGTATTGTTAAGCCTAATATAGTTCAGCATGTGTATGTAAAAGAAGAAATTTGCTCTGATAACCAGTGCCAGTGAAATCGCTTACAGCTGAGCGAGCCCAAATGCTTTCAAGCTCATTTATCAGCGCTTACAGGGTATCTTTTAGTCTAGTTCTATTATTAAAAAAATTTAAAGTAGCATTAAAATTTGTTCTTTTTAGTAAATGTGTAGTCTTTGCAATTTCTAATGCACAAAGTTGTAAAAAAAAGTGCTTACAGGGTATTTCAAAGTCTATCAACTATGTTTTTGAGCTCATAACGAACGTATCATGAGATTGCTTAAGGCTTTTAAACTATTTGCAACAAGCTTAATACTTAAATCAAGCTACAAACATTGCTTAAGTTAATGGGTTATTTGCAGGGTATGTTTGAGCCGATCATTGGTTTAGCTAATGCAGTCACTTGTTGTAGGTGCGGCTGTGTCAAGTATTTGCACTTGCGCTAAGCAAAATTTACGCGCATTTGTTTGTACGACTCCAGAGAATTGCTTGACGGCGTTTCGCGTTCAAGTGAAAATCGATGAGGTGTGTGTGTGCGGCTGCATGTGTGTGTGTGTGTGTGTGTGTGTGTGTGTGTGTGTGTGTGAAGTGTGCGTTACGCTGTTGGCATTGTTGTTTGGCCACAATGTTTTCTTTTTTTCCGCTTCGCATGGCTTTTTATTGCTTTTCTCTGGCATTTTTTTCTGCTCCTCCTGCTGCTGCTGCTGCTGCTGTTGCCGGTTGCTGGTGTCATGAGCAAACGAGCAGCATTTGAGCAAATAAACTAGACCTGCCAACACACACACACACACACAAACACACACGGGTGCACAACAATGGGTATAGGAAAATCTTAAGCCCTTGGCATCCTGCGGTTCGCCTTCAACGTTGCCATCAAAACTCTCAACATCGTCGGCAGTGCCATGCTCAGCGTCAACAACTCAACGACATCAACTCCTGATGCTCTGCTTCCACAACTACCTAATACCTACTAGATGATGTTGATGCTGCTGCTGCTGCTGCTGGTGGAGGGACTATGCTAGGCGACTTCTAGGACTTCAATCATTATGGGCTGCCGTCTGCCACTTCAGAGAGAAAACTCTGCACACAAAAATCTTCAACTTTATCTCGTCAATAACTTGAAGAGCGGCCCTTCAGGCCCAGAGGCAGCCGCTCTGCCAGCTCAACGGCTTGTGAGATGCTGCTGCTGCTGCTGTCACGCCTCCTCCAGTCTCCCAGAACTCCGCCTCCCGCTTATTGATAAAAAATTTGCTATGGTATTTTGTGTTTTGGCACGTGCTGCGGTTGCATGTGATGATTATTTTATTGACAATTAAAAGATGAGCATAAAATAAAGCCACACGCAAATCTACTAGGAGACATTGTGTGGGGTGGAGACAATTCGACACGCTGTAAGAAGTAAAATTTTTATTGCCATGAATGTAAAGACTTGACATTAACTCGGCTGCCTCTGACTGTCTAACTCGATGCCTGCTGCTGCTGCCTGCCTGAATTCTGTCAGCAATTCAAGTTTATAGCCGCACTTGGCAGCAGACAATGCTGTGCCTCATATACCCACTCTCCCTCCCTCTCTCTCTCTCTCTCCCTTTGTCTATCTCTCTCAGTTTTTGCTTATTGGCCTTGCACTGGCACTGAAAAATGGGGGAAAGAAGTAAACTCATGCGTTATTTGCAACTTGATGAAAGCTGCTTTGCGGCTGCCTGGCAACGCCAGACGCCAGACGCCAGACTCTATGCTCCAGACTTGTGCTAAGTAGTCCTTTTTGGTCCTTGGTGCAGACCACAGCTTTGATGTGTCCACTCTAGTTGCCCCCCTCACCCACCTCCACACCCCCCTGCCACTGCTCTGCCTAGCCTCTACTCTATCAGCCCTTTCTTCCATGCCAGTGGCAAATCCTTTCAGCCTTAATGACGAGCCATGTCCATCAAGTTCGTTGATTAGATTGATGGACACTTCAATTCACCGAGCATCGTTTCATTTCATTTCCTTTCTTTGTTTGGCCCAGTGTCTGTACATAGATCATTTGATGACTATTAAAAACTTCATTTTGATCGATAACAATCGTTGCTGGATTTATCGACAATTTTAGTGCTCACACTTATGGTTTTCCTTTGATGTTATTGGTTACGGTAATTCTTTTTCATTGTTTATAGCTGCTATTGGATCTGTACAGTTGAATTCTTTTAGGTTTTGATATCATTTACTAGGATCCTATGTTCAGGGATCTATAGTAAATTTCATATATTTCATATAGTAAAGGTATAAAAACCAGTTTATTTTCTTTCTTCCTCAAAAGATTTTGTTATTCAAAGTGACAAGCATTAAGCTTATTAAGCCCCACCTAACTATATGCTATTGCTCCCAAAGGAACAATCGGCCAAAAACGAAACTTTTTTGTATGCTTTGTTTTTTAGCAACAATCTGGGCAAAGTTTGAGTTTGTGCATGAAAATGTTGCAAATAAAAAAGTATTAGATACCCTAAAGCTAACTTCGCGCTGGTTCTGGTTTATTCATCGATAAACTGTCAAACAAGCGGATTGACAGCTAGACAGAGAACATGACATGCATCTACTCGACTGTTGAAGCTTTAAAGGTATATGCATGTATATTCCTTATTAGATTTGTTTCTACCAGAATACTATGTGGTCTATATACCCTTCTGTTATGGTTGTTTGGGCTCAACTTTGTATATCATATATACTAAGATTTTTAAGATTCTTTGCTGCATATTTTGTTACCCGACTAGGAGAAACCCGGACCCTACTGCTATAATGCTACAATAATGATTTGATCAATTTTTGACTGCATGTTTTCTAAATAAAACAAGTCGAAGTGTTCCAGTTGGTAGTGCCCGGTTCGAAGATTCTCGGAACCCACAGCTTTCCAGATTTTAAAAGGAATAGGAGAGCTACCTAAAATGTGAAGTTCTGTATTTTTGCATACCTAAAGAGAATCTATAGATCATATATAATGAAAATCATTATGAAAATCGAATGAAAATCATTAAATATGATTGATAGATTCATATATAATGAAAATCATACTTATGACTCTAGTTTTTGTGCACATATATGTGCCAAATTAATGGAACCAGAAATATCGCAAAATGCATTTATATTCTCCCTCTCTCAAGATCCTGATTACTTAACATCATACAATTTGTCCACCTATCTGGTCTATTCATGTCTATTCGTTTATCTGGATCCCAGATTGCGATATTATTAATCTAGCTATAGTCATCGCTCTGTTCTGATTCTAGAAAACGAATACTTAACTAATCTATCCATACCCATCAATAAGAACGTAACCGTCTCATGAACTGCAATAGGAAATTCCTCAAATTTATTTATTTACTTTAGTGTAAGCTTTTCTTAATTGAAATATCTCTATACAAGATAACACCTATCAATGAAATATCTGTATATAAGATAACAGTTATATCCGTTACAGCATTTTTCTTCTCTTTGTTAGCTTTAACTATCGTTTGTCCTCCATTCCATAGACATACTTGAAAACTAAGCTTAGCTTCTTATACATATATCCCATCATTCAGCATAGAGAACTCTCACACACAGCTTTTGCTATCTCCATCTTTTACCTACACTTATCCCCCTCATTTGAAGAGCTTACTCTGGCAGAAATCCATGTAAAACGCTTGCTAAGCTTAACGTTTCTTTTCGTTTATGCTTACACAAATCATAGATAGAGTAAATAGAACTGGGCTTAGTTCAATGCGCTGTTGATTGCATAATTTAGGGCCACAAAACGGGCAAATTGTGTTAGTCCGATTAACGTGGCTAAGGCAATGCTCTGGCTGTTAACTGGGCTAATTGAATTTGCAGTCATCAGTCAGTCAGTGAGCAGCTGCAGCCAAATGCTAAAGAGGAGCCACCATATTTAGTTTTCGTGCACAAAAGGCTGCACAAACAAGTTTGGTAATAAAATAAAGTGACTCTCAGACCCATTTAGATGTCTGCCTGACAGAGAGAGAGAGAGATGGAGAGATAGACAGACAGACAGAGAGAGGGACAGACTGCACTTCATTAGAATTTTTGTGCGTCGAGGCACTTTCATTTTGAAAAAGCCATTTCATTAGGAGCCGTTGCTTTCGGCTTTCGGCTTTCGGGTCTCGACTTCAATGCGGCCCTAACTAAGTAACTCAAATGACTCTTAATGCCGGTCCAAAGGCATCGTAATTTTCATTTGCAGCGTATTAGCATTTGGATTTGTCAGCTCTTCACAGCCTCAAGTGCGTCCGTCCACAAGCCTCACTCTCAAATTGACAAACACAACAGCATCAACGGCATCACAGCAACGGAAGGCAACAAATTGCAAACAACAACTGCAGCAATTTTGCGGCTAATTTTTTCTGCTTTGCATTCATTGACAATTTATTGCAAATTGGGGTAGATTGGCGCAACTAACAGGCAGAAGCATAGAAACTAAGTAATTTATGGAGAAATGGCTTTTTAAGTAAAAAGATGGAGTTGTCTATGGAAAATTCTGAAAAAAACTGTGAATAATGAAACCTAGAAACTGAAGCTGAACTAAGAGGAGACTTAAGAATTGTTAGAGTCTTTGTTATATTAAAATATGTATGATTGATTGATGATTCATGAATGGGCTACAGCTATCAACGCTGTAGTCAGATGATTATGCTACACAGATCATCGCTCCGAAGAGTCCTATATCTAAAATTCTTGTCTAATAACTTATGTCTATTGCCATGGGAAACCAAGGCGTGTAATGGGAGCATAGGGCGCAAGTGTTTTTATTGTGTTGTTATAGACCATCGCCTTGACGTTGGGGAAGGCTGTAAATTCTTTGTTCATGCTTCAAGAATTTGTATATATTTTGTTCATATTCTTAGTGCATTTTATTAGTTGACTTAGGCTCGCCAAGCCCCATCCTTAAGTTCCAGGTCAAAGCCAATTTTTCAGAAGTTTTCAGAATTAATATAATAAACGTTTAAAAATATCTTAAGCATATCACATACATTCTTACTCCAACTGTTTCTCGCTTACTCTCTCTCTCTCTCTCTCTCTCTCTATCTCGCCTATACTCTCGCTCTCTCGCCCTCATTCTCATTATCTCTCTTGCTTAAGACTTTATCAAATACGGTCTTGAGCTTAGCAGCTTTTCCTGTCGCTCTCACTCTCTCTGTCTCTCTCTCTCTCTCTCTCTATCGATCTCTCTATCTCTCTCTCTCTCTCCTTCTGTCCCTCTCTCTCCTTCTGTCTTTCTCTCCCATTTACTCCAGCTCTCTCTCTCTTTCTATCTCTCTCTCTCTCCCTCTCTCTCTCTTTATCATTCTCTCTCTCTTTCTCTCTCTCTCTCTCTCGCTCTCTCTCTATCCCGCTCTCTCTCCCTCCTCTCATTCTCTCTCTTGCTTAAGATTTTATCAAATATCTTTTTCAGCTCAGCTAAATTCATTGTTCATTTTTTATGAGCATATTTTCACATGCTTAAAATTTAAGTATAGATGCATAAAAAGATAAATATGAAGATAAACATATAAAAATGTTCCACTAAATTGGGAATATAAAACCATTTGAAAGTTATCTTTATGGCCTACAATTTTTCATTCACTATTGACAATAAAAAAGTATATATTTTTTTGGTAAAGAAAACCTAGTATCAAAAGTAGAAGTGCATTCATTTCAAGTCTAACAATTAGCTGATATCCAGGGTATCTGCTTGTGACTATTTGCCTGTGCTTTGCCTGTTGTCTTTATACCTTTTTTGCTTGCATTTTACAGACAGCTCTCCGTTTCGTACATAAAATATGAAAATTTCTCACACAAAAGACTTTGTTTAGTGCAGGTCGAGCTGCGGCTGCCAGACCCACTTACCGATGGGACGCACTGCATCTGGGCGGAGCGGAGCTGCTGCTGCTGTTGCTGCTGCTGTTGCTGGGATTGAATGTGGGTTGTAGATGTGGGCCATGTGCCGGCATGTTGCCAAAGGATGTTAAAATATTTTTGCAGCTTTATCTTTGGACAAGGTGAGATGAGTCCGTTGGCCGAGTGAGGGTGCAGCGAGGGCGAACGGGCATTGGGGTTTTGTCGTAAAGCAGCCTCGGGATTTCACTGACATTGAGAGCTGGCTGGCCGGCCAGTGGGCGGGTGGATGGACGATGGTTTTGGGCCCACTGGGCAGCCAAATAGATTACCTTCATTTTTGCAACCTGGACTCGAGAGTGCAGCCCCTGGGATGTGGCCATTTTGCGGGCAGCCCCAAAGTTTGCAGTTGAAAGCAGCCGAAGGGAGACAATGCACACACAGATACCCAGCTACTTGATCAGAGCTCAGTTTGTGCCCCCAGGCAGCAGGCAGCAGGCAGCAGGCAGAAGGCAGCAGAGAGCAAGCAGCACACAAAATGCTGCAAATTAATTTTACCGCATGTGGCATTGTTTTCCTTTTTATTTTGTCGAGTGGCAGCAGCAGCAAACAGAACGTAAATCAAGGCACAAATTGTTCGGCTGCTTATCGGCGTTTAATCTCTTTATGATAAAATGTTTATTCGGGCCGTCTGTTTGTGGCTGCAATATAAATTGCCAATATCCAAGCATTGCGTGCCCACTAACACTTGCCGCATGCCGCATGCCGCATGCCACATGCCACCAGCCCCGCCTGCCACTTGCCACTTGCCACTTAGAGGTTGTCGCTTTGCCATATGAAAGATAAATTCTCGCCGATAAGAACTTTTCTGGCTTGGTTTGGCTTTTTTTTTTTGCTTTTTTGCTTTTTTGGCGCGGGCCTGAAAAGCGGATTGTGTGTACAGGCTAATTTAAGTTCAACGCCAGCTGTCGCACAATGGGCGTAAATGGTGGCGGTGGTGTGGGCGGCAGTGGGCGTGGCCAGCAGCCAATGAAGTCGCTGGCTCACAGCAGCTGCTGTTAAGGCGCGGCGACTTTATTATTATTATCCTCGGCGCAAAAGTGCCAATGGACCAAGCACCATGGAATACGCACAAAGAGAGAGGGAGAGTGATACAGAGAGAGAGAGAGAGAGAGAGAGAGCAAGAGATAGGGTGGAAGGGCAAAATCCTTGAGGGGAGCTTCAGCATTTGTCCAGCTGCTTCATTTCATATTCAGCAGTTGTTTTTTTTTTCTCGCTGCGCCGTAAAAGTCTATGGAAAAAGCAAGAAATCATTTAAGTATTCTTTTCATATTTATGGATAGATTTGTTTGCTGATTTGTAAGCTGTTGGGCAGTTCCTGAGCTGAAAGAAGTCTAAAAGCACATGAAATAATGAGGATTTATTTACATCAAGCACTTAATGCGCTGGCTTAAGGCTAAGCGGGATTTGAACCATGAATTTCGTTTTTGGCTAGATGAAACACATTGACTGTGGGCTCAATGGGTATCAAGTGTTTTACACTAAGCGGCAAAGTTTGCAAATGCAATTCCAAAATATTTAACTATACCCTGTAAATTGCTGGTTATTAATATAAGGGGTATAAGAGACTGGGAGTTGATTTGGATATTAAACAATGTGATATTTATATATAGCTTAAATACTCTGTATTCTTTGGTCTTAGGCATATAAGACTGACTGTTGTTTGGGTCTTTAAACATGTCAAATTGCATTTTAGAAACGCATTTTAGATCTTGATAAAGTACAGGGTATCCACTAATTGATCAGTATGTATTTATAATCCAATTTGGGTCTTCAAGCTTGTTAAATTACATTTATTTCTGGTTTCAGGAAATTTCTTTGAAATTACACGGTATCTACTAGTCTTTCAGTTTGAATTTAAATTTTTTTCGATTTGATTTCTTTTTGTTTTTCCCGAATTCTTCCGAAACAAAAGCCAAGTGCAAAGTTTTGTATTCACTTTTGGTGTTGTAGGCATTGGCAGCTCCTGCTACCCCCTGCCACGCCCTAATCGCCTGCTGCTGCTGCCGCCCCCAGCTGACATCAGCTCATCAGTAGCTCATCAACGCAAGCGTCTAAAATTGCTGCCTTTTTCTCTCTGCTGTCTCATATTTTCTCTTGTTTTTATCACATTTTTTGTGCGTGAGTTTTGTCACCATAAATGACTTTAAAAATGCCTAACAAAGTTTTTAAATTACTTCTTGAGTGGGCAAAAGCGTCGAAAATGAAATTACTTACAAAAGGGATTTTGAGCAGCGTCCAACCCCCAAGCTCGACTCGACGCGACTCGACTCGACTCGACTTGAGTCGCCTCTCGACTGCAGCTGTTGTCAGCGCCTCGAAGTTTTACCCTCGGCTTATTAACATTGAAAGCTCATTATTAGTTTTTTCCGGGCGCCTGGCGTCTGCTGCCTGGTGCTCAGTCTTCCTTCTTCCTGCTAACTTGTCTTTAACTCGTTCATAAAAGTTTCGCTCAAAAATTTTCCATTGCATTAAGACGATGCGCAGGTGTCCATTTTCCGAGCTGTCCTAATGAAGTGAGGAGCGTGTCGCCTGTTGCAAGTTTAATGAGACATCTTGGGGCACTTCGCGGTCAGATTGTGGACCAGAGGCCAGTACGGGTTCACTAAATCCATCTGACTGGGGCTCTATATGAATTGAAAAAGTAGCATGAAATTTGATATATTTTATAGATACTTTAATGATAAAACTATCTATGAGCTTGGATGAATGATAATTTATATAAATGTTCTCATATTTTATACTTCAAATATATTTCATATATAAAATTCATACATATTTATTGTGCAAACACACAGATTCAGTAAACAAAGCTAATATGAGGACTTTGCATAAAATGCCTCAGCAAATATTTGACTATTTATTGAGGCTGCTCAGTCAGCCTGCAAAGCCATACTGAGGAGAGATTAGGCTCAACTATGAAAATTTAAAATAGTTGTAGTTAATATCAGACTTATGATCTTATGAATCGTTAAACAATTTCTCGCTTATGCCACCCAAAGCCTTTACATTGCTAAGAAATCTAAGCCAAATAATCAAATTTTTATGCAGGGGAGAGAATATTAATTAATTAATTATTTTGGCATTTGTTCAATAGACGAACATAAGATGGATTAATTAATTAATATTCTCTAAACTCCCTGCATGAATCACACAACAAAGCTTTGCCAGTTGAACAATTTGAACATTTATGACATTAGTATGATAGTAATTTTAACATTTCAATTAATTTTGAGTGTCCTAGAGTTCATGGAATTACCAAAGGTGCAAATTTAAGAATACAATTTCATTGAATCTTGATTGAAGATATTCATAAACATATTTAATTGATAGATTTTAGTCTTATTTGACAAGTTTATTCGATTAAAATCTCCACATGACACTAAAAACAAAGGATTGCCAACGGAGCAATGAAATTATTGAATCTATTAATTGATGAAATTATAATTGAAATTTTAGTGCTTAACGTCGTAAGAGAACTTAACTGGCATTGAATCTTGACTGAAATATTTTAAGATATACTATTTAATACATTCATCTTACAGTCATGTGTGGTTAGTTTTGTTACCTATCAAATCAGTTCATATGAATCATAAAAGAAACCTTGAAGCTATTTTTCCAATTGAGCTTAAGCCAAAGACATGAATGAATTGTTGGACCATTGTTTGAAACAAACCAACAAAAATTTAAATATTTTTATTGAATTTGGGAATTACTAATGGTTTTTTTCATAGCAAAAAAACAATAAATAATTTAAAAAATATAAATGTTATAAAAAATGTATACTCTAAAATAAATTAATCATTATTTAGAGTGAAAACAAACACCAAACTTCAGAAATACTCTAAGAAGCCTTCAATAGTCTCAAGTTTGGATACACAAAAAAAAAGAAAAAAATTTATATATAGCACTTAAAACTATATAAAAAATCTATACAAAAAAAAAAAAAAAAAAAAAAACATTTTTTATTAAAAACATTTTTTTATTAAATGTATAAAATATATTTTTAACAAAATTAGTAATGATAAAAAAGTAGATTTGAAAGATATAGATTTATGTTTAAAAATAAAGAATATATATATATATAAAAGTATACAAAGCATATTTTAAAAAAATATTTATATATTTTTAGATTATACGAAATTTATGTAAAATATATATAAAAAAAATTAATCTAATGTATAAAATAAATTTTTAAAATATAAAAAAACAAATTTAAAATCCATATTAAGAAACAAAACATAAAATAAGTTTTTCATTAGTTGAAAAATATTTTACCCTTGCTTAGCTAAGTTTAATTTGATGCTAAATCTGACTGCACAATTCATTGAATAAAGTTGTTTCAATCAAATCCAAAGCTCTCAGCGATCAGCAGCCTGTCCATTTCATTTTAGGCTTTGGCTGAAGGCTGCTGTCACAGCGACAAATGTCGTGGGTTATTTATTTATGTGCTCACTGCGCCTGTCGCGAGCTAAGCCTACGCTCGAGTACCTTCCTAAGCCCTGTTTGGCTTAACAATTTGTTGCAGCAAATATTGGCCAAGTGTCAGGATTGGGTGACAATTGCAGTTGGTTCGAGTGGTTTAGGTGGTGGTTGTTGGGATGGGTCAGTCTGCCATATGGGCATACACTTAATGATATTGACATTAAGTGCTGTTCCCGCTGCAGCAGCAGCAACCCCTAAGCTGGAATCTACCCTCTGTAAGTGTGTGTGAGAGTGTAGGTGAACCCTGAGACATGAGCCATGAGCCATGAGCCATGAGCCATGAACCATGATATGCTACACATTGATTGTAAACTCGACTAAATGCTGTTGTTGTTGTTGCTGTTGCTGTTGTAGGCATGGCTGTTATGTAAGCAGCCTCGCACTCGTTGCGCCTAATGAACCATAACGCTTTATCGCCGTTTTGCCGTTACCCAAGTACCCTAGTCTATGTCTGTCTAAGTGTGCGATTGGGATTTAATTTGATTGCTTCAATGCCTGCCAATGTGTGTGTGTGTATGTGTGTGTGTGTGTGTGTGTGTGAGAGTGTGGCATTAGCTTGTGATTTACTGTATTATTTAGTCTTACTTTGTTTTACCGCTTATTACTTTACGTCGCGTTCTGTTTACCTCTCCCTCTCTCCCTCTCTCTCTCTCTGTGAGTGTGTGCTTTGTCATCGCCGAGCTGCCTCCCCTTGAACCCCGCCCTCTGCGCTTACTCGGGCGTTGACATAAAGGCACACTCATGCGAAATCCTTTCTGCATTGATTGATAAAGTGCCTTATGCGAGGATTAAGGCGACATTGATTTACTATGCTTTGGGGATTTACTTTTACTTTGCTGTTTTCCTAATTTTTTTCCGGTTTTTTTTTAACGCTTTATTTTTTGTGTATATTGTGCAGCTGCAGTTGATGTTGCTGCCGTGCCAAAACTAATTGCTGGTGAAAACTTCAGAGCAACTTAGCTGCAATAGCTGCTCCAATTGGGGTAACTCTGGGAGAGTGGCAATTGGAGCTTCATGTTGTAGAGGTTAGCTAAGGTCATGGCATGCGATGCAGTTACAGCCAAAGAGTTGGCGAAAGAAAGAAATCAGTTTAATGAAGTTTCTGGAATTTTGCAAAACAACTTTTAACTAACTTGAAATACCTGGAAATGAGATTAGAGTTAAGAGAAATGAAAGTGAAGTCTGTAATCTGTAATAGTACATAATATAGGAATTTGAATTAGCTTTGTTGGCTGAAGTCTTCTTGACATGTTTGCTACTTTCAAAGTGCATATAGTTAGATATATGGAATCAGTTGACTTTAAGACTGTATTCTTGATCATGATTACCAACTGTATCTCGACATAGTAACCAGATGACTTTAAAACTTTATACCTGATCATTTTTAGCAGCCATTCTCAAAGTGTATCTAGAGTACAAGTAAATAGATGACCTGAAGACTGTATTCCTGATAATTATTACCGGCCACTCTCAAACTGTAATAAGATATATGTAAGTAGACGACTCTAAGGGTGTATTTCTGAAACTTCTTATGAGCTATTCTCATACTATATCTTACATATATCTTATGAGATGCATTTGACATTAAAACTACATTTCAGATAGTTTTTTTCAGCTTTTTGAAAGCTGTATCTTAATATATATTAAATAAGCAAGTGAGACTCAACTTCTTATGCTGATCATCAGCTATTCTCAAATATTATCTATATTCATTCGACTGGAAATGTAGGTTAACAGATGACTCTTAGACTGTACCTTTGATATTTCTTATCAGCTGGTCTCAAGCTCTCTCTCTCTCTCAAGCTATATCTAAATATATGTAAGCAGGTGACTCTAAAACTGTATTGCTGATGCTTTTTAACTGCAACTTTGTATCTAATACTATCACAAACTATATGTAATATAATATCCCATATTATAATATACTTTATATACAATTTCATTCTTCTTATCAGACGTTCTCAAACTGTATTTAGATATATCTAAGCAGGAGACTCTAAGACAGTATTGCTAATACCTCGTATCAGTTCTGTTCAAACTGTACCCAAGTAGAGTAGACTAGAGTTAAATCTTTGCTATAACTGATCGATAAATAATCAAAGCATGTCATATTATCTAAGCTACTGGTTCAACACTCTCTGAGCTCTCAACTTAATCACAAACAATTTCAATGCTTAAAGATTTGACATGATAATACTCTGTGAACTGTATAAAGCCAGCTTTATACTTTAAGCCAAAACAGGAACCATTGCTATTCCCATCGATTTGTGCAAGAACTCGCATTCAGCTCTAATTGTCAGCTCGATGCGAAGTTCATCGTGTTTCGTGGCTTATGAGAAGTATTTAAAAAGTCAGTGAAAAGGCAACCTTCAGGGTCGAAAGGTGTTGAATAACATTCGAAAACTTTGTTGTTGAGGTTGGGAATAAAACAAAAAACAAAAAATAAATAAAGATGAAAAAGTGTTGGCAGCATTTTGTGTAGCCAATTGTGTAACCAACTTTGGTTTGGTTTGGTTTGGTTTGGTTTGTTGTTGACCTTGTTGTGCTTGGCTGGGCTGCTATTGCTGCTGCTGCTGGTGTGGCTCTGGTTTATGTCAATTAACGCCCAAGTTGTAAACAAATTTTGCCGAGTTGCCGCCGCGTTGCGCACTGCACTCATAAATTGCACTTAGTCAAAGTTTGCCTTCGCTAGGCAAACTGAAAATGCTATTAGCTAGAGGAGTTGCCACTAAACAGGCAGCTGCTGTTTACTTAACGCACTGTGATTAATTGGCCAAGGGGAATCGTTCAAGAGTTCATAATGAATAGAGGCGCCTGTCGCTTGAACTCTGAATTATGAAGATGCAATCAGGGCGCTCAGAGCTGGGCATAGCCGGATGGAGTCGCGTCTCCAATGCCATGCCCCAAGTCACTTTGGCCACCACAGATCTATGCATGTCCCTTGCCGTTGCCAATATCCTGTGCCAATGGCAGCAGCAAAAAAAAATGAGAAAAAAAAACTTTGACACGATTTCAACTTTTGCAGCGGATTTTAAAATCGTTAAGAGATGGAGAGCGAGTTGGTATGGGGGCGTGGCCGGGCAGCTAGATTATGTTGCAAATAATACTTATGAACTTATTATCTTGTTTGTGTGGCCCGACCCCGCCCCCCGCCCCTGGCCCCTGCCCCCCTTCAGATCTCTGCCTACCTCTCTGACCTCGGCGCAGCTGCTGCTTAGCATGCACAGCACGCGGCATGTGGCACGAGGCAACTTTCCATGCACTGGGAATAGAAATTTAGTAGCACAACTTGGCGCAATGTTTTGGCTCGATATTGGTCTTGGCTTTGGCTCTCAATTTTGTTGCCCCTGCTGCTGCTGTTGTTGCTTGTTGCCACATGCCACTTGCCGCTTGCCGGTTGCCGCTTGCCGGTTGCCAACTTCAATGTTGATTCTGTGTGGCATAAACTCTGTAAATAAATTTCAACAAAATTGTGTAACAATACGCCAAAACAGGCCTCAGGGGTAAATGCGACCGTTTTATATTCCTTTCTCTATATTTTCATTTCTCTTCTTTTTTTTTTTTTTTTTTTGCCAATGGACCCAAGCAGCTGAAAAACAAATAGTACTCGCAACTTGACATGGTCATAACAATACCAGAGCGTAGGGGAATATTTATGTGCTGAGAGTAGCGCAGCGTGAAATACCCTAGCGAACGAGCATCTAGATGAGGCAGAGTAGGCGAATTGTATGCGAGCTATATGAAAAGCATATGGGAAATATGAAAGAAAATAAATGATATTCATTTTGAATGTGCAATTTAAAATAAAACCAATTCTTCCACAAATATATAAGATTCAAAAATATAATACATGTTTTATAAATGAGTTGATAGAGAACATATCAAAATATATATACAAAATATATATTCAAATTATTAAAGAATATACAATATATAAAAAAATATAATCAGTGATATAGAAATATTATATGAGGGGGAAATATATATATGAATAAAAAAGTATTGAAAATACAAAATAAAGTAATACCAAATATAAATTAAATTTAAATATTAATGTGTACATAAATTTTCTTCGATTTTTAAATTAATGTGTATATATTTTTGACAATTTTTTTTTTTTACGAAATTTATCAATAAATAATGAATATATTTAGCTAAATTTATATACACCTTAGCTGCTTTCTATTTCTATTACATTCATATAAATTTATCTATTACATTCATATACATTTATACAGTACTATGTTTTATATAAATTTGCCTATGCTATGCTATAAAAGATTTAAAAAAAAAAAAAAAATAAGTAAGCATACATAAATATATATATCTATGTAAATATGTACATATCTGTATGTGTAGCTATTTTAATTGCATTAGTGGGGACTCTTCATCTTCCACTCTTCTCTACTACAAACGATGTTAGCATTCAAAATGCAAAGAAATAATGAACAGTTTAATTATAAGAGGCAAAAAAGAGTCTGTCCAATAATCTGGTTAATTTGATTAATAAACACATAAATGAAGGGTTCATTTATATAATTTATATAACGAGCTTCAAGCGCTAGCTTATTATAATTTGAGTACCAAAATTCAAAGATGATTTCTTAGCTATTAAGTTGTTAAAGTAATATAGAAGTTTTTAAGTTAGGTCGTAAGAAATTCTGAGCCTGTGACTCTCTTTAATATGTGAGCTAATCTACCATATCAAATAGATACAGGCCGAAAGTTGAAACTATATCTCAACTACCGCTAAAATACTTCCAAATCTCTGCTTGAATGTTCTCACTCAAAAATCTTCCTTCTATAATCTAGTGAGACGAGCATACCCTGTCTGGTATGTCAGAGCATAACTTTATGACATATTTGAAATACCTTTTGCTAGTGTATGAAAAACCACCAATTGCAAAGGGAAATGTTGAAACTGGAAAGTTGAGCTGGGCAAATATTTGAGCAAAAAAAAAAAAAGAAAAAAAAAAGAGAAGCGGAAAAGTTGAAGCGGTCTTCAGCTTTAAAGACATTTGCTGATGGTTTGCTGAGGCCCCGCAGGCCGCTTGCTAAAGAAATTATAAAAGAGCCGCTGGTAATTGTGCGTTGAAAGATCTGAGACGCAGCAGCCCCTCCCTCTCTCCCCCCCTCTCTCCCCGACCTCTCTCTTTCTAAATCTGACACTCCCTCCTCCCTCTTTCTTTGTAGCCTTTACCTAATCCAATAAGCCAACAACAGTTTTCTTAAGTAATTTGCTACCCCTTTTTGAAGCTGAGCTCGTTGCCTGCTGTTGCTTCGCTTTGTTATGGCGTTTAGTCTGGCAAATGGCAAACAATGTTGCCCCATTGGCAACGCGAGCACATGGAGGGGTAGGAGGAGGAGCAGGAGGTGGTCTACTAAATGGGCGTGGCTCGCAGCAAAATGCTCGGGATAGTTGCGTCAAGTATTTTGTAGCTTTTGTTTGGCTTTCAGCCTGCCGGCAGCGGCTGTGCCTTGTCCATTATCTCACATTCTCTCTCTTTGTGTGTGTGTGAGTGTGTGTGTGTGTGCCATGCCACGCCCCGCACTTAACCACAACTCGTACGCCCACCCACACAGCGCGCCTGAGCGTTTAATTTTGAAGTGAATCAATCAAACGTCTGCTGCAATATACAACAATTTTTTAATTAAACCAACGAAGAGCAGCAGCAGCAGCAGCAGCAACTACACAAAGTTCTTACGCCATTAGCAAAATAATTTTCTTAATTTTCATTTACTTATTTTTGTATTTTCGTATTTTGCTGTTTTCAATTTTCGAATAGGAGAAACACATAAAAGTTGAGTGTTTCAGCCAGGACTACAAATTGTTTTCAGTTATCTCAAGGGCTGCCGGGCTGCGGGGCGAGCGGGCGTTCGGTCTGGCGTCGACTTTGGCTTTTATTATTGCTTTTTTATTGCGTATTAATTTTGCGTGCTTAATTTGCCGTCTCTCCATGCTCGCTCTCTTTCTTTCTCTATCTGTGTGTGAGTGTGCCATACAATTGGGCGTTGGGCGGTGGTAGGGGCGTGGCCATGCCCCATTTGCCGCATGGCATGGCAAGTTGCTGGTTTCCGGTGCGAAGGGTTTTTGCTCATGTAATTGACGCTGTTGTTGCCGCCGCCGTCGCTGCTGCTGCTGCTGCTGCTGCTGCTGCTCATTTTAATGGCAAGAAATTGAATTTTAATTAGTAACGAGGAATCTGTTACGCATCAGTTTGTATTTAATTTAATTTCTTAATTAAAATGCGCGGGCATGTCGGCATAAAATCCAACGACTGGCCAGGCCCAGACCAGACCAGCCCAGCCCAGTCAAGCCAAGCCAAGCCAACCAAAGCAAACGGCTTGCTTCTTTAACATCATCAAAGGCGCAAGAAGGCGGCAGAAAAAAAAAAGTAAAAAAAAAAATCGTGAAAAATATGAAATGAAAATTAACAGAAAAAATAACACGAGTTAATGAGAGTCAAATGAACGCTTGAATACTCTAGGGTGTAGAGAAGTAATATGAGGAAAGGTATATAAATATACATATATAAATTTATGTTTATATGGCATCTATTTATATGTTGAGCTACTTATGTAAATGAACATTCAAATTGAAAGTGATTGTATTGCAATATATAAGAAGATGATTGTGTGAGTCTGAGTCTTTTAACAGTGGAGTGCGCTGAGTTTCCCATCTCCTCTCTCGCTCCAACAACTTAATGTTTGCATCGCTTTCTTTCACTTAGGATTGTGGGGGCCTTATCAGGTTGATCAACTTCCATTATAATTCTAGGATTTTGTAGCCGCCTCAATATCGAATTTCCTGTGCTGATCTCTTTCACAGCCATGTTATCTTCTAGATTGACAATTTCTAGTTGTTTCTTAAAAGCCCTGCCAAGCCCTAAATACCCATCTAACTTTCACTCAGTGTCACCCTAGACTAAGTTCACCAACAACTATCTTTCTCCCCCTCTCACAGGGTAAGAAGGGTGCTGTCAAAACGCAAACTTACTCGTATAATGTCTCCATAACAACTCTGTACAAGCTCTCGACTTCATACCCACATTGCTGCAACAGTAGCAGACTTTGCTGTTAGTCTCGGCTGTTAGAATTTGCTGTTAGACTCTCCTGTTAGACTTTGCTGTAATACTCTGCTGTAAGACTCTGCTGTTAGATTCTGCTGTTAGACTTTGCTGTTAGACTTTGCTGTTAGACTTTGCTGTAATACTCTGCTGTAAGACTCTGCTGTTTGATTCTGCTGTTAGACTTTGCTGTTAGACTTTGCTGTTAGACTTTGCTGTAATACTCTGCTGTAAGACTCTGCTGTTAGATTCTGCTGTTAGACTTTGCTGTTAGACTTTGCTGTTAGACTCTGCTGTTAGACTCTGCTGTTAGACTTTACTGTTAGACTTTGCTGTAATACTCTGCTGTAAGACTCTGCTGTTAGATTCTGCTGTTAGAATTTGCTGTTAGACTCTCCTGTTAGACTTTGCTGTTAGACTTTACTGTTAGACTTTGCTGTAATACTCTGCTGTAAGACTCTGCTGTTAGATTCTGCTGTTAGACTTTGCTGTTAGACTTTGCTGTTAGACTTTGCTGTAATACTCTGCTGTTAGACTCTGCTGTTAGACTCTGCTGTTAGACTTTGCTGTCAGACTTTGCTGTTAGACTCTGCTGTTAGACTCTGCTGTAATACTCTCCTGTTAGACTTTGCTGTTAGACTCTCCTGTTAGACTTTGCTGTTAGACTCTCCTGTTAGACTTTGCTGTTAGACTTTGCTGTTATACTTTGCTGTTGGACTTTGCTGTTAGACACTGCTGTTAGAGTCTAATGTTAAAGTGCTGTTAAATTTTTCTGTTAACTTTACAATATCCCGTCATAATATGTCAGCTCATATGACAAATATTTTTTTATTTGTATGATATGTCAAACATACACAGTTGCATCTATTAAACTGTGTCTGCTCTAGCGTAACAGCTGACCAGCAGTTCTAAAGAGAGGGGATTAGATAATGGTTGTTTCTTTATTTATTCAAAAGAAAAGAAAGAAGTTTCCAATACTAATGTTTGTAAATTTATATAGTGCCTTAAATAATACATACGGCTGATAATGGTCTCAAATATTTTCTGAAGTACTCTCATTCATATAAGCCTACTCTACTCCCTTAAATATAAGTTATATCAACAACCTGACACTCAGCTTCATGCACCATATATTCCTTCATGCATCATATATGTCTCTTCAACTCTTTAAGCTTCAACATCATTTAAATATTAAATCTCTCTCCCCGATTAAGCGAATTTCCGGAAAAACTCACATTCACATATTATCATATTCTCTCCTTTTCTGTCAGCCATAAGCTTAAGGCTTTTGGCTTTGGCTTTCTGACCATTCAACTCTTGTTGTTGTTGTTATTGATGATTGAATTGCCGCAAATATAAATGAGGATAAGCAGCGCACGTGTCGACACTCGACTGACATCCTGACGACAACATCATAAGGTGAAGTTGCCCAACATTTTGGCAGCTCTAATTCAAACTTGTCGCTTGGCAACAATTTTAGGTCTTTAAGTTCGTGTGGGAAGGCAGCGATTTCGTTGATGGCAGAGAGCAAAAGTGCAGCCAGCGTTGCCATATCGCAGGCCAACTCAAGTATGTGTGCCAGCGAGTCCTTGGCGCAGCCTGAGCACAGCAGCTGGGCCGATGGGATGGGTCTGGGTAGAAAAAGCGACATGCATAATACAAGTGCCTTAGTGTCTGGCTACAGCACATTTCTTTATGCGCTGCACATAAATTGCATTATTTATACAACGTTTATGTGGCAACCCTCTCAACCTCTGCTCCTTATTCCACCCACCCCCTCTCACACTGCCCGCCAACTGTCTGTGACAGCTGAACACACACATTTTTGGCCAATTCAGCGGTTGAATTTTTCGGAAAAACTTAGCGCAAGTTGTCTACGCAAATGCAGTTTAATTAAGTCGGCTAGTCGAAATCGGGTTTACTTAACTTTACCAACGTGTCTCTCTGTGTGTGAGTGTGGCAGTGTGTGTGTCACGGCTGTTGTACTGTGGAAAACTTGAACTCTTTTATTTGCAAAAGAAATGGGGACTTTTAAAGTGGGCAGCTACTTTACTGAAGCTGAAGCAGCAATGCGTTAACAGCTGTAAGTTCAAACTGTAAGCTTGCCTATGTTAATCACATTGCTGTAAGCTTAGCTGCTGTGACTTAACAGCTGTAACCTCAGACTGTTAGCTGCGGTTGTTAAGCTTTTTGCTTAACGCTGTTAATTTTTGATTTAGAGCTAACATTTTGAAAGTTAGCAGAAGTAAAGCGTATATAAACTGCAGCTGTAACGACTACAGATGGCATATGTTAAGCAAACTGCTGTTAAATTTAACATTAAAGCTAAAATCACATGTCATGCTTACAAATGTTTCGCCAAATACTATCAGCTTCAGTTTTTAATTTAAGCTGTTATCTATGTATATGTAAATTTCATATATTAACTGTATCGGTTTGCTTCGACTGTTAACTATATCTGTTAACTGCAGTTCTTAAATATATATGATAGCTTTCGCTGTTAACTTTATCTGTTAGCTTCAGCTGTTAACTTTATCTGTTAGCCTCAGCTATTAACTGCATTTGTTAGTTTCAGCTGTAAACTATCACTGTTAAATTCAGTTCTTAAATATATCTGCTAGCTGTTTATTAAAGTTGCTATGGTAACAGCTTGAATGTTAACAGGTCTTTTGCTTATGGAATCCAAATGCTGTTAAACTAAAATAAATGTAAATGCATACTCTGCTCTAGCTAAATTGCTGTTAGTTTACATATGTTATGTTGACAGCTGTTAAAATAAAATTAAACCATTTTTTAGCTTCAGTCACAAAACAAGTTTTATCAAAGACTCTAAGGTACCTCAAGCAAAACTTCCACTTTCGACTTTAGCTCTAAAAAAAGTGTCGCAAAAAGTGATGCAGGCATTCCACAGTGCTCGGCCGCAGAGTAGGCCAGACTAATTTTTTGGGTCGAGCCTGTGATGCCGCAGCGTGCTGCAGTTACAGTTTTGTGACGCCAACTTTGTTTGCCAAACTTTTTATTGGCACATATCCTGCAGCCCTGCTGCTGCTCCTGCTGCTCCTGCTGCTGCTGTTGCCTGTTTGTGTTGCCTGTTGTTGGCTGGTGCCGTGTTTAGAGGCAACAAACTAGGCTAAAATTAAAATGTGCATTGTTTTGCGCCCAGAGTTTGGGAAACAGCATTTGCATATTTTGAGCGTGTGTGTTTGATTAAAGCCTTTTGAGCACTTTATGCAACCACTTGCTGTCAACGAGCCAGGCCAGGCTCTAGCTAGTGGCTGCTGGCAGCCGCTCTCAGCACGCATCAAAGGTCAGAGAGTCGGATCGATATGTCGCTGCCTGCCCAGCCCAGCCCAGCCTTTGTGGCAATTTGTGCGCACATTAGTCGCGTTCTGTGTGCTGTGCCCGAAATTATACTCTTGAGCATCATTTAACAGAGAAAACAATAAATTAAATTATCCGGACCTACAACAAATTTGGCCTTTCCTTTGGCCAAGACGTCGGCTTCGGCTTTGGCTTTGGCTTTGGCCTTCTTGATTTCCGGCTTTTTGGCCTGGCCGTTAAACTCATAAGTAAGATCTAAACACTTGATAAGCGTTTGAACTTCACATCCGAGTCGAATTTCTAAAACACTAACTCACAAATAGACACGTACACGCACACAGAGACAGAGACAGAGATAGAGAGAGACAAAGAGAGAGAGAGAGAGAGAGAGAGGGAGACAGAGACTAAGCGAGGCACACGTACACGTATCCGGCAGCATATCCGCTTTATTTGGGCTGCCAACGTATTCCAATTCATTTGTTTTCGATGTGCCTTTTAACCCACACTCACACTCACACTCACACACACACTCACACTCACACACACACACACAACCGCACTCACTTGGCCAGCCACTTGGCATATATACTCGTCTAGCTGCCTCGCTCCTTTTGGTATCAAAAATTTATAACATCGATTATTTCCTTTGCCACACTAAATACTAATAAATTAAATTGTTTTTTATTTCTCAATAAATTTTTATTATTGTGCTACTTTTATACATCATTTGGCATTTGCTATCGCACTAGGTGTCGATTTAATGGAGGTCTGGCCTTAGCTACACCTGCCTCCACCTCTCACTCTGTCACTCTATCTCTCTCTCTTTCTATTTATTGCGCGCTCTCTCTCTCTCTCTCTCTTTCTCTGCCGTCTATTCATACCTCAAGCTCTTTCAGCTTTGGGTCAATTTTTGATTTCCGTTTTCGAATTGCTCAACGCACACGCATCCGTTTCCTGTCTGTGTGTGTGTGTGTGTATGTCTCTCTGTGTGTGTGTGTGTATCTGTGTGCTGCCATTTTGATTTGTTTTTCGTGCTTCATTTGATGCGAGTTGGAGCTGTGCTGTAGTTTGAGTTAGTCGTTTAATGAGTTGACGCTTTGAATATGAAAAGTTTTGCGCTTTTGGCTCGATTTATAGCAAACGATCGTCCCTCACACACACACACACACACACACACACACACATACACTCTATACCTTCTGGCGGCTGTGTGCCCCGCAGTTTTAGTGTGATTGCTAATTTGTAATTTACGCAGTCGACCCACGGGCGCTTTTTCCGGTTTTACTACTCCAAAAGCATTGCACGGACTTTTCCAGCCAGCTGCCGTTGTTGTTGTTGTTGCTGTTTGTGTTGTTGTTGTTGTTGTTGTTGCTGGCAAATGGCCGTAAGTGATTCATTTTGCTGCTTGGCCACTATTTAGACGCTCGTTGAGAGCGTTGTTGTTCCTACTTCCTACTACTTGCACTCTTCTTCTTGCTTTCTTGCTTTGGGTGGCCCTTTCGCACGTAGGTCATCAGCAAATAATAAACATAAACAGTTTATTGTCGGGCGCTGCTAATAAAAGCGAAAAGCGCCTCATAAAATTACGCACTCAAGTGCAGAGCATAAAATACACATTCTTTTAGCTGACACGCCCCCTGCGTAACCCGGCCCCTGCCACTGCCCCTGCCCCTGCCCCTAGACCTGAATTCTCTGTTATAGTTTGACCGTTGCTTAACTTTGAATTGCTGACCAATTGACACCAGTGTCGCTGCAATTGCAGGGTATATATATAGTATATACATATACATATTTGTTGGACCTGCTCGACTCCCTCATAAGATTAGCATAAATTGTTGTGCAAGCGCGAGTCGCTGGGCTTTTATATGCATTTGGTGACAACATTTTACGCTATTTACACAGCGAAGTGTGCATAAAATTGACGCTTATGCACAAGTTGTTAGGCTAGCTGCCACGCCTCTGGCGGCGGACCTGACTTAAAAAGTCGTAAACATGCACAACTAACAGATTTATTTATATGCGGCATAAAAATGCACAACAGCAGCAGCAGAAGCAGCCGAAGCAGCAGCAGCAGCATCAACTACAACAAAAACGACGGCAACAATAATAACAACAAAAGGCAGCGAAATGCGCGCGTATAATAAAATTGGCTGTGAAAGTGTTTCCAGGACACAAGGATAAAAACGTAATCCGCGCTCTGCTACCCAAATGACTAAGAGAAACGAACGAGCAGTTGTCGAACAGCAGCAGCAGCAGCAGTCACATGGGCAGGAGGTGGAGCAGCAGCTGGGGCAGGAGGTGGAGCTGGGGCAGGAGCGGGAGCTGGAAGAGGCAGGAGAAGAGTGGCAGGAGAATGGAACAAGAATAGCAGCAGCAGCAGCAGTGGCAGGAGCTGGAGCTGGAGCAGGAGCCGGAGTGCTGCCGTTTGGGGGTTTGGCAGGACATGTGCAGCCAATACAACAAGGAACAGGAATAAAAAAAATACCAAAAAAAAAAGTTATCTTGATGACGAATTTAAAATACTCTAACAGCTATAAACAACAGATCAAATAACTTATTTTATTATGAAGTCAAATAATAATGTAAAATAATGTAATGTAAATAAATAATATAAATAGATCTCCAAAACTGAAGGCCTATGCAGCCATAGCTGAATAAGCTAGCATATAATTTTATTATTAATAAGTTAGCTCTTAAATAAAATTAAATTAAAACTTATTTTATTCAGTATTAGTTTTGAGCTGCTTGAGAAGTGCTGCAATATAAGCTCTAAATTACAGCAGTTCAAGCTGAGGCTACAAACATAAGAGATTTGATAAGAACTTGTAAAGAAAATATGAAACAAATACTCTATAATGCCCTTATATATATTGAGAGCACATTAACAGTAACAGCAAAATGAATTTGGATTAATAAAGCTCTTAATAGGGGTATTCAAGATAAACAAAAACTTTTTTTATCTACTTCGACTCGACTTCAGTCTAGGCACAGCTGCAATATTATCACGATCACAGATCAACTGAGATCTGCTCATATATACTATTTTTTGTCTTGGTTACACAATGCAGCATATATTTATATTAGCTCAATGCAGAGTGTATAGAGTTTTTGTTTGCTGTCAAAATCTTAAACAGACTTAAAAAGCATAAAAGCCAGCGACAACGAACGATGTGAAACCGCTTGGCAGCAGTTTAAAGCCAGCTAAAAATTGCCAGCAATACACACACACACACACACACACACACACATACACACATACAGCTTACACCCCTAGCTGCTTAGCTTAATGGTGACAAGTGTCAAAACAGCGTTCCCCACTCCAAAAGTCTCCCCTCTTTCTCTCTCTCTCTCTCTGGCAGCAGCAACCCTTGTTTTGAATTCTCATGCGACAAGAGCAGCAGCCCCGGCTTTCCCCTAGTTGGCAGCCTTGTTGGCACATTGGGTAAATCGCTTCAAATCGCACATTTCAATCTTTTTAACGAACTTTATCGATATTCCCAAATAGGCGTCCGCCACGCAATATGCTAATGAGACAATGTCCCCAGTCCGCCCCTCTATCGCATTCCAAGCTCTGCACTCCGCCGTATCGTGTTATTGTTAATGGCTTTTTGCATGTGCTGAAATACAAGTGCCGCAAATATATATAAATATATATGTATATATGCTATATATAGTAGCTATGCTATACTATATATATATATATATATACATGTATGATAGATCATCTCGGCGCGCGCATAAACTATGAAATATCATGAAATTTATATGTCGCATGTTGATTTTCCATGTTGCTCCTGTAAACACGCACACATGTCCTTGCGCAACTAAATTTTTTTACTAGCACAAATTTACGGCTCTGCCCGCCAAACAATTCGCTAAATGAAATTTCCAAAAAAAAAAAAAAAAAAAAAAAACAAAGGAAAAATACTAATAAAAAATAAAATACCAGCTGCAAAAGAGAAGAGGAAAATAATACGTAAACCACATGCTGTATGCATTCAAAAATAAACAAAAGAAACTGTTGTCCTGAAATTGAGCATGCGAGCATTTTTGATACCCTGTACAAAGATTGATCAGCAAGAGAAATCATGTATATTTGCTGGCTGATGCTTAAGAGAATACATATCTAACATAAATTACATATTACATATATATACTTCTACATATATGAGAAGTGATCTAGCAATATGCTTTTCTGACTCTAAGAAGCATATATAAAATTGTACAGGAGGATGCAGCAAAGATGCCTTTGCTTTTTCGTAGCTAGCTTAGTTTGACCATATTTTTTCTTAGTTTTTAACTTTTATCTTTAGTCGTGCTGTCTAATAGATAAATAACGATTTTTTTCTTGCATTTTTTGACATGCCAGACAAACTGTTATACATTTTTTTTTTCTATATTAAGATTTTACAAAGGTTGTGGAAAAAAAGACCAAAGAGAGGTTTAGTCTTGTACAGATAAAATGAAAGGAATATTAGATTACATATATATTATATATTATAAAATAGTTTGATCTTCTTGCCCATTAAAATCACCTTAAACCACCATCTCGTCTTTTTACCTCTCTTTCAACATTTCTAGCCATAAGAAATTTCTTATACCTACAAATTTGCACACATCAACTTTCTTCTCTAACTAAAGAGCAAATTTATATTAAACTATATTCATATATTTTACATTCACTCCCATCGAAACTTTCTGCTTCTCTCTAACTAAAGAGCAAATAATATTGTCGAAGTACGATTTGTCATATCTTATAGCAGCTGATATGAAAGCTTTTTCTATTAACGACATAATTTATCGGTTTATCGAGTATGTCGATTATGTATTTAAAAAGCAGTGCAGTATTGAATAAGCAAATGAACGGAGAAGTTATGTGTACTAGCAATGGCTGATATTTATCAAATATTCTATATTATACATTCATATGCTCTTACATATTTTTCTAACATTTACGAGTATATCAATGTAAAAATCGTCATAATTTTTACTTTTTCGTCGCCCACATTGCTCATTCACACAGGCACATCAGAGACCTCCACCCTCCATTAATAGCATACCCAATTGATACTAATTTGATGCCTGCAGGGTATACATATTCTGGCAGCTGTTGTTGTAATTTATGCACATTCTTTTTTTTTTAAATTATTCTTTGGGCCTTGCTAGAAATTGAGGCGAAATGATTTTTGGGTAGAATGGAAGCGCCAACATATAAAAAAGCAAAAGAAAATACTACATATATATATACAGATATAGGATATATGTATATGACATATAATATTTGCTTTTAAAACGATTCTGTTGCGGCAAATGAAAATATTGAAACTACATGGCAAAAATAGCACATGCCGCAAATTGATTGAACAGCAGTTGGGACAGTAGGACAGTGGGACAGTGGGACAGTGGGGCAGTGGGGCAGGCTGGCTGTGTGTGCGTGTGTGGGGCAGCTGCTGTTGCAGCCTCCATTAGCTGCAGCCTGCAAGGTAGAAGAGAGCTCGGCCTGGCATCCATTAAGCTGCTGCTGGCCATCATCTTGGCCATAATACTAAGCGTCATTACCATTGACGCCGAGCCAAGCATAGCCATATCCATGCACGATTCAGCAGCAGAGCCCCATGGGGGCCGCCGCTGGCCGCTCTCATCATTCCTTTTTGGCGAGCAACTAATGAGACTTTGCTGTTACGGCGCGTGCACAGAGAGAGAGAGAGAGACGCTGTTGGGTGGGGGGCGTGGCGTAAGTTTCGTTGTAATTGCCACATGTGGTAATGGCCGTAATTGGTTTTCCTTTTTGAGATTTAGTGACTTTCGTATTGGCTGTTGCACATATAGGAGCTGTACGAGCGGTTGCTCAACATCTTGGACAACGACTTAAATGCCATTTTACAGCAAACAGCAAATACGTTTTAGGCATTAGCTAACAGGCAAACAGGCAAACAGGCGCTAACAAGCGCCAAAGTCGCAAATTCTAACACGTGACTTCGTGTCATTTACAGCATTTAACATGGCAGCAGCCAGTGTTGTACAATGCCAGCAGCCATTGAACCTCTGAAACAAAAAAAACAGACAAAAAATGAATATATATATAGAGATAGACAGAGAGAGAGACGTAGAGAGAGAGAGGGAGAGAGTGAGAGAGGCGCTGACATGTAATGTGAAGCAGCTTAACAGCTTAAAAGCTTAAGCAGCTTTAATTAGATGCCGTCTGACACAAAAAAAAAAATATATATATGTATATATATAAATAAAAAAAATATAAAAAAAAATTAAGAAAACAAGAGCAGAAGAAGCGAAAATTAAAGCAGCGCAAACAATAATTTTAATTAATTAAATTATGTAATATAATAATTTTTATTAATATAGCATCAGGCGTGTTCTATATGATTAAGCGGATTAGCTAACATTTAAAATGCCAACAGTTTATGCAATATTTTTCAATTGTCAACTAGCTACACACACACACACACACACACACACAACCACTCACACATGGCTGCTAATTCGCTCGTGACGCCTTCGAGCGGAAACGGAAGTGGAAGTGGAAGTATTTGCATGCGCGCTAAAAAGTATGCAACAAAAAAGACAAACCGAAAAAAAAAACGAAACGAAAGCCACAAACGTTAACCGCTTTTTGCCCAAATTGTTGAAGCGTCGTTTTGCTGTGTTTTGTTTTGTCACTTTCACAATAATTTCAATTTGAAAATTTGGAAAATTTTGCATATTGAGCGTCAGGATTATATTAATTGGCCAGCAACAGCAATGTATATACATATATATATATATATATATATATATATATATATATATATAAATATGCACATATCCCAGCTGCATAACAAAAGAGCCAACTTTTTAGTTGGCAAGTTAGATTATTATCAAAGCGCAGAGCTGGCTAAAACTTTAGTGCCTGAAATATGTTGGAATTTGTGAAAATTGTGCGCCCTTGTCGTCGTTGCTTGGGCAAAAAACCAAAAAAAAAAAAAAAAAACCTAATAAAATCCTTGAGCATTAATTTCATTTTCAATTTTTCTTTCTGTTTTTTGTTTTTGGCCAGCCAAAGTCAAGTGCACGACTACGTGCTTTTAGACAAGTATTTTTGTGTCTTGACTCTTAAAGCAATACAGAAACAGCCACACGCCGAGTGGGCAGATACATATACATACATACATATTCATGTATTCTAGAGGGAATTTGTATCAAGTCATCAAGTCGCAATTGTGAATACTTTGAAAACGAAATGCAAATTAATATGAAATTGAGTATTACACAAATGAAACGTTATGAAATTATTAAGCATTTAATATTATTTCAAATTTTGATTAGCAAATATATTAAAATTGAATGAACTAGTGAGAAATATATAGAATTTTGTATATATTTTGGTTAATTAAAATAAAAAAATAATACAAATATATATATATATATATATTTTTTTTTAAATTAAAACTGTATTTAACAAGAGATTTATGATATTTTTGTTTAATTAAAATAAAAATAAGACCTATATTTTTTTATTTTTTTTTTGTTTTTAAATTAACCAATATGTGATATCAATTTATTTATTTTTGTAAATTAAATAAATATATTAAAATATATGTAATATAATAATAAAACATTTTTTGCATAATTATTAAATATATTAAATATATTTTAAAGAAATATATTAGAATATATATAAACTGATTTTTTAAAAATTATTAAATATTTTTCAAATATATTAAACATCTTTATTAACTTAACCATTTTATTTTTTTAATAATATATATATATATTTATTTTTTTTTTTTTTGATTAAAAGTTTTTGTAAATATTTCAAATATTTACATATTTTATCTCTTAATAGATCAAAGAATTTTAATATTTCCTTCATTCTCTGCAGTTTGCATTAATAACTTGATCAAATTGTGGTCCATTCAATCTAGTTTTTCTTGTTAGCCACATTTCAAGTTATTTGCATGTCCTTCACTGAAGTTTGGCAATCTCGCTGTAAAAGTGTTGGAAACTCACAGAATTAAGTATGTAGCTCTAATTGGTCACAGCTACAGCTACAACAATGACAACTTATTCCCTGGACAAAGTTTCTGCTCAAGTTATGAGGCTTTTGCTGGCTAGAGTATTGCCGCAACTTGGTGAATAATTTGCTGTGGCACACAGAAAGCTTCGGGCGTTTGGCGAAACAGAGGCATGCATAGATAATACATACATATGTATGCAATCTACCCAAACCATAGACACATGTGTGTGTATCCCAGTGTGTGTGTGTGTGTGAGTGGGTGTAGATAAAAGCAGCGTTGTTGTCGTCTGCTTTGGTCTATGCTAGCTGCTCGTCTGGTTGGGTTTTTGGTCATGGGGTTTGCTGTGTGTCTGTGCGGGGCGAAGCATGAAAGCAAATTGAAAATTTAACCTCAGGTTAAAAGCGTTAGCGACAGTTGAGTTAAACAGCATTAAGGCCGTGTTAAGCTGTCTGTGACACACACACACACACACACACACACACACACATGCACACACATATGTGGCTCAGCCTGGCCTCAGAGTGCCACGCCCACATTGAATAGCAAACGCCCACATGCGATTTGGTTTTTGTCGCTCGGCCCGCAGCAATGTTTTTTGTTTAGCTTCTTGCTAGGCTCGAGCTGCTTTCTGCCATCAGCTTAAATGTTAAAATCGTGTAGTTCATTACAAAAAGAAACTCAGCGAAAAGACAAAAAGACGCAGAAACAGAGAGGCGGAGAAAGTGTGTGCGGCTGTTGCGGGGACATGAGACAAAATGCGCTATAAATTTTGAACAGCCATCAAGATGATTACTTCCTGCCATGTAGCGCAAACATAAAAATAAGTTGCAGCTCCAAAAAGACGCACGCAAAATAAACAGCAACAAAAGCAACAGCAACAGAAGCAACAACAACAACAACAACAACAACAATCACTACGAAGTATGGCTGTAAAAGTGGCTCATATCCTGCACGCATCCGGCAGCCCAGAACGCATATGAGTCGAAGAGACTCCAACTGAAATTATCACATAAATCAGGCAACAACAACAAGAGCAACAAAAGGAAAAGCAACATCGAGCGGCAACAGGCAACAGCTAAAGAAAAACAATGAGCTGTCAGGGCCAGAGCCATGGACAGAGCGTGGAGCGTGCCTCTGTATGTGTGTGTGTGTGTGTGTGTGTGTGTGTGTGTGTGTGTGTGTGTGTGTGTGTGTGGGCGGCAAGGCCAAAACTTACAAAAGAACAGCATTAAAAGTTTTACAATCGCGTAATGAGAATCTGCTTTAAAAACTTGCGACAGCGACAGACGCCAGCAACAGCAACAGCAACAAAAAGAACAACAAAGCAATAGCAAAGACTTCAGTAAAACTAAAACAACAAGAAGTTAGAGCAGGGAATGAACTACGAGCAGATACTCTGAGCACTCGCCAGGCTAGGAGCTGCTTGGTAAATACACTCACACAAATGCGAATCAATCATTCACATGCATACATAATGAGCTGAAGAGGGAGGCGGGCAGTGAGATATATAAAATAAAATAGGAGCGCGTTATGAAGAGCTAAAGGTTTGTATGAGAAAAGTGGACAGAACTTAATAGAGAGTGAACTACTTAAAGTAGTAGTAGTAGCAGATTTGGGAGATTTTCTTTAAAGAGTGACCCATTTGAAGTCTAAGTCTAGATGTGGGAGATTCTACAAAACATATTTAAGTTTTTTTTATCTAGTATGGTTTTTCTGTCATGCATAAAAAAAACTTTGGAAGCTTCTACATACCGAAAGCGGAAGTCTGCAATGGAGTTATGCATAACTGCACAAACGTACAAAATCGATTTGGAGATTATTAAAAATCGCTAGATATTAAATTTTATTATATTATTATATTATTTATTATATTAATATATTGTTTATAAATATATTTATTTTATTGTTTATAATAAAATTACACTTAATTGGAAGTGTTTATAAATATAGCCTTGCATGAGAGCGCAGTTAATAATTCGATTATTAATATCGATAAAAATATCGATTAAATATATGAAAATACCT
This sequence comes from Drosophila hamatofila, assembly GCA_035045345.1. Classification (NCBI taxonomy): domain Eukaryota; kingdom Metazoa; phylum Arthropoda; class Insecta; order Diptera; family Drosophilidae; genus Drosophila; species Drosophila hamatofila. Next base: position 2,081,365 of record JAWNPA010000020.1, on the reverse strand, counting down.
TACGAGATTCTACATACCAATTGTAAACTCTGTATATATAAGTACTTTTCAGCGGTACATAAAAGCGAGAAGATTGAAAATTGATTAGGAAAATGTTGTATAAAATCGATAAACTTTGAGAGATTTTATGCAGTGAAATGGAAGTCTAGGCATGTTCTATGTATTTTTAATGAGCTTTGATGGTTGTTCTTTTCTGGGAGATATAAAAATGTAGTTTTTGAACTCAGCTGTTAATACACTTACGCCGTCTAAAGGAGAGAAAAATGTTCGGTATATAGACTTTGGCTATGGAAAATAATCTTGTACATATTTCATAGGCCTAAGCCATTAGCTTACATCTGCTCTGCATCTGCTATAGCCGTTCTACCTCTGCCCAATAAATGTAGGGTAAAATCTTGCACAACTTCATTATCTGAGAGCTGCAACTAAATGAACGCAAAAAATATATATAAGCACACATACATACAGATATATATATATATATATATATAAAATACACTTACACACGTTTTACGTTGCAATTAAGTTTGTCGTGCCTGCAGCAAAGGCCTGGGCTAAGCCCAGCTACCGTGCAACAAACTCACGTAGTCCGCGCACTTCGCACCTGCCACACGGCGGCCACGCCCACTTGGCCGGCCTGGGCTGTGCCTGCTTAGATGCGATAATTGAATGCAAAATATTTGATATTATTTTGCAGGCTTATGCAAATACAGACTGCTTAAGCCTGTCCCAGTTTCCGCCGGCTAAAAGATAATGAAAAGTGCAGACGCTTTGCCTAATGTATTTGCATACATTTGCCGCATGGCCCGCTCGGTCCGCCTGGGGCCCAGCAGAATAAAGTTGCGCAACAGTTAAACAGTTGCTAAAAAGTGTTTGTAAGTGGCTAAAGCTAGGCAGAGTTCCCAGTCTCAAACTCATTCCCAGGTCTGCCGTCAGGAGTCCTAAAAACAAAACTGAAGCATCAATAAAAATCACACTCTTTTCTCGCACAGATCGGGCAGCTATAAATTCAAAGTGCCAATTCGATGCTGCTTTAATCCCAGGAACATACTCGTAATGTCTGCCTGATGACGACGTGATTTCATGCAAAGCATGTACCCAATGTCCTATCAAGCCCAAGAGCTGTAAACAATTGCCTGGGTCATCTACATTCGCACACAGAAAGAGAGAGAGAGAGAGAGAGAGAGAGACAGAGAGAGGAAGAGGAAGAGATATATAGAGAGAGCTGTCGAAAAAGGGCCAACAACGGCCAAATATCAGGTCAAACTGTTTATAGTTGAGCTAGCTACACGTATAGATACCTCGTTAAAGCCATTCTGATGACTAAGCATTTTAGATGCTGTGAAGTTTGATTGCTTTTATAAAAGTCTTATTTGAGTAACTAAAATTGACTTGAGGAATTCTGAAGATTGAAAGTATTATATGTATAAATGTTTAACTGCTCTAGTTAGTGAGTTTATTTGGGTTATTCAATATTATTAGCTAACAAAATACTAGATTTTTTATTATTTTAAAAAGCATAAATCTTTCAGTTGCTGACTTCATTCGCATAGCTATCATATGTGCAAAAATATACATATATATAAAATATATATATTTCTAAATTTTTCAGCATATTTTTCAGCTTGAATTTGATTTGATTTCACTAAAAATTAGTAATAAAGAAATTCTGATGATTTCAACTTGCAACACCTTTTTAGCATATGAAATCTTTTAAATATAGTATCTTTTATAACTATTACTAGACTAGGCAAGTTTTTTGAATTTATGAATTAAATCCTAATAATAATAAAAATAAATTGAAAGAAAATTGACATAAGCGAAGAACATCTAGCTAACTGAGTAGCTATCTGATATGAAGATAAATTGTAATTTAAAAGAAACTTTGATCAAACAAAAAGCTAAGTTCACCTATATTACTAAGGATTTTTCAAATATGATATGATACTTTTATTAATATATATATATATATATATATATATATATATATATATATATATATATATATATATATATATATATATATATATATATATATATAAATAATAAATAATGAAAAAGCAAAGAATAATAAAAACTTGATTTTTTATAGTTAGAGAATTTATAGTAAGAAATAGTCAAAGTATAACAAAAAAAATATTTTTTTATAGTTTTGGAAATATATAGAGCTTTTTAAAGTCTCCAGCTCTAAGTACTTCATCAGAACTCTCTCTCTCTCTCTCTCTCTCTCTCTCTCTCTCTCTCTCTATAGTCTCCTGTCTTAGAGTATAATTTAAGACAATTTAACTACATATTTTAAACTATCTTATAAAAATCTTAATTTTTCTATTTTGTCGCTCTCACAATCAGAATCCTTTGTAATATAAGACTATATCTAGTTCAGTCTTAGTCTTAGAGTCAAAATTCTTACTCTCTATTCAGATTTCTTTTAGCCATGCGCTTCACCCTTTCATGCTCCCTTTAAAAACTGCTCTAAAATACCCCACGCTCAGCTCATAAAACAGGGCATTAAAAAAAGGAAGAGGAGGAAGAAGGCGGAGAAATCGTAGCTAGGCCTAAAGCTGAAACAAAAAATGTGGCTCAATAAAATCAAACAGCAAACGTGATGCGAACATTGCTGAGTGTTGCCTTTGCTGAGGGCGGCCCGACATAAAGTCAAGATATGGCTCGCAAGGGGGCGGAATCAATTGTGTGTTGACATTTTTATCAGTTCTTTTTTTCTATGGATGGGTGTGTGTGTGTGTGTGTGTTGGGAAGGGGGTTCCGTTACACGCATAGGCATGTCGTAAGCTAAAATTTTAATAGAAAGAAATCAGTGCCAAGGCGGTCATCAGAGCAAGTTGACCCTTTTTTTTTTTTTTTGTGAATCTGGGTTCAAGGTGTGTTGTCCCAAAAATTAAATATGTAAACAGCGAATGTTGCTGTCGCTGTTGTTGTTGTTGTTGTTGTTGCTGCTGCGTGTCGTGTGTCGGCATGTTAATGTGCGGCACACGCCGCGTATGCTTACTATTTCAGTTTCCTTTTTTGTTGTTGTACGCGCGCCTTAAAGCTCACTTTTCAGATTGCATTTAATTAAGCCGTCAACGAGCCTGCTGACATTAATTACAGTCAGCCAGGCAGCCAGCGACTGTCTGTGCGATGGGTGGCGTTTACTTATGGCATGCACTGTGAACACTATCAATTAAAATCGACCAATAAACCGAGCCAAAGTCAAATACCTGAGCCAGCGTATTGCCATGCCAACTATAATGAGATGCGTGCACGTATGTGTGTGTGTGTATGTGTGTGTGTGTGTGTGTGTGTGTGTGTGTGTGTGTGTATGAGTTAAGGGTATTAGTGTCAAAGGCAAAGGCAGTGAAAGGTCTTTCGCAAGCATTTTCAGCGAGCTGCTGTTGCTGCTTCTGTTGCGGCTGTGGCTGAGTTAAGCGTCGTCGATTGTTGCCGCGGCTGCGGCTGCCGTTAACTTAATAGTAAACAATTACACATATACAGACAAGCATACGCACACACACACACATGCATACTCATGCAGGCAGGCACACCCGCACACACACAGGCAGAGCTAGTGACAGAGAGTGGAAAATGCGACAGCCGCAGGGTTTTGTGGCTTCCGTCGCAGACATTACCATTTCCACTCTACAGTATACATTTGTGTGTTATTGTATCTGTGCATGTGTTTGTCTGTATTTGTTGTCCTTGTAACACTTAAAATTTAACACCAAGGCTGTTTGTTTGCTTATCTCATTTTGCATCTCATCTCATCGCCCACAGCTGAACGGAGCCAAACGCAAAAACATTTCTAGTTTCACACACGCACACGCACACACACATGCGCTGTCTCTTTCATCTACATCTACACACCTATCTCGCTCTCTCGCTAGTTCTTTCTTTTTTCTATGCGCTGTCGCATTACAAGGTTAATTTCAGCTTAATGTCAGCAGGTGCCTCAGTTATGTGGGCACTTGTATCGCCGTCTAGGCAATACAGTTGCAAAATGTGTTGTTTTCTGTTTCTCTCTCTCTCTCCTTCTCTCTCTCTCTGTATTTGTCTGTGTCTCTGCATTCTTTTATTCCTTCGCCATTTCTTCTCTAGAGTTGACTATTCGTTTAATCACTTAATTGTTGTCCCATTCCCATGCAGAATGCAATGCAGTATGCGCTTCCTTCAAGGACTCGAATATCGATTTAAGTTTTGCATTCGCTCTTTACCCATATTCTTATTAGGTTTCTTGCAAATTTAAGTGATTTTCTACTATTTAGTTATAGCAAAAATCTAATTATATATCCATTAGGGGTAGGCAGTCAATAATCTGAACATCATTAATAACTTTTGACTTGTTTTATTTAAGTAAAAAATTGTTAATAAGAATGTTTTTACAAAACTACACCATTAATATATAAATATTTGTTTAGTCAATCATATCATATTTAAACAAAATATTATAAAGAGGAGAATACTATTTATTAAATAATATACAAATAAAAATAAATATATATTAAAAATATTTTTTTAAACTTAAATTAGTATTTTTAACAAAATTTTAAAATATATAAAAAAAACTGTAATTTAAAATTATTATAAAGAGAAGAATTTAATATAATTTAATATATTTAGGTTTAAATATATATTCAATAATAAAAAAATAATAATAAATTATAAATAAAAATAATAATATAAAAAAATAAAAATAATAATAATAAATAAAAAGTATATTAGTATGTGAAATAAGAAAATAATAATAAAAACTAATTTTGATTAGTAAAGAGAAATTTTAAAATAATTAAATTAGCTCTCAAGGTTTCTTGCAATCTTTGCCCATCAAAATGTGACTTCAATTTGAAATAATTTAATAAAATGACTTGCTCAAAGTAATTAAATTTAGCAAAAGTTATCAAAACGAGTCAAGTTTTTAGTCATTAATTAAATTATTTAATTGCCATTTATTTAGATTTTTGGTCAGCTGCGGATGAATAACTAAAAAGGATCCTTTATCGCAAATCTATGTTCTCGTCGCTTAAGCAATTCATAATTGAATTGTGTTTTCGGCCAAAGCCAATGCAAACAGACATATTTCATATTCATATTGAGTGTGTGGCGCTGCAAATGATATCAGTGCAATTTGTAATTATAATAAACAACTAATTGACAACAGAAGATAGCAATGCCAGCTATTCAATTATGCATGTGTGTGTCTGTGTGTGTGTGTGTGTGTGTGTGTGTGTGTGTGTGTGTGGCATGCAGCTTGAATGTTGTGCAACATGTTAAACATTTTGTGTGCAATTTCGATTTTGTTAATCGGATTTATTTGCCTTTTGTGCCTGATTCACACTTGATGCATGCAATTTTTAGAGAGGGAAAGGGAGAGAAATATAGAGAGAGAGAGAGAGAGAGAGTTGTGCGTGCGTGGCGGCAGATGTAGGTTAGACGCAGCCGCAAGAGGCATTCAGCTGCACACAAAGCCGCCTAATTAACATGCCACATAACGCACTGCTGCTGGCATTGCCTTTATCTGCACTCCATTTCACAGGGCTGCCTTCAGTCAGCTCCCCATGCCCATCCTCCCGCCCCTCTTCGAAAAACGACACTTGCGTGTATGTATCTGTCATTCGGAAGGCTTGGCCTGGGCCCCCTTTGGCCCCCAGTCAAACATGTTTTGGACACTGCAGACATTCCGCTCGCAAACTGGGCCAACTGGGCCCGCCCCCCTCCCCTACTTTGTGTGTGTGTGTGTGTGTGTGTGTGTGTGTGTGCAGCTACCTCAGGACTGCTTGGAAATTTGCATGCACGCATTTTCCGGCTCGCAGTGGGAACTGCGCCGGAAAATTGTGTGCCAGGGAGTCCGAGCTGCAGCATTTATGCAGCGGCTGCCAACCAGTTTTTTCTACATTTTTTCTACAACATTTATTTTGCAATGCCCCAGACGACGGCACGAATGGCGAGTGAGCGAGAGGGACTGAGACAGAGAGAGAGAGAGAGAGAGTGAATGGAAAATGTAAGGAAATTCAGCTTGGCCTCGCAAATTAGTTTGTAGCTGAATTTTTTAACCTGATTTTCCGTTTGACACTCGGAGCTGGCGCAAATAACATTTGACGCTAGCAAAAAAAAAAAAAATTCCATTTCAAACGCACAAATATTTAATGCACACAGAGGGAGAGAGAGAGAGAGAAAGTCAGACAGAGAGAGATACAATGTTGAGCAAAATTTTATTTCTATATATATTTATTTTATTTTGTATTTTTATTTATTTCGCTGTTTGTGCTGCGTCGTCTGCCTTTGCATAAATTATCAACGGGATTTTTATCATTTTGTTAGACGAATTCAATTTCGCTTTTTTTGATCGCATGCAATTTACATGCTGCTGTCCATTCTGACATCATGATTGATGCCGCATGCTGGCGACACTCAATTATCGTCAATCACTGGACAGCATTTTGTTGTAGCTCTCACACTCTGACACCTGCACACTCTCTCCCTCTCCCTCTCTCCCTCTCGCTCACCCTCTGTTTCTTTTCCTTTGCTGACTTGCATAAATTGCTGTCACAAATATAAAACGTGCGCGCATTACTCATACGCACCGTCGCACCTAGCCAAAAAGCTGAAGCGCTTAATAATGCAACAAAACTAAATAAACCCAAGCCCCAAACATATTTTGCTCACTTTTTATGACTCAATTGCTCAAAAACATTATAAATAAAAGATGACGCCTCGGCTTTGAGTGTATGACGACTGCATAATACTCTGCTTGAGCAGTCAAGCGTTGAAGTAGAAACTTTGTTTTATTAATAATTGATTTGCTATTTGTAAGGATCACGAAGAAAGAGAAAGAAAGGCAGTGAGAGAGAGAGAGAGAAAGAGAGAGAAATAAATAAGAGTAAAAGAAATAAATGTATCCTTGTTTCTCTCTTTTCTTTGTGTCTGTATGACTCTTATTATTGAAAAAAGAGAAAAAGAGAGAATAAAAAATTTAGAGAGAAAGAGAAAGAGAGAGAGAGAAATAAATTTATCTATAGCTTCTATTAATTATTATTATTATTATTGGGAAGAGAGAAAGAGAGAGAAAGAAAAAGAGAAAATGAAAAAGAAAGAAAACAGTGAAAAATAGAATAAAAGATAGAGACAGAGAAAAAGTTATATATAGAAAGATAGACAGTCTGATATCCTTTGATATCATTCTGCACTATTTGAATAAAGAAAACTAAAAGTTTTTTAAATTATTATGTTAGCGTAAAATAAAATATTTTGTTTCTGAACAATGTATCAAACGGGAAAAAAAAACTAAATCAACACTCACTATCATTATGTACAAAAGCTGTAAGCTTCACTATTCTCTAACTATATAAATAATATGAAAAGGAAAAGAAAAGCCCGCTTCTAGTATTCCTATCTGACAGTTATTCGACGACCAATATATTCCAGTTTTCATTCAATGAGCTAAGTTCTAAAAGTAGTAAAACCTGTTCATTTTCTATATTCAACTTCGTTCTTCTTTCAGCTACTTTTCTATAGATTTGTCTTTTCACTCTTTACTCTGAGCCTTAGATAGGGTAACCCCAGCTTATATTCACCTCCGTCACCCACTTGCCCATCAATATACTTCACTTACACTTACCGAACAGAGTATCGAGTAAGATGGAAAGGTTAAAATGCGCTATAGTGAATCTTAAGGCTCGCCTTTTGTTTGGCCTGCGCCTTGACTTAACTTGTTTCTTTGTGCGCTGTTTGTTTTGCTTTTATCGCCAAATTGAAATCATTGCCGTCATTTGGTAACCATTATATATGATATATGCGCTAATCTGATATGCAGACACACACACGCACACACACACACACACACCCATGTATGCCCGAGTGTATAAAAATGTCACCAAAAAGCAGCAACAACAATCAAAATACAAAAATATAAAAAAAAGAAGTACAATTTATATACAAGACGCTGCACAAAAGGCTGGCAAAAAGGAAACTAAAAACGCTGCCTAAAAGCACTTGAGGCACACACACACACACACACTCACACATACACACATACAGATTTACAGAAAAAAAGGGCACACTCGAGCGGTTGCCGCGCCGTGTTGTATGCAACACATACGCTAAGTAGCTGGCGGGTGGTTTGGCTTGGCTTCGGCATCGTCCTGGCTGGTGGCGGATGGCGGGCGCTGTGGCGCGTGATCCCGTGCAAAAAGGTTGCCAGGCAATTGAGTGTGAAAAATGTTGGTAGGCGTGCGCTGGTGAGGCAGGAAGTCGCGTTCGCGTTCATAAGTATCGCGCGCCTAAAGTCAGCCGGCATAACCTTTGGCTAATGCACGAGCAGGCAGTCAAACGGTGTGGCCACACGGCCCGACTGGCTGGGTGGTGTGGGTGGTGTGGGTGGCTTGAGTGGTTGCTGCTCTACTGGCGGCATATGAGTCGGGTCAAAGGGCAGGGCAAAGGGCGACGACAAGTCAATAAATATGCTACTCTAAGATATTCATGCGCTCTGGCAGCTCCCTCAGTGGACAGGGGCAGTGGGCATGGCCTTGGGACAGTTGTCAAAAAAAAAAAAAAAAAAAAAAAAAGAGAAGCTAAAAAAGAAAACAAAACTGAAATTCACATGGCGACAGTTAAGGGCCAGACCAGGCGCATTGCCATTGATTTGTTTGGCACGTTTCTAGCCGAAAACAACAAAGCGAATTGAGAGAAAGAAATCTTGCGTCTCACTTATTGGGGGCCGACTGTATGTAATACGCTTTTGATTTGCACCAAATTCCATTTTTCACAATTTAATGCGCATCTCGCTACGTGTTGTCGTCGCTTGGCGTCCACGCTCTGGCTGAAACGTGCTTGTTGCCCAGGCACAGGCTGCTGCCACACATGACGCACACACAAACACACAGTCATACACACACACACATACAGACACACTCGCACATCTATCATTACATTTGTCACGTGAGGGACAACGTGATTTCATTTTCCTGTCGCCATAAAGGTGACACATTGCATACGTGTGTGTGTGTATATGTGTGTGTGTGCCTGGACATTTCCTCGTTTCACACACATGTTTGTGTGTGTGTGTGTGTGTGTGTGTGTAACGCTTGTTTGGCCTGCTCATCAGTGCGTATGCGTAACATGTTAAACGCTAGTCACGCAACAAACAAAAGAAATGAACAAAATAAATTCCCATTTTCAATGGGTTCAGCTTATAAATAAACTTACATATGCTTGGATATTAAATTATAAATATGTGAATTTGTTATATTGTAATTCATGTATAAATATAGAAAATATGATTAATTATGCAAGAGAATGTATATAAAAAACACACGAGTTTATTGCAAAGGTCCACGAACTGAGTTAACCAAGGCTACAATTTGAGGAAGGTTTTCGACAGGCTGAAGCGGAATCTAGAGGCGCAGTGAATTACATTGAATTGGCGAAATATTTTGGGCACGGCAATGAATAAGGATTTTTATGTATAAAAGAAGGCGTTGAATGTTTCGAGTAGGAAGTTTGCGCAGGGCTATCCTGGTATACGAGTATCCCTTGGAAGTGAATGGTTCTTTCAAATTCTTAACACTCTAATCCAGAAACTAAGCGATATATATGCATATATAACATATATACTGGTAATGTATTTATTGTAAACATCTCTGAGCCTGAAACCTGAACAGTTCTCAGGTTTCATATCTGGATTTAGAACGATAAAGTCATGAGCAACATATAAATAGTTTTAGATAACGCTAGCGTAACAAATTTATATGAACTGTGAATTGTAAAAGGCTTTATCTCAATTCTATCTTAATACTTTGCACGACTCTAATGCTAATGTTTTCGCTTTACCTTTTGAGCTGACTGAGTCCTCTTCTTTTTCTTCTAATAACATTCCAGTCTCGATGGCACTATAGTTAAGTATCGATAGCTAGGTATCAATATTGAACTATTGGCCTACCACAGAATGTACTTCTACTAAATTGAAAGATAATATTTGTCATACAAATGTACGAATCTTAACACTTATCTTCCAGCTTAAAATATATATTACTTACAGAATATTTGTAAGCTAACGCATAGTGTAAAAGGGAGTTAAGGGAAATCACCTCTAGGTCCATTGCATTCACGAATCGAAGTGGTTCCAGGTCGACTCCTTTAGTCTGATAATCTTACAACTTGTAGTCATTAGAAGTGTTTCCAGTTGTGTCCATGTTTAACATTTTTTTATTTAATTGTATTAGTTAGGTATAATTCAAATAAATACTTACTATAACTTAAGCATTGTCTTCTAAGTCCTTCAGTAACTAAGGTATTCATTTTTACATTACTACCTATTATACACTATATTACATTTCTATACATATTTAACAAATTAGGTCGAGCTGAAGGCTCATTTTACATTATTATTGACTTCGGACTTAAGCTCATTAACATAACATTTTAAATTACTTAGCTCTATATATGTATATCATGTAATACGCAGGTTATCAAATCGAATGTACTATTTTAACTATTGCTAAATGCTCATGGTCAAACAATTAGTTATGTAAAATATTTGCATATGTAAAGATGTAGAAAAAGGTTCTCTTAACCAAACATCAATAAAATTTATTTTTTCTCTAAACTTTATTTGTCGAGCGACATTTTGCACTTGTCAAACATATTTCCGACAGCTAAAAACATTTCCAACAATAATACTAAAAACAATATTAGAAAACTTCCGATTTCGCTTTTTGTTAATTTGTGGCATTTACCTTCAAGATAACAAAATACTAACTAACTGTTAATTATAAATGCATGCCGTTAGTTGCTTTGGCTTTAGCAGCGCATTTATCAAACGTCAATCTGTCAGTCACAGAGTCAATCAAACTGCGTATCAATTAGTCAGTTAGTCGACCCGAACATGAACTTTGACTCTTTGCAGTTGGCTGGCTAAAAACCTAAAACTGTATAGGGTTTTTTCTGTTTCACTTCTTTGGATATTCACTTGTGCGGATTTTCGCCATTTTCGGCATTTTCCAAAGCATGGGCAGCAGCGGAAAAGCCGCAGCCAAAAACGCAGCTTGCAAACAAATTTCCGACAGCTGCTGGGCAACAATTTTCGACATAACTTTAGATTTTATGGGCCACATGTGGGCGGGTGTGGGGCGGTTGGTGCTACACAATTCAGTTTACTATCAATTTAGAATTGTTGTAGTTGTTGTTGTTGTTGTTGTTGTTGCTGGTCGAGCGTTAAAATTAGCGATTCGCTGGCAACTGCTGCTGGCTCTGGCTCTGGCTTTGGCTTTGGCCCTGACTCTGGCCCACTGCTCGCTACGTTTCAGCTGACTTTAGTTAGCAGCCGAAAACACCTTTGAGTTGGCCATTATTATTGTTGTTGTAGTTACATTGCCATTGTCTACGGCTACGGCTACGGCTACGGCTGCGGCAAGTTGCAAGTTGCAAGTTGCAAGCTGCGCGTTGCGCGTTGCAAGTCTGAAGTACTACTACACCTCATGAATATTTCACTAGCAATCACATTGTTTTTCCCGCTAACTTTTAAGATTGTTTTAGCATGTGGCGGAAATGGGCGTGTGGGCGTGGCAAAGTTGTCGGTTTTTGTGGCTAGTGGTGCAGCTGCCACACGTAAAACTTGCAGCCGGCAACTTTTGGCTTTCACTCAATTTCGCTAGCCGGAAAAAGCAGTTTGAAAGCCAGCGAGAGAGTGAAAGGGAGAGAGAGAGAGAAAGTGTGTGTGTGTGTATTAGTGTGTGTGTTAGTAAACTATAGGTAATCCTTGATTCCGCTGCATTTGGTGGCTCATTTTGCTGTCGTTCAGCACGCTGCCATTGCCTGCTTTAGTTTCGACTGCCCAAGTTATGGGAGATTTATGCAGCCAACTAGTCAAGAATGTGAAAGAGAAAGAGAGAGGGCCAGAGAGAGAGCGAGATAAGTGGCCACTCAAAGGAAATTACGTGTTGGTTTTGCAAGTGGCATGAGATAAACTTACAGCTGCATTTTTTCTCGCTTACCCACTCACTCTGTCTACCTGCCCCCCTCTTCCTTTCGCTCTCCCTTTCCCTTTCCCTCACTCAATTTCTTTATTTGCTTTTTTCGTAGCATACTTTTTCGGGCCGTTACTTTGGGTCGCCTCGAGCGCGTCTTTTGCAAATGTGCGTGCATTAAAGTTTGCCATACATTTAGTTAGCTCCGCCTCCTCTACTCAATTCTTATTTTTTTTCCATCCGCTTTTTTGTTTTTTTGCGCTCAACTCTGTGCGGTGTATAATGAAATTTTTTCAGCTGCCTTGCAGCGCCTCAAAGTAAGAACAGAAAAAATATGAAATGAGCTTCACTTGCATGGCGCTGTGAGGCAAATGTTCAGCCAGCTGAGCTTCACTGTACTTGTTTTCGTTTCTCGTTGCTCGTTGCTTGCTTCTCGTTTTATGGCCCTGGCAGGTGGCAACGATGAGCCGAAGTTGCAGCTGCAACTGCAATTGCAACCATTTTCATATTTTATGTACTTTGCGTGCTTAAAAATGTTTCAATTTACCGACAATTCACTCGTGGCCAAAAAGGCCCCGCTGCCATCCGAATTGCCATTTCGGTCGAAGGTCAGAAAAACACAAGAATAAAAATAAAAAGAACTTGTTTGATAATTTTCTACTCAAATTGAATATTTGCAAATGTGTGTATTAGTATTCGTGTCTCTCTCTCTCTCTCTCTCTGTGTGTGTGTGTGTTTGCCTATGTGTAAGTGAGTCAAACTTTTCTTATTCTCTGCGAATAACTTTAATGGAAAAACTTTGAATATCAAACCGCAAAAAAACCTTGCCCAGGTCCAGTCCGAGTTGCTGCTAGGCACTCGAATTGAAAATTAAAATTGAATAGTTGCTCCACACTGTGACATGGACACACACACACACACACAGACTTGAGGTTACTCTACAAAGTGCAAAACAATTTAGAATTATAAAATCAACTTAATCTCTGAATTGTTTTTGTAGAGAGTAGATATATAAATATAGATATATATGTATATATTTACTAAATTGACATAACCGGTGTTATCTTCTATTATCCTTAATTGAAAAACTCCAAGGAGCAGTATAAATTTATAGCCCTCTAAAGTCTAATGTGAACTGTGCAGACTCTGCTATGGAGAAGAGATTTTGAATTCTTTTAGAATGAAAGTTTAATATGAATATAATAAAGTGACCACATTATTTTCTCTTTGCGTATATTAAATTCTTAAAAAGCTAATCGAAAAGTTTTAAAATATGTATTTATTTAAGAAAGTTAATTTTGAAAAGAAAAAAAAGTTGAGTTGCTCCAGAGGAGAGGTTAGTTGCAGTTACTTACTTACTTACTTTATTACAATAATTAAACCAGTTGAATACTCTAGCCCTCAAGCTTTAAAGCCCTCAATTGATTAACATACGAACTGCCAAAGAAATATTATATACTAGATCAATAAGCTATCAGTATTATCTCCATTGTTAAATCATCTTTATTTTAAATAGTTATAACTAATTAATATATTCAATAATTAGAACCGCAGTTGAAACTGATTTGTAAGACCTGAGCAAATGAAGAATAAATTCAAATTAAAAGCCAGCGATTGTATTTTGTGTAGATGACTGTGTGAATAAAAAGTCGCAGGCTACAAATTAAACATTATGCATCTTATGGAATCTTCAAGTCTATAAAATACATAAATATGTATAAATTTAATTAAATATATATAATATATAAGTATAAATATACAAATTCCATATAAAATGATTATATAAAGCTCAACCCAATCGAGCATGAAAATATGCTTCATTTGCTCCAACTTACTCTACTTACTTCAAATACAATTTTCTGAGAAACCAAGACAATTCAGCTTAATAACTGCTTTAGCTACTTTGAATAGATCAATATATATATATATATATATATATATATAGACTCTAGTTAGGGTGCAGCCTCCTTTTGCCTAACTGACTCTATTATGCGAAAAGAATAGAAAGACCGAAGCCGAAGTCCTTGTGCGGCTGTATCCAATTAGCGAGTGGCGGTTGTCGATGGACACGTTCCCCCGATGCTGCCCAGATGGAGATCTGTGTCGTGTATCAGTGCCCAAGTGACAGAAAGTCATTTGGGTTATTAGCAGGCGAGTGTGTTGCCCAAAAAGACGACAGAGCGAGATAGAGACAGAGAGAGATAGAGAGAGAGAGAGGTAGAGCGAGAGCGAGATGTGGGTACTAACTGTCCGGAAACCCTTCTAAGACGAACTTCAAAAGGAAAATGCCATAAGAAATAAGTTTCTACTGCTGACATTATTTCGTTATTATCCGCATCAAGGATTCGATTGACAGGCAGACAGGCAGACATCAGGGAAGCCGGCACCGGCACCGGCACCGGCACCGGCACAGGCACGTGCTGCCAACGCCTTTATCCTTGCGAAAATATTGCCGGAATACACAGCAGCGACAGGACAACAACTGACAACAGCCGCAACGAGCCGCTGCAGATACAAAAGAAATTATATTTACTTCGAGGGGCGTGGGGGTGGGGTGGTTAGGGCGAACGAAAACAAAACATACACAAAAATAGGCAAGGGAAGGAAAAAAAGAAGAAATCAAGGTGGGGCGAGTGTGGCAAGTGTGGCCAAGTGGGGCACGACTGGGCGAAATCAAATAAAATGCCGGAAACATGGCATCGAGGGCCCAAGTGCTGCCAAGTCATGTCAGGGGCCCAATACCATTGAGCCCTGGCGACTTTTGCTTACCTATTTGTTCGCTCTCTCGTCTGCCATCTCTGCTTACTTCTTCCGCTCCTTGCTTCTTATACATATATTTTTTTTTCCACTTGTTTGTGTGGACACGCACTCGGTCACTGTGTAGAGCGAGTGTTCACAGTATTCACGAATGTTTTCGCAGCAGATAAATACAGCATTTGACACTTCATTATTGTGCCCGCAGCGTAATCGAATCAATTCCAGCGCCAGCACCAGCACCAGCTCCATTCACACGCCCCACTCTCAAACCAAACGCCCCCTGTGCTGATGTCAAAAGTGCTTGGCCATTCGTCGTCCTTGATGCTTGGGTTCGTGGCCCAAGGCTCAAGCCAGCTTGGCCTGTTGACACATTCGCTTAAACGTATTAAATTGTTTGCCAGCGCTTTTGTTGCCGTTGCTGTTGCTGCTGCTGCTCCTGGCCTGGGCCAAGCAAAGTCCGGCATTTTGTTTATACGCATTATTGTTGTCCTGTCCTGGCTGCTGCTGCTGCTGCTCGAGAACCTGATGCCGCCTGATGGTTGATGGCTTTTTTCCTCCTTTTTTTTTCCTTTTTTTATTTGTGCATTTGTTTGCGTGCGGAAGTGCGACCAATTCGCTTTTTTGTACTATTTTTTATTTATTTATTTTGCGCTTTTTTATTCCACTTTTTTTATACTTTTCTTTTTTTTTGCACTGTCACACTTAAGGTAATCGATTACGGCATGGGGCCTGTAACCGGATATGTCCGCTTCCGTTTGACATTTGACGCCGCAAATGTTGCAAGCGCCACATAATTGTCACGCCAGCGGCAAAGCTGCCCTTCTTTTTGTTTTGTTAGTAATTGCGGCCTAATTACAAAACAAAATGACAACGCAGGTGAGCAGGCATGAGAGGAGGACTAAAAAGGCTAGAAAGGACTCTGCTGAGGGGGAAGCCTGCGCTGCTCAACAGCTGTTTATTTATTAAACTGATTGGCTTGATTCTTGTGTTATGTTATGTAACGAGCTTGTAAGTGGAACTATTTGTAAGGCAGAAGAAGAAAAATGTATACAAGTTTTACTTCAATTAAGTTTGAGGGAAATTTAGATTATTTATGAGATTTTTTGCAAACTCTACTCTAAAGTTCTTTGAACCTTTAGCTATAACTATCTCATTTAGTTTATTGTTTAAATGAGCATCGTAAAACTGCAACCAAGAACCAGTTACTCTAAAACTGTATAGACAAAAATCTTTTAACAAACATAGAAGTTTAATCTTTGAATTTCAACACCACTTGTCTACAGAAAAGATAAGAAATAAATTAATAAAAATATATACAAAATGAAAAAAGAAAACTAAACAAATAATATTTATTGTATAATAAACAAAAAAAATTAAAACAAACAAAAAAATTCATTTAATTAAATATATCTAAATTCATGAAAAAGAATTTATAAAAATTTATCAAATATTTATATACCTGATATATAAAGTAAATAGGGGAATGAAAACAATATGAAACCAGCTGCTTTTTTTTTTAAGCCTCTTGCTAAAATATTAATAGCTAATTAATAACTAAGAAACTTGGTGATGCGACTATTTTAATTTAAATAGCTATTAAAAGAATAGTACATCTATGATAGCTCAATTTGTCCATGACAATTAGCATTATTATCACTAAATTTCTATTAATTTAAAAAAAAAAAAAATTAAATAATATTTTGCGCTCAATTCCTGAACTAATTTGAATTTTTCTGCTTATTAAAACGTTTTACATCTTCAAATGTAATTTGATTATCTACATATATATATATATATATAGATTATAGCGCTAATAACATATTTAATTTACACATACATATATATATAGTATATATATGCATACATATTTACTCCCCATAACAAACTATTCAGATGCTCGCACAAAAACTAATAATAATAAGCGCCTCAGAGTTTGCATATTTTATGAATCATGAACGAAAGTAGCCAAAACTTTAAATATGCATATATCTCTCTGTGTGTGTGTGTGTGTGTGCGTATTTAATCTCATAAAACTAAGCAATTGAATTAATGCAAATCCCGATGGAGAGCACGATGACAAAGTTTTAATATTTAAGTGCATTTTAACACTTTGCAAAGCTCAAGTATTTCAGGCACACACACACATAGACACATGCATACATGCGCATGCACATGCATATTGACATTTAAAATTGATTGACAAATCAACAGCAAAAGCACTAAATTATTTCTTAAGCTGTGTGCGTGTGTGTGTGTGTGTGTGTGTGTGTGTGTGTGTGTGTGCCAGGATGTGCATAAGGATATGGGAGCTATCTATCCAGCTGCTCGTCTGTCAGCTGTCTGAAAGCAATTTGACAACTTTCATTAGCCTGGGCATAATAAAATGCACTTTATGAACTTTGCGACATTTGACAAATTTTCTACAAAATGGCCTAAACCAATTAGCCACACACACACACACCGACACACACATAGATGATGATGGCCTTTGCTGCGTGACGTGCGTTCGTTAGGCTAATAATATTTACTGTAATTTAGTTGATATCTTAGACCGAAATATGCACATATATAAACATATATATATATATATATATATATATATATATATATATATACATACATACATACATATATGATATTTAATATTTGAATTGTTTTCACCCCTTTTTGCAGCCAGCGCCCAGGGTCTGATGGCCAAGCATGAGCCGATGTTCATATCACGTTCCGAGACATTCAAATTCATAGCCGGAGATATAATAGTTTTGCCCTGTGAGGTGGCCAATACGGGTGAGTAGACAGGAGTGAGTGAGTGTGTGTGTGTGTGTGTGAGTATTCTTAACTCAGTTGTCATTCAAATGTTGCGGTCTGCATATGCAGGACATACATATGTGCATAATTAACCCTACACCATGTGATGCCTGCCAGTTGACCGCAACTATGCATTAATCCAAGGCACCGAAGGATGAGCACTTGACGAGCATCTGTCCCAAGATTCGCCACCCAATGGGGTGTGACCAAACAAGTTTTTGTTTTCGGTTTCGGTTTCGGTCTCAGTTTCAGTTTCAGTTTTGGATTCGGTTTCGGTTTCGGACCCATTCAAATGTGATGGCGATGGTCGCACCGCTGGCATGTGCCATGTACGTTTTTCAATTTAAATGCGGTCGTGTGTGCGAGATTATTTGTACATAACAAGGATTTAGCGTAAGCAGCAGCGGTCACTCCAGAGTGTGAGTAGACAACTGCCAGGCACATCTATACAGACATCTATCCATTCACACATACATATGTACATGCTCGCATTCAGTAAGGCTAAGACCAGAAACTGTTCGACCTCGTCCTCATCATTGTCCTCGTCTGGTCATCTCGGCCAAGTTTGTATACAAAATGTTATGTAGGCAACTGTCATGGCCTCCACATATAAGTATATCTACACTGAAAGAAATTGAGAATGTCATTCGTAAGGCAGGTATAGGAAGGAACTGAGACTTAGGCCAATTCTATAAAAATGAACCAAAATTAACTTTATAATAACTTTATAATCTTAAAATCTTTGTTTCATTTTGATTACCATTATCATTATTGTCTCATTTTGATATTGTTGTAATAGATAATAATTTATTATTCATTAGTCATTATTTTCTATCCATTAATTATAAATTCTATAGAAATGTAAAAAAAAATAACATTGTTAATTGTTAATTGTTAATTGTTCATTGTTCATTGTTCATTGTTCATTGTTCATTGTTCATTGTTCATTGTTCATTGTTCATTGTTCATTGTTCATTGTTCATTGTTCATTGTTCATTGTTCATTGTTCATTGTTCATTGTTCATTGTTCATTGTTCATTGTTCATTGTTCATTGTTCATTGTTCATTGTTCATTGTTCATTGTTCATTGTTCATTGCTCATTGTTCATTGTTCATTGATCATTGTTGATTATTCATTGTTCATTATTCATCAATATCATTGACATTATTATGACCATTGTAATTATCATCATCATTCTCGTTATCCTGTTATTTGTATTTGCCTATATCATTATCATTATTATGAGCTCGAATCGAATAATATTTAGAGTTTTCTTCAAGTGTATATCTTATATATAAATATACATATATGAGTGTGATGTGTGTGTGTGTGTGAGTAAGTGGTTGTGGTCATATCAACCGTTTATTAGAACCAGCATACAGAACAAAGGAGCATGGCATTTTCCTTTGGCATATCTCATGCACTTCATTGCCCCAACGAACCAAAATGAAGAAGTAGTGGAAGAATGAGAAACAAACTAAAAGAAGCGGAAGCAAGACAATCACAATAACAACAAGCAGACCAGCAACAAGAGCCAAGACATGGACGATACATGGAACATTCCTGCCTGCCGAGCAGAGTATTATAGCCACAAGCATTTGGGGTAATAATAAAAAGGAAGCTAAAAGAAAGCTTAAACAGAGAAAAGCGACGAGGAAGCCGCCCAAGCAAAATAAAGGAAAATTATAGATCCAATGCTTCCAGAGTTTTTCATTCTCCTTTCCTGCCTCTTTCCTGTGTGCACGGCGTCTATGCTAATAAAGTGGGGGCCCCCCATACGACAGTTTAATTAGAGACATTTCTCAGCCGTGGCAGGCTTTGGCGTGGCTCAGGCTTTAGGATCCCAAATGCAATAATTAAAATCAAAGCTCGTGACGTCTTTGGGCCGTGTTCATAATGCGCACTTTATGGATCTATGGAAAAATATGTTAAGACCAGCAGTTGGCAGCTGGCAGTTGGCAGCTGGTTGGTTCGTTTCTGTTCTCTTCCTTTTTTTTCTCGCTTTTTATGTGTTGGCCATAAAGTTAAAAATGTAATTGATAGAATTTTTAAAACGCCACACTTAACAAAAGGCAATGAATGAATCCGCCGTGAAGCCCGTTGCCGTTGCCGTTGCCGTTCGCACAAATACCAAATTTATGCACATTTTCATTTTATTTTATGACGAACGCTCATAAAATTCGAAAGAAAATCACATGAAAATGAGCCCAAATGATGAGCATGTCGCGCGCTCTCTCACTCTCTCTTTCTCTCCCTCTTTCTCGCTCTTTGTGGCACTGCTCATTTGCATATTATATGAAAATTCCTTTAAATACTTATTGCGGTGCTTCGCACTTTTACAAAAGTAATCTTATGTCTTGGCAAATAAGAAATATAAGCACATCTTAACACACTCAAAACACACGCACACACACACACACATACACACACTCATACACATTCATACACATTCGCATATGTAAAGCTTTCGAGTGCGCGACAGAGTTTGTCTAAATAAACATTGAAGCATTTCATCATTATCATTTTATCATGTTATTTGAATTTTTTGTGCCCCTTTTCGCATATGTGCAAGGCTATGGCTAGGCTCTAGGACGTCAGCTCCTGTAACCTCAGTGCCCTTGCAACCCCTCGCCCCACTTTGTCTAACGCTGCTGCCTTTGTTTATATACTAGTCGGCACTCGCGCCTCAGGGTATGTAACATAAAAGTAATTCCGCCAACACAAACACAGCAATGACGTTAGATTTGAGTACAGCCATAAAGCAGTACTTCAGATACCCTGCAATGTGGAACAAGAAGGATGAATAAGCCATGAGTAATATCTATAGAATTTTAAAAAAATTTTCAGTGTATTTTAGGGTTGGGCAATTGATGAGAAACTGATATAAATTGAACATTTTCTGTTGATCCATAAAAATTGTAGAATGAGTTTCAATCTAAACAAATTTAAAAATATAAAAATATTATTATTAATTTTTAATCTTTGTATTAATATTATTATTATTATTTATTTTTTTATTTAATATTAATATCAATTTTAATTTTAATTTTATTATATACAAAATATTAGTTATTTTTTATTATTATTTTATTTGTACTTCTTTTATTAAGTTGTTTTTTTTTTTTATTATTTTGTATTTTTTATTTATTTACCAATAATTTCAAAACTATATTTGATATTTTTCTGTTGACAGCAAGATTAATTAATTGATTGAGAGGGAACTGTTTCTCTTACAATATTTTTCTAGCCTAATCTCAATGAATTTAAACATAATTTTCAAGTAATTCTAACTATTGCATACTTTTTATTGAGTTAAATATTTAGAAATTCATTTTTAAAAATTTATTTCAAAAAAGGTATAATCTGTTGCCAAAAACTCAGTAAAAATTACTTCACTCGAGCAAAGCGCCTCCTGGCCTAATGTTCTTTAATATATTTATAATGCTTCACGTATTGAAGTTGCTTAAACAAGTCTTCCCTAATTGCTTCATCAAATTTGTTTTCAAGAGTTTCACTCAAAAATGATAAAACTCAGCTGTGGCTTTGACATTTGCTTAGGCAAATTTCTTTCGTCATGTTGTTGTTGTTTTCTTTAATTATTATTTTTGTAATGAATTTATAAAATACTCGTACGTTTACTCAAAGACTTTTAATCAACTTGTACTGCGTTTGATTCCATCCACCAACACACATACACGCACACCCACACACACACACACTCACACACACACATTCACATGCGCACCCACAATTCCTGAGGCATATTTGAATATTTGCGCACTCATCAAATTTTATCAAATATAAATGGAAAGTGCTGCTCTTGAAAGACTTGACAAGTGCTTGCTGATGGCTCTGTGCTGTGTAATATATTATGAATACTCTAGATTTAAGGAGTATGCAGCAAGGGCATATGAGAGAGGCATTTATTATAAAATAAATATATTTTTTTAGAAGGGAGAATTTTTGTATTTTTTATTTGAGATATTCATTTAAAAAATGTATGTAAATTATTAGAAAACTTTATTCATATAAAGAGATATATCTATTGAAGTTAGATATAGTATATATATTTATAGTAGAAAGTTATTTTTACACTCATATAAAAAAGTTTAAAAATTGTTATTTTTTATATTTACATTTATTTGATAGACTTTTTACAAACATTAGCAAAATATTTTTACTTGGGATATTTATTTAAAAGTTGTAATACATATTTGAAAATTATCTTTATCTAAAATATTCATATAAAAGATATATATAAAATATTTAAAAGATATATACACATATAAATATTTTTTTTTTTTTTGAGAGATATTTATAAAAGAAAGAACACTCATTAAAGATTTGTAGTAATTAAAAAAAAAAAAATCTTTTTTACTTAAGATAAAAAATAGTAATAAAAATAACAAATATTCAATATTTTGAAAAATTTAATAAAAAAGAAAACATTTTTCGATAATTATAACAAATCAAAAATATATATATTAAAAAATATATATATATATAGAAAATATTTGTATAGGTGAACAGTTCAGCAAACATCAAAATTAATATTCTCATATTTTTTATGGCTTAGAGCCTCATGCTGATGCTTTCTTTATAATTTTCATGTTTATGTCTAAGAACTCAAAATGTTTTAACCCTTAACAAATGTCAAAAAAAAAAAAAAACTTTTGTGCTGCAGCTCAAAAAGCAATTTTCAATCATCATCGTCTCTCTTTCCCTCTCTCTCTACATATATACCTACATATATGTATATGTATATAATATATGTTCATTGTGCGTATTGCATTGAATTGGTTTCGGTTTAATTTTCAATTTGTTTTACTTCTTTGCCGAAATGAATTCAAATAATTAATTGTTGCTGCTGCTGCTGCAGTTTGCCGTTTGCCGTTTGCCGTTTGCTGTTTGCTGTTGCGGTAGCTGAGGCCGGTGCTTAACTTGTCAGCACGCATAAGACCTTTTCCTGTTGATGGTTTTTAGCTGCAGCACAATGGCAAAACAAAGTGTGGCTGCAACAAAAACTGCCAACTGGCAAACTCCAAATGCAATAAAATGCAAAAAGGCGCAACAACAACAACAACAAAAAACCTCAGCTACGGCGGCCACAGAGAAAACGCTCATTACGCTTTGATGGAGCGCCACAGGAGTCGGAGTCGAAGATGGGGCCTTGGGGGGAGGCGGGAAGTTGGGGCTATAGCGCTCGAAACTATTACAGAGTAACGGAAATGGAATCGTGTTGCAAAAGTTGAAGTTGTGCAAACAGCAGGACAGCTAAGCACAGCATGAGGCCAGGGCCTGCGGCAGGGAGGCGGCTTGCGGCAGCGGCAACAAAGTTTCAATATTAATGCCATTTACAGTTCTAATTTCGCTTTTTACGTACGCGCACAACACTTAACACACTCACACACACACACACACACACACTCAGAGAGAGTGAGCAAAGTTGTGCAAGAAGTTGCAGAATAATGCCATATGGAGGCAGCTGCCCAGCCACGCCCAACGCCCACTTGCTTGTGTGTGTGTGTGTGTGTGTGTGTGTGTGTGTGTGTGTGTTTGGGCTTAGCCGCAACATCGTTTATCTTCGGGGGTCATCATCTTATAATATTGGCCTTTCCGACATGCAATAAATTGCGCTCTGGCAAACAACATGTCGGTCGCTCTAACATTCTAACGGTCTAACGGCCAGCAGCTCCTTGTTGCAAGTGGCATGCCTTGGCTTGGCTTGGCCTGGCTTGGCTTAACGGCAAATTGCGCATACGCACCGTGTGGCCAGTGCAAACAAACAGAGCTCGACAACAAAAGCGAATGTCGGCCATATTTGAATAGCCTCTGTGTGCGAGCCTCTGTCTCTCAGTCTGTCTGTCTGTCCATCTGTCTGCCTTGGTCTGAAGTGTAGAAAACTAAAATTTAGCTCCGGCTCTAAATAAGGCACACACACACACACACACATAGACACAGGCACAACATGTGGCTGGCCATGGCCAACAATTTGTCCAGTTCCAGCAGGAGGCTAAACGCAAGGCAATGTTCATGTGAAGCTGACATACAAAAGCCGAAATGCTTTTACTCTGTTTCCGCCCTAACAGATAGCCTCACTCCATGTGTGTGTGTGTGTGTGTGTGTGTGTGTGTGTTTGAGTGTTTGAGTATGTGTGTGTGTGTGAGCGTGTTTCTATTTAGTTTAGAGCTAAACCGGAAATTGAGGCGTTTTGTGTTTTGCTTGTTTTTGTTAGATTGTTGTTATTTTAGTTAACAATTTATTTAGTTACAGCGCAATCACACACACATACACACTCTTACACACACACACACTGTAACAATTTATATGATCTTGTGAATTATTTGTGTTGCATGTTGCATTGTTGAAGTGGATGGCCACACTTTAAGCGCAACTGCAGCCGCCACACTGAGGGAATGAATACCTTTAGCAACGCCAGCCCAAACTCAGCCTCTGCTGCTGCTGCTCTCCTCGTCTTCTAAGCCTTATTAATTTCCTGCTTTGAGTCAGAAATCTTTTAGCCAAGCGCATCATTTTCATGTGGTTTCATGTGGTTAGCTATTATAATATAAATACTTTCTAAGCGTTGCCACGCCTCAAGACGTCAGACTCTGTGGCTACGACTTTAATGTTGTATCATCATTGAGGTTTTCACTTGAACCAAATAAATATATGGTTTGCTCGACTTGATAATATGGTTAAGTGAACTACAATTTTGATAGATAAATATCGATTAGTTATCGTTATAGTGGCTGAGGCAATAGATATGGGTGGACGATTGGGTGATTTGGAAATCTGTTTAGTATATAAACTTTTCTATGTAGCTTTAAATTTATTTTTTTTTAATTTTTTTTTTTATCACAAGTAATAAATTGAAAATTTTATATAAAATAAAAAAATATTATTAATAAAAAATGATTAATTAAGAAAAATTTAATTTTAATTTAAGCTAATTCAGTGAAAATTAAAATTAAATTTTTCTTAATTAATCATTTTTTATTAATAATATTTTTTTAATTTATATAAAATTTTCAATTTATTACTTGTGATGAAAAAAATTAAAAAACAAATAAATAAATAAATTTAAATTAATGTGTTTTCATTGCATAAATATTTGCTTAAGTCAAGTATAAGCATAATAAATTGACTTCTTGCCCTCTCTAATACTTCATGAAGCAAGTTGGTTAAACAATTTTACATAATTTGAATAGTCAATGATTATAATAAATAACCATATATAAAGTTGAGAGTGCTGCAGCTGCATTCAAGAGACCAAAATGCAGGCTGGCTGCCTTTAAGTAACTGGCAGACCAAAAGAAGCCAAGCTTCACATAACTTGCTTGAACACACACACACACACACACACACACACACACACACACACACACACACACACACACACACAGCTAGTCAGCCACACACTCACAGTCAAACACACTCACAGTCAAACACACTCACACACAGACCACGAATTATGTTTTCCGTTTCTTTGGTTCTCGGCTACGCTTCGTAGTGCACGCTAAGGCCAGCAGGTGGCGCTAGTTTATTTATATGCCTTGGCGAATGTGAATGTGATTCTGATTGTGTGTGTGTGTATGTGCTTATGTGTGTGTGTGTGTGTGAGTGTGTTGCATAACCAGCTCTACTTTGCCTGCTGCGTCGTCTGCCTTCCACTGCCTTTCACTGCGGCTTGGCGTGTTGATGTTGTTGAACTCATTGCAAATAAATACGCTTTTTGAATGCGCATGTAAATGACTTCATAAGCATTTTATTACCACTAAGTTTCAGCGAGTGTCTGCACACACACACACACACACACACACACACGAGAAATAGAAAGAGAAGGGGAGACAAAGAGGCTTGTGTGTGTATTGAAATCAATTTCTCTTAACATCTCTTTCTGTGCCTCCCACTCGCACCATCTTTGCCCTGGCATAGGCCATCAATAATGAGCGCTGTTTCGCCTTCATTTTCAGCACGCTTTTTGCTCTCGACTAAAATACTCGATACCCGCATATCGAAATTGTTGTTTTAATTTTTAATGAGCACCATTCGCGGAAGTCATACATCATTAGTAGCAAATCCGGACAACTTCAATTTCAATTTCAATATGCGAGCCTCCCTGTCACACACACACACACACACACACACACACACACACACACACACACACAGAGTGAAACCATGCTGCAGTGGCACGTGATGCTTGACGTGGCGCTCACAGGCACAACACAACACACAAAATACATAAATTTCAACAAGTTAGATCTGCTCCAGGCGCATTTGATTGACTTTGAGTTATGCTGTAAATATCATGTAAATAGTAGCTGCAACGTAGCTTAGCTTAGCTTAGTCTGTAACTTAAGTTATCTGCAATTTGATCTGTTATACACTTTATTTAGTTTTTACATTATATTTTTTAATATATTTTAAGAGATTCTTGTGAATTATTTTATTTTTTTTTTTTCAAATATTATAGTTTTAAAAAATATATTTTCTGGGATTTTTTTCAAGTTTAATTCACATTTTTTATTTATTTTTAAAATATATTTATAAATATATCTAAATATTTTAAAATGTACCTTTTAAGAATTTTATTTATTAATTTAAGCAGTTATGCTGTTAATTTTTTGTAAACAGTACAATAGCCATAAAATATGAAAGGAATTTATTATAAAATTATATATTATATATTTTTTATTTATTTTCTATATTTTATTTAAATATGAAAAACAACATTTTTTAAAATTTAATATCTCTTTTTTTTTAGCCATAAAATATGAAAAGAATTTATTATAAAATTTATATATTATATATATTTTATTTATTTTCTATATTTTATATAAATATGAAAAACAACATTTTTTTAAATTTAATATCTCTCTTTTTTAGCCATAAAATATGAAAAGAATTTATTATATAATTTATATATTATATATATTTTATTTATTTTCTATATTTTATTTAAATTTAAAGAACAACATTTTTTAAAATTGAATATCTCTTTTTCTTTTTCTTATTATATATATTTAATATCTTATCTTTTAAAAATATATATAGTTTTTATGTTTCTGAAATTTTTATAAAACTTTTTTGTATGATTTTTGACACCATTTTCGGGCTTTAAGTTAATCATTTTGAAATAGATATGACGTACATTTTATCTTTTAATAGAGTTGTGAATAGGTAGAGTAGGGTTTATTCTATGTAGCCTGTTGAAGAATGAAAATCGACGTTATAGTTCGATATCTATTGATTTCGTGTAAATTAATCTAATAATAAATCGAAAAAATCTGTTTACTACAACTTTATAAAACTATTTCAAATATAGATAAAGCTGGAGTAAAATATTTAAAGATTTACTAAATTAAGCTAACAAATGTTATTATCGATCAAATGATAAATTAAGGAATATAAGCTAGATCGATAAATATATATATTATATATATACCTTGATTTTCTCTCACCAGTCACAAAATTCATTAAAATAGTAGCTTCTACATGCTTTCTTTTGCCATGCTATCAATGAACAGATTAATTTGGCTAGTCAATGATATGGCTATAAACAATTTAGGCTAGTTTCATATGCTTGTGATCTAAGCAATCTGAATTTATATACTTGTCAAAGTCTTATATGTATATATATTCTATATTCTGTGAATATAAATATAAACATGTAAATATATATATACATATATATATATATATATATATATATATATACACGTTTATAAATATATAAATGATGTATGCTTTCCGCTTACACTCACAAAAGTCTTTAGCATCAATATGCTTTTATTTAGCGATTTTCAATGGGCACAGGGTATAAAAAGGAATCACAATTAATGAGTTCGATGAATGCGCTCATGTGTCTGTCGGTCTGGCTGTCGGTCTGTCTGTCTGTCTCGGAGTTCTTCCGTACTGTCTCTTCCTGCCAGCCCTGCTGCCTGCCTCGACTGACTGCTGAAAGCCGCTTTTCATGCCCTTAGCGCTCTTCCCTTTTTCCGTTTTGGCATATCGAGTGCCTGGCATATGATTGCAAATGCCGCACATTAGCGGATATCAAGTGGGTGTTACCGAGTGTATGTGTCGCCGCACACACACACACACAGAGAAAGAGAGCCTGTATGTGTAGGTGGGTGGGTGGTTGCTGTTGTTGTTGTTGTTGTTGTTGTGTCTGATGTGCTGTGTGTGCGAGTCCATGCCAAATTGAATTTCTAGCCTTTTAGATCTTTTCAAATGCCTTGTAATTGAGTCATTTGAATTCTGACTTTTCAATTTATACAGCAAAAATTGTGCTTCTGTGTGGGTGTGTGTCTGTGTGTGTGTGTGTGTGCGTGATTCAATCTTTTCAACTTAATTTAAGTGATTGCCCCGCCGCATTTACCAATTAAGTCGTCAGATGCGATTATTATGCACAATCGAAACTGATTTCTTTGTATTCCGTATTCTGTATTCTGTATTTTGTATTTTGTATTTTGTATTTTGCATTTTGCATTGCAGAGCCGTATGTGGTTGCCTGGAAGCGAGGCATTGCCATCTTGACAGCTGGATCTGTGAAAGTGACGCCCGATCCGCGCGTTCGCCTCGTCAGCGGCTTCAATCTGCAGATACGCGACGCCGTGCCACAGGATGCCGGCGATTACATTTGCCAAATTGCAACGATGGAGCCACGCGAAATTACGCACACCGTCGAGATATTGGGTAAGTGGCATGGCAAAAGTAGCAAAAAAAAAAAAAAAACAAAAAAAAAGCCAATCAACCCACATTTTTGCAGCTCATAATTTAAAGCTCTCCATTGTTATTGTTATGCAAAGTAGCTGAGCGTTAGAGAGCGGGAGAGAGAGGGGGGAAGTTTTTGAATTTTGGGATAGTTCTATTTTTTTATGGCCCAATTTATGCGGCCCACAAATCACTTGGGTCCATTGTGCACATCATTTGGACACCTCTGCTCAGTGTGTGTGTGTGTGTGGCGCTCAAATTAACATATCCTTAGATCCTGCGCCTGGCCCACTCAAATATGCTAAGTAGCTGAGCTGCAATTTGGCGGCTTTATGGCCACAGATTCAATAGGGCCAGCATCGGATGGCAAAAGCAAAAGCAAAAAAATCAAAACTAATCTGCCATTTGCTCCCATTCCGCTGCAGTTCCAACAGATTCCCTTTTTTCGGGCAGCGGATGCAAATTTCCCCCAAGCAGCCGCTCCCTAAGGCTCTTAACTACTTCCTGGCCCAACTACGCATTCTGCCTAACAAGTTCGCCCCACTCAGTCCGTCTCTCTCACTCTCTCTGTCTGTCTGGCCGTCTCTTGGCTTTGTCTACTTCCTGGTCCTTGCTGCGCCTGCTCTTTGCTGCTGCTGCTGTTGCTGCTGCGTCTTCTAATCAGCAATGATGAATAATTTGCATATATTTGGGCTCCATACAATTACAATGTTGCCTTTTTATTTGCATACGCTTGGCCACGCCCACACGGCCACACGCCCACACACACAGCTGGCAGTGTTAACACTTTTGGCAACTTTTGGGCGCATGCAAATTGCGATACAATTCCCAAAATCTCCAAAGTGTAGAGCCACGATTCGGCAGCGAGTAGTTCGTAGTTGGCTGGCTGCAGTTGTCCTTAAAGATGTCCTTAAAAAAAAAAAATGAAAAGAGAGAGCATTACACTCCACTTTTGCTGGCCTATAAAAAATGCGTATTTATTTGAGGCAGCACAAGAAAAAAAAAAAAAATCGCCGCAACCAACTTTTTTCATTTGTCATTGAAACTTGGTCCTGCCGCTGATCCTGCCGCTGCCTGCCGCCTGGCATCGCCACAAACAAACATTAAACAAGCACCAAGAGCTGGTTGCCCGACGAAAAAAAGTCGATTATTGAAAAGTTTTGTTTATTTTATGTGTTTATTATGCGCTCCGTTTGCCAAATAATGATCATGGCCAGAAATATTTCGTTTATTGAACTTTGGCAGCGCACGTAAATTGTGATCCCCATCTCCCGCCCCCCTGCCCCTAGTTCAGGCTTTCTGCTCTCAAAAGGAACGCTCCCCACTACCAATTGCCGCATTGTTGTCAAAGGAGAAACAAGCAAAATAATGCCCTGCCGAAGTTTTTATAGGCTCAGCAGCAGACACCCCTAAAACCAGGAGTAGCAGCAGAGTAGAGGCCATTCTCCACACCGCCTCTCCGCCTCACTGCCTCACCCCGCCTTCAATATGTGCGCGAATATAAATTTCATAAAGTTTGCCTCGCTCTGGCATTTTGGCTCGCCAGCTTTTACGAGCGTAAATTACTTTCGGCTTGGCCTCCGCACTAAAGATGAAAAAATAATGTGCGCCTGCCAAACTTTTGCACTTGTCCTGACTGCCCGACAGCGACGCCAGCAGCGACGGCAGCGCAGTCGACTGCGGCGTCAGCATCAGCGCACTTACAAAGACATTAGCCGAAGAGAATGGCCCAGCCTAGGCTGGCCGGACCTCACTAAACACGGCTGCCCCAAAGACTGCAAACTTTGCCAGTTGACAAATCTTTTAATACAGCCGAAAACAGCAAAAGGAGCAGAAAAACACACAAAAACACAAAAACATATCCTGAATATATTTAGTCTGTCACACATTTATTTACAGTGTGCCACATGCTGCTGTTGCATGTGTGTTGTTGTTGTTGTTGTTGTTGTTGTTGTGTGGTGTGGCAGGCAGCACAATTTGTGAGCCTAGTGAAAGTTGATGCGACAAACAAAATGAAGAAGTTGATGCTATTTAAATTACTTATTCATTTTATTATCTATATTGGAGCATAGAGAGAAGCAGCAGAGCTTAATAGATGGACCTAAAAAAATGAGCTGATTGATGAAAAAGAAAGTCTATGCGTTAATAAATCAAGAACGGACTGACTTTTTATGTAGATCCAGGAGCTATTGAAAATGGGAATAGTTTTGAGAAAATGTATGTTATAAGTGGCAGGAGTCTTTGCAGATGCCATAAATACATATATATTGTTGATTGGGACAACGAACTATATCTATTTGTGCATTGGTTTGAATGCAGTGATCAATTTTCCATAGTTTCTTTCCCTTACATTATATAAGATATGCTTAGAATGATTGGCATATCAGCTCTCAGAAGGTATCTCCCAGTCGATCATTTAGTAGAGCTCGCTTACTTGCTTTTTATATGAATTACATCCAAGGTCGTGCCATGATTATTGACTTATGTAAATGAAATGTAAATGCCAAATCCATCGAGAGAAGACAAAGCATGAAGAACATGATGAAAATAATGAAAACCACAACTAGGCATGAAGCAAGTCTTAGAAGCTTAAGTTACATGGTTGGCATTGTCGGAAACGATGAAGCCTGAATTATTGTTATTTACACAATTTCAATGGATAATTGGCATTAAAAATAAGCTTGAAAAGTATTTTTTATAGTATATAGACAAATAATAAAAACGACAAATCATAAAAATAATTGTTGAAAATTTGAAAATATTAGTATAATAATTTAAAAACTTTATGCATTTCAAGTTTTTTTATTGCGGAGCTTGAATGCCTAACGATTAAACACTTTAGAGATTTTTATATGAAATTCTATAAAAATGTTGACTCAGTCAGAGAGACTGCTTAAGCAATTTCTTATACTTTGTGATATTTTTAATAAAAATAAGACAACTTTGAAGATTTATAATTCTAAAAAAAAATACTAAACAAATAAAATATCTAGAGAAAGTTTAAAAATAAAAAAAATAGCCCAAGTTAATATGGGGAATTAATTATAATACAATTGCATAATATTTTAGTGCTAGCTTCTTCTCTCTGGGAGCACAAGTAGAATAAGACCGATCGTCTATGGCTCCATTTTAAAGTATTATTATTCCGATTATCTTGTGGCATAAGTAGAGCACATGAAGAGAGTGGGAGAATGTCCACTCCGACAATTTCATAATTCACGCAAATACAAATGCCTTATTTATTGAACTGTTCCACAATTCACTTTACACATTCACCCACTTTAAGCAGAGTTATGTTAGCTTAAAGGCAACTTATTCAATTACAGCTCACACTTTATGGCAAGCTCTCGACTATTAACTCTGTTTGGCTTTCATAGCCAATTGCATGCAGCTATTAACGCCTTTGTCTGTTTCTGTCCAATTGTGCTGCACTTGGCTTCAGAAATCAGTTGCATTTTGTGGCTTTAAGCTGTCGACTTTTTGAGTTTAATGTGCGTTTGCTGTTGACATTATTTCAATTACGGATTGCGTGTAATAAAACCAATTTGACATCTGTCAGCCAAATGTCCATTAGCTCGACTGCGCCACGCCCTACGCCCCACACCGAGTTGCCGCCCACCTCGAGTTGAACCGCAAACGTGCCGCAGAACATTAAGTTATGTGGTTGGCATGTGGGCAGCTATTGCGGTCATTCATACAGCTCGTCATCTACTCAACTTTATTGCTGTCATTGATGTAATGTATTGATGTAGTTGGCCAGTGACGTCAGCCTCCATGCGAATGTATATAGCCGACAATGTATATGGCCGACAGCGGTGGACGTAAGCTGCTTAAAGCCATTGACATGCGCCTAATTAGCAGCTCGATCGGCGGCCCAATCGATTGGAAAGCCTAATTACTGTTAGCAGGCTAGCTGGCTGGCTGGTTGGAAAGCTTGTAATAGCTGAAAAATAAAACCACACAATTGTAAATTATAAGGCCAATATGCCAAAAACAATTGTGTGACAGAGAGAGGGGCAGGGCTGGGGAATCGAGTCGAGCTACAGAAGGCAGAAGGGCAGGATTTAATTATGTGCAGCAGCAGCATAAATAACAATAGCAACAGAAATAATAATAATAATAATTGTGCAATACAATAACAATAGAGACAAAGGCAAAGGCAAAGGGAAAGAGACAGGGAAGAGGCAGAGGGAGAGGGAGAGAGCTGCCATACAATATGCACAATAAACAAGCGTTGTAGGTAGTTGGCCCAAGTTGCCTTGGATACTTGAGACAAATTACCAACACAATGGGCAAGCAAATTGCAAGGATATGCCAAAAGAGATATGCCAGGATGTGGCAGGATGCAGCCAGGCAATGCCAGGATATGCCAGCATACCAACAATTAAACGACCAAGCAAAATACACTTCACAAGCACTTGGGATGCCGTTTAAGTTTTAGCACTCAACTTTGCCAGCTAACTACGGATTTAAATTACTTAGCAGATGGCTAAGCAAACTCGCCTCCTCCAACTCTCCCTCTCCCTCTCCCTCTGCCTCTCCATCTGCCACGCCTCTTATTTGAAAGGGCTGGCATAAAAACTTGGCTTGTTGCATGTGCCCAGTTCCAATCGAACTATGCAAGTTTTGCAAGCCGCAAAAACCTAAAAGCTGAAGTTGCAGCAGCTCTGCGAAATAAGGCATAAAATCAATACAAAATGCACTTCGAGAAATAGTTGAGTGGAATTAAATTTATTTTAAATGAAATTGAAATTCTTGAAATTTGTCGGAAATTAAATTAAATTTTGTTTGTATGAGCTTTGACTTGAACTTAATGAGCTTTCGCTTTGTCTTAGCATTACACAACTTGTGCTGCTTATTTCATGTTAAGCATTAATTGAAATTTGATATTTCATAGCTTGAGTCTGTTATATTTCTGAGAACCACTTCTGAGTCTCACAAATCTCATGGGTATGGGTGAAATTAATGCTTTTCTTATCGAAATCATGGCAGAGAGTATTCCAAAAAGTGGATACAAATTTAACGACAATTCAGAATTTATTTGAAATTAATTTGTATTTATTTCACATACTTTAAATTGGTTTCTGCTAAACGAGAAGCGTTTGAATTGTTTAAATAACCGCATTTCACATTATCTGCCTTTACTTATTTACAGTCAATAGCAGTCAATGACAGTCAAGCTAGTTGTATAATATTATATGCTTATGGCTTATGCTTTTGTTTAACTAAAGTTAAATTTGTCATTCCAAAATGTTTGTCAAATTGAAATCTACATAATATAAAAATTTTAGTTAAAACTTGTTTATGACTTAATTTCGATATTAAAAATTGAACTAATTGTGTTGCTTTAAAACAGTTACTTCAAATGTGAAATTTTAACAAAAATAACAGCTTACTTATAAAAAACGTATAAGGAACTCTTTATTATTATGGACAACACGAATTTGAGAAAGATATTCCAAACTCATATAAATGTATACGACTTCCTGCTGCTCACAAAGTTCTTATGAATTAAATATTATTTCTACATGCAGCATCTTCTCTCTATTATTTTTGCTGTAATTACAATCAAACACTGATACAAATTTTGATCAACAAATGTGCTACTATTTCAATGCATTACGACTTCATTTATTTTGAAACACGACTGTCCCTTGTACACTAACAAACAAATTGAATTGACTGAATTACAAAGTGTGTTAATTAAAGCCCTATATAAGATACTAAATATGAATAAAACATTATTATTAAATATCAAGATAAGATAATATATATAAGATACCACAAGAACATAAAGTACATATATGCAGCATGCTTAAAGGGCCTAGATGCCATAGCTCTATTCATACAAATTATATATTTTGTTTGTAATGGATTTCGAGCTTAACCGCTTAAAGTTCATGTCGCACATAAGATGGCTTTAAATTTACAGTCAGTTATTGAAAGTGTCTTCTTACCGCGTGGTCAACAAGTTCTACTCAGATAGATTACATATTTGTTCCTAAATCCAATTTCAAGACATTCATGAAACTATTAATTACTGAATATGTGATGCAATCTTTGCATGGCTCAAATGTAAATTGTGTGCTTAGAGTTGAATAACTCAAAGATTTTTCTTATTCTTATTTACTTTATATGCGAAAGTTTGTTTAATTTTATTTTTATATATTTAATATTTATAAACTTGGAATGTTGTTGCCATCTTTAAAGCATAAAAGTTTAATTTCAATACGTTTGTTCCCTATGGAAAATCAACATGAGACTAAAGCTGCTTTGTCAAGCATAATATTTATACATACATACAATTAAATACATTTTAATAGCCTTAATTCCTATTATATGAAATTTTATCACAATAAATATCTTTATACAGTTTTCAAGCTGCTTTAAATTCAAAAAATAAATTAAAATTTACCATACAAATTCCATAAAAATTTAATAAAACTCAACACACACTCTTTGCTTTTCGCTGTGTGTATAGCAAACAAATCTATGCATATATGGGTATATGCGTGTTTGTATATACATATATATTATGTATGTGTGTAAGCATGTATCGGTGAGCTTGTAAATGGCCGCAAGTTCCTTCAAAAGCTGCCGCCGCCGCCGCCGCCGTCGTCGCCGTTGCTGCTGCTGCTGCTGCGGATATTGTGGCTACTGCGGCGTCGTTTGCCCTGAAAGAGCTCGCTTATTAAAATTGTCGACTGGTAGCCCCAGCCTCTATTCCAATCCCAATCCTAATCCCATTCCCATTTTCAGTTTGGCCGCTACCAGTTCTAGTTCCAGTGGCAGGCAGCCGCAAGCCTCAGGAGCTGGCATAGGGTGAGACAGCGATTGGCATCGCATTAGTCGTCATCTGCATGACATTACATGCCGCAATCCACGTATTACATGCCACACACACACACTGAAAATGAACTGCTCTATAAGTCGTCAAACTGCCTTACAGTTATGACCATGGTAGCCGGGTACTCAAGCGAGTGCTCGTATTTATTGAATTCAATATGCGCTGACGGCTGTCGGGCATAAAGTCTCACCAAAGCGTGAAATTATTGAAAATATATATATCTATAGATATAGACAGAGAGGAAGAGAGAGAGAGAGAGAGAGGGAGAGATAGGGGAGAGAGACAGCCAGCAGCCAAGGGCCACATACATACACATAGCTATAGATACAGATACGAGTGCAGATAGAGATATAGATACAGGCAGAGCTAGAGTTAGGCAGCGCGTCCTTTGCTGAGCAAACAGACAACGACTTCATTGTGAGCTCTCAGTGTCCCAGAGCATGTCCTTTTCTATATTTTTGCATTTCCTTCTCGCTCTCTTCCTTTCTTTGCCTTTTTTTTTTTTGTGGTTTAGTTTTGGCTGTGCGCCACAGTGCCATGATTTATTAGAGTCGCATGCAGATTTGCCAGCACATGATATACATATCTACGTATACAGATAAATATATCTCTATATATATATAGCTCTCTTTGTGATCAATTGTAATTTTCTTTCAAATGCAAATACTCTGCTTTGTCTCCTGCATATTTCTATTTGTTTTTTATTTTTATTTTTTTGTTTTTTTGGCCAACAATAAATCGCATCGCATTGCATCGCATCACATCGCTCTCTGTTATTTTGCAAATTCGATTCTATTTCAGCCACAAATTGCATCAATCAAATGCATTTTGTCACAAAATTCTGTCGGAATTTCATCTATCCCACTTTTAATTCAGACATGTGTAATATAATTCCCAGGAAAAATGTATTTTCTAAATAAGTTATGCATGTGTTTGTATGAGTGACTAAAGAATACCCTGTAATTGTTTGAATTTGTTCAGCAAACACAACCGGATTGCCGAAAAGTGAACGAAGTCAACTGAGTAGACTAGCAGCTACCCTTTATAAAAATATCGAAAGATTGTCGTTTTTTTTATAATCAAAAAATGAAAGTAAATTGAATAAAAAAATGATGAAAAAATAATCATAAATAATAATAATAAATAATGAATGGCTAAAAATATTAATACATATTTATTAGTTCTAAATATTTTAATAAATTTTTTTTTTCCTTGAATAAATATTGAATGAAAAGCTTTTACAATAATTACACAAAAAATCAATAATATCAAGCGCTCCAAATCTCAAAAAACTTTGTCCTGTCATATACCGTCTTTCCATCGGTCATAGCCCATTTACTCCTGCACATTTCTACAGGGTATTTAGAACCACATCAAAAACTGAAAATCAAATAAAATCCATGCATAAACCAAGCTTAACTGTGACCCCCAGTTGCCCAGTATATATACAAATATATTTGTATGCCTATAGCCCTAGGGGGCGTGGCACTTGTCGATTGTCCTTGAATGCGACAGCGGACCAAAGCAGACATAGTCGTAATTTTTTGTTTATTTTTGTTGGCTTTTTCTCGTCTTTTTTTGTGAAAACAGCTGTAAAATAATTTGGCCACAAAAAATATAAATAAATGCGAGGCTCAAATTAAATAAAATGGCCCCAAAGCTGTGCAGGCAGGCCAAAGCCAACAATTGGCAGCTGGCGATATCTCCATCTTATTCTCGTGCTCATGGAGGGGTGAGTGGTTGGGTGGGTGGACTCGCTCCACATGCGTAACCGCCATTTTGCACTCATTCAATTTGCATTTGTGCGCATATTTATTCAAATTGTTTGGCGTCCGTTTTTGGTCCTTGATCCTTGGCCAGGGCAGCTGGGCTTTGCATACATTTGCCATACAGCTGGACGCTGGGCAGTCATTGTTTTCTAGCCCAACCCAAAATAAAAAGAAGATACTACTGCCCAATTTCTAATGTGTTTTTCCACTTTCTACTTTTCTGTTTCTGTTTCTGTTTCTGTTTCGGTTTCTGTTTATTCTGGTCTGTGTGCAGTGCCACCGAGGATTCATCACATTAGCACCGGCGGACATTTGCAAGTCAAAAAAGGTTCATCAGTGCGCATTGAGTGCTCGGCCTCTGGTAATCCAACGCCAAATGTGACTTGGAGCCGCAAAAATAATATTTTGCCCAATGGTAAGATTTTTGCATAAGTAGGCCAAAAGGATCCCAGGCAAGCAGCGAAACGGCCAACCAACCAACCAGCCAGGACAACGGCGCAAATTAATAGCATCAAGTTTAACAGAGGAACAAAAAAAAAAAACACAAAAAAACAAAGTGTAAAAGTAAATGAATATAAAGAACTTGAACAATTTCCATAAAAATGAAAAGTCAGAAGACAGCAGAAGTGTCTCTCTGTGTGTGGGCTGGTTGGCCTCTGGTCCGCTACTCCGCTGGTCCTTGGATCCTTGTAATTGCCTCGTGTCATTTCACATCGATGTGCGCATTTCTTTATCGACTTTTTTTTGTTTGCTGTGTTTTGCAGGCGAGGAGAAGCTACACTCGCACGTCCTGTCCATCGAGAATGTGGATCGTCATAAGGGCGGCGTCTACATATGCACCGCAAACAATGGCGTTGGCCAGCCCGCATCCAGCCAGGTCGTCCTGCACGTCCTTTGTAAGTAACACACACGGCCGCTGCACAACAAATTAATTTCAGCTCCAATCGCTAGACACTTCAATTTATTTGTGAACTGATTTCAAATGGTTATTGGCCAGAGAGACGTGGCCCAACTGCGACTTCGACTGGCCAATTATGGAAGTGCCCCAGTCGGACTGACACTTACTTAAAAATTTATATGCAATTTGCGCTGAAAGGCGAGTGGCAAAGGTCATTTGAGCAATTTGAGCCAAGCAGCTAATTATACGAAGCCACGCCCCAAGCGCCCTCGTTTCGATTTCTATTTTTATTTCATTTTGTTTTTCGTTCATGTTGTTTACTAATTTTCTTATAATAAATAAACATACAAATATATAAATATATATATATATATATATATTTACAGATCCGCCAGAAATCTCCGTGGAGCGTCCCGTTGTCTTCTCGGGCGAGGGGCACGAGGCGATGCTGGTCTGCATCGTGCATGGCGAAACACAGCCTGAGGTATGTTTTAATTAAATTTGCCGCATAAATTTTCATTTACGCGCTGGCGCTCACTTGGACATAAAACAGCACAATTTACCACAAAACCCATTAATATATATATATATGTATACACGCCCACACATACACGCGTGCATATACTAATTTGCAGCACTGTGTTGCCAGCTGAACAATCGAAGCAAAGCCACAAAATTGAAAAATATTCTAGAGCATAGCATACTTTTTGGGGCATCTGTCTTATAACTTTAATCTTTAAGCGCCGCAGCAATTGTATCTCAATTTTGTTTTTTTTTTTTTTTGTCGGGTGACTGTCGAAATGGAAAACTGACAACAACAACAACAACAACAACAGCTGCCAGCACATTAATTAAAAGTCTGCAAAAGGCAAATTGAAGTGCCGCACAAAGCATAATTTTAATCAAACATGCAACGCATGCACCTCTTTCACACACAATAGCCACAAAAAGTGACAGTGGCAAAAAAACAGAGAGACAGAGAAAAAGAGACAATGAGAGCGAAAAAAATAACACTTCTCAAATTGTGTTGAAATGTGAAAGTGGAAATACTCTTTAGCTGAGAAATATATTTGATTTGCTGAATTTCTAAAAGTAGCTTAAAATGAAGTTAAAAGAGAGTTCCGGAGAAGAATGTTGATTGAAGCTGAAGAGCTTCAGCTGAGTTTAGATATGAATCCATAGACACTTGAGCTAAGGCTGAGTTTAGATATAAATGCATAGACATATGAGGATCACACAAATAAATTAAATATTATAATCCAATTTATATATAACTAAATTGTTAATAAACTCATACTAAATTAAATTAAACAAAATTAAAAATAATCGAACTAAATTTTATAAACAAATTTAACAATAAACATAACGATGTTTAAAGAGCATATTGACTGAAGTTCAGCTTAGATATAAAAGCAATTTAATATAGCTGAAGCTAACTTTATTGCTAAAAAAAAGTGCAAATTGAGCTATGAATCTTCTTAAAATTGAAATTATACCCTATTCCGTTTAATGTTTCTTTGTCTATCGTCTGTCTATCTGTATGTCTATCTGTCAATAAGTCAGTCTGGCTGTCATCTAGCTGTCTTTTGTCGCATAGAGTTTACTGTTTATTGTTTATCACTTGCCATATTTCGTCTGTTGCCTGTCCTAAATCGTTTATCGTCTCTCTCTTTCTTCATTTGCAGTTTGTCTATCTGTCTGTTTGGCATTTGATATTTCTATCGTCTATTTGCTGCCTGTGTTTCTATTTGGCTTTCGGTTTAAATTTATTCTTCATCGGTCTTGTATCTTCAATCTTTTATCTTCTATCAACTATCTTCTATTGTCTATAAATTATAGACTCTCATCTATCTCGTCTACTGTCGATTATCTATCGTCTATCATGTATCTCTATCTCTCACCTTGCATCTATTGTGAATCGTCTATCGTCTATAGTCTGTCGTCTATCGTTTTTCTATATAGGATTATTAGAAGACCAAGACTTGTCATTTAAACTGATTCTCAGGCCAAGACCAAGTAGAGTTCAACAAAACTTGTCTTAGGCACATAGAGTCGGAATGATAATTTGAACATTTTTAAACTTGTCAGTAGACTAACAAAAAATCATCTGCTATTTATAAAATGAAAATATACTAAATTAAAAACATTCTACATCGGATAAAAACCCTGAATACGACAGTTGAACATGCAAAACCGAGTAAAAAACTTCCATAGACATCTGAAACATTTCACACATCTGCACTCTATGTCATGCTTGAAATGCCCCCTTTTTTTTAATCTGTGGCACATTTTGTCAAAGGGAATTATAATACCCTCTAAAAGAGTATTATAAAGCAACAGAAATATGCTCGTCTGGATATGTTTACACACACACACACACATAAGACTATATGTGTATGTGTGTGTGTGCATATTTTCGCTGCTGGCCAATTCTTTTTTTTTTCTCTTATTTTTTATAGAGAAGTATTTATATTTTTTTGTGCTGTTCGCCTTTGCCGACATTTAAATTAATGCGCTTGGCTATAATTCAAAGTAAAATTGCGGAAGTTGCCAAAGCGGAAGTGTGAAGGGAGAGAATGCCAACAAGAAGAAGAAGAAGACGCAACAAAAAAATACCAAGCTGAGCATGTAAAAAAATGCTATCAGCGTGAGAGAGAGAGAGAGAGAGAGAGAGGGCGAGAGAGGGCGAGAGAGGCAGAGAGAGTGGGCTATATAATGACTGGCGACCGCAAATGTCAATGCTTAAAATTATACAGCCTCGGTTCGCCTCACTTTGCCGAGCGAATGACTGACCAAGCTCCATGAGCTGCCCACTCCATGGGGCCATAGTCAGAGTCAGAGTCAGAGCCAGCGCCTGCCTTCATCCGGCAGTTGTTCTAGGAATTTTGGGGGCGTCGCATTACGTTTTTATGCTATTTAATTTTTCACAATTCTTCTTTTTTTTCCCCACAAAAGAGTTGACTTCGCGCTTTCCCAGTAAAAGCGCCAACTACTTATTTACTTTTCCCTCTCCCTCTCTCTCTCTCTGTCTCTGTCTGTCTCTCTTTTTTGCTATTGCCGGCCTTTGTTTGTGCTGCTGGACACATTTCATTATACTACGACAAGTTGCCTGCCGTCCGGCTCGATTTGCAGATGGACATGGCATTTGTAGTCTTTGAGAATGGCATTTCCGCATGCAATTTTTACTAGCTGCCACGCCCCCAGCCATAGTCCCTGCCCTACCTCTCTCTCTCTCTCTCTCTCTCTCTCTCATTGTTTGGCTGTTTTATGACTCCAGTTGAATGTATAGAATTTAACGCTTCGCTCACACTGCCGGCGCCTGTTCATGCCACACGCTAACGAGCCCCGTTCCAACGAGCAACTTGCAACTTGCAACGTACAACTTGCAACAGCTCACAGCGTGTGTCTGCATTTCCAAATTGTAGACCGAAATGCCTGCCGCCCTGCTGCCATACTCTGCTGCTTGACTCGACTACAAGGCTGCCTTGCAGCTATACAGGGCGCATCAAAAAGTTCTTAAATTCGCAGTCAGATGCGGGCACATCTGAAGTGAATGAGAATTAATTAACCTTTCATTTGTAGTTTGTGTATCAAGGAATTTTTAAAGGTATTTAAAGTGGAGAAAATATAACGGGGATATGCTAAAAGCATAGCATAGGTATGTCTTTGCTTTTTTTTCTATACGTAAGTGTTTTGAGATTGAAGAAGCTATCGAGGTTGATTATCAACATCATTCAGAGATTCGGTCTGGTTTTTGATAATTCCATAAATTTAATAATAATACTGTGCAACGGAATTAAGTGACTATAACTTGGACTCTTTGCCAATTAATTTTTCATTGCGTCAATAGAGCCTTATCACATGAAGTTCTTAATGCTAATACCAACATAAATATGACAATACCAATTTATCTGTTACATTTGATCTTCTGTTATACTGCAAAAAGTTAATTAAAATTTTAAAAAATAAATAAAATTTATATTAAATCTTGAAGCTTATATCTTCCTCTCTCAAAGCTCGTTTAAAGTTTCTAAAAATCGTTATATGCAACAAAATGTTATTTATAGAAATTATCCGATCTTTTTTACTTTACTCTTTCTCATCTCGCGTAATTCTCTAACAGGCGAAATCTCGCAAATATATAAGAGATTGTTAAAAAAAATTGTAATAAAATTGTAGAGAAAAGAAAAGCTACTCAGAGTTATAAAAGCTCTCCTAAAACATTGTTCTTACGTATATGACTTAACACGCTAAGAGCTGTTTATGGTGATCAGCTTATTATAAAGGACAGATCGATGAAAGATAGATTACGCACAGAGCTCACACATTAACCATAAGCTTCGTTGTGTGGTATAAGTCACGCTTAGTTTAATCTTTGCAAGCAGCTTAAGTGCTTGAGTTGAGCGAATAAATAATCATTAAATTGCAAAGAAAAGTAATTTGCATTCCTATGTAACTAACTCATTATAAGTATATTTGTAGTTGATTAACATTAAAGGTTAGTATTTATGGAATTATATTAACATTAGTTTGAATAACTGCTGAGAGTACTGTTCTAATATTATGAAATTATGAAAATTATGACTGTGAGAGAGTCGCCTTCACCGTAAATGTCGGAACTGAGGAACGGGCAAGAAATTCAGTTGGCATACAAAGAGACAAAAGTCAAGACTAAATTGACTAATAGAAATATTATATATTATATTATATATATTGATATCTCATCTCGGTATTCCATAGAATAGATTCCCCATCAATGCCTTCATTATATTCGTATACCTGATTATCAAATTTAAAATTCTGTTGGTCAAAATGTTGTTGGTCTGTGCAGCGGTCAACAAGCAAATAGTAAAGACGATTAATATCATAAGTAAATGCGGCAATAATCTGCGTAATACTTAACCAAATGAAAAAGGAGCTTAAGTTGCACTGTCTATAGTATATGTGTGTGTGTATACCCAGGATATAAGTTTGTATATACATCAAAGAGAATGCATAACTAGAAAATTGGCTTAGAAACTAATACACTACAGAATGCAAATTTCTACAGGGTATATTCAGCTCTCTAGCAGCTCATCTGTATAGAGTTACTTAATTTGCATGCAAATTATAAAGGACACAGCGAAATCTAATTTATATTTCAATCATGGCAAAATGTGTTCAGCATTTGTCTTGCATTTCATTTTTAATTAATGCGTAATACTTGTGCAACAATATTTGTGGCTAATGAAGGAGTCGACTCTAATGCTGCGCAGCTGATTGAATCAGATATTAATTACAAAGAGTGCAGATATGCTTGATGAATTGATAAATGGCTGCATTGTGGGGCGGACGAATATGCCCTGATTGATATTGATTGACGCCGCCTGGCGCATTTTTAATTATGCTTTTGACAATGGCTCGCCGCAACAATAAGCCAAATGCGGCAAAGTTGCCGAGATGCTGCATACATGCTAATGCCGCTGCCATTGAGAGAGCTATTAATTATTAAGCTTTAAAGGACAAGCACACCTGTAATATAAGAGTGTGTGAGTGTGTGTGTGTGTGTGTGTGCGTGTGTGTGAGTGGCACTTACATGTGTGCATATTTGCATATTAATTAGGAGTTGCGGCACAGGCTGTGGCAGATTCATAATCCATTGATATATATACATATATATACATGTATATATATTGTTGATTTGTTGCATAATGAATACCATAAACAGGCATGCAACATGCCATCGCCGCCCCTGCCTGCTGAGTGGCGGCTGGCGAGGCAACATTGTCATTAGAGCAATTGTCATTAACATGATGAGCGACAGCAATGAGACAACATCATTATCATTGCGAGAGGCGAGCGCATTGCCGTTGTCATCGATGTCATTGATGTCGTTGGCAGGCGCATTAAACATGCAGCCGCATTTGACACAGCTATCAACAGCTAACAACCATTAATGGGTGTTGCCTGTACAGGCCGACCATACCATATACCCATAGCACCACTCCACTCTCCACTCCACTCTCTAGCTTCAGGGCGGCATGCAGCTTAATGCGCTCTGTCATCGCGCTGGGTCCCGGCCATGGTCGTTGTCATTGCTTTTAATTATTTTCCAAATTAATTTTCAAATTGGTAATTTTCTTCACATTTGCACACACTCACACACAGACACATCACACATTGATAGTGTCCTCCCCTCCCCTCTCTCTCTCTCTCTCTCTCTCTCTAGCCCTCTTTTCAGGCCTAATGAGTTTTTATGCTGTAAGCGTGTGTGTGTTTGTGTGTCTGACATCGTAATTGACTGCAAGTTTTGCCCAGTTGCAAAACAGTTACGCCCTCGGCATCTACTCGCTCACATATTGTCATCCGGGATTGGGCGTATTTAGAGTGCCGATGTCGAGCACTTAATTATCCTGATTTTATTAGGTTTAACTATGCATTCGATTGCGCTCAATTTGAAATCAATTTCAAATTTGAATTAACCCAAACTAACAATGATTGAGAAGTATTTGCGTAGCTTGTGTTTGGCCAAAGTGCAATCATAAATAGTATTGAACATGATCGTGATTTGATGAACTAACTGACATTGCTGAGGTTTAGTTTTTATTTAATTAACTTACTTAAGCGATTGATCATTAACTATATTGTACAACCAGTGAAGTAGTCTTTTGACAAGCATTCAAAGAACAACTTAATTAGTCAACTAATCTAAGAATTGCTTAGTCAGCCAGGCAGTCAGTAGATCAGTCAATCTCGTCAATT
Source organism: Drosophila hamatofila (assembly GCA_035045345.1). Classification (NCBI taxonomy): domain Eukaryota; kingdom Metazoa; phylum Arthropoda; class Insecta; order Diptera; family Drosophilidae; genus Drosophila; species Drosophila hamatofila. The sequence continues at coordinate 2,036,868 of JAWNPA010000020.1, read as the reverse complement.
TTTCAATCGCGATCAATCAACTATTCAAATTTTACAGCAGTCAATCAGTCATTCAACCCATCAACCAAGCTGTTTATATTGTAATGTGGTAGCCAATAAGTTATGAAACAGTCAATTTTTGATTCAATCAATCAGTTCGTTAATCAGACATTCAACTAATCTGCCAGTAATTGATGTAGTCAATCTATCAGTCTGACAGGACTCAAGCAATCAATCATTTACTCAATCAGGTATAATAAAGTATACTCCTTCATAAGTTAATCGCTCATCAGCTTCATTGTTCAATCATTTATTTTGTCAATTTCGAACTAGGTCAATCAATCTATCAGATAGTCAATGAATCAATTATTGTGACAATTCTAAATGAATAAATTATTTGTAATCAATCAAGCAGTCAATCCATCAGCTAACAAGAATACTACTCTGTATTGTAGTCAATCACTTCGTATGTCAATCATCAATCAATCAGTGATTCAATTGTATGACAATGCTTGATAAACAATCACTTATCAAAGCATATGAGTAGTTGCTCGTCAATTTCTCTCTGAGAGTTTATAAATCAACCACGGAGTCAGTCAATCAATCAGTTGTTAGTCACTCCTAAAATGTCAAGCTCGATTGTCAATCATTGAGTCAGTCACTCAATCAAACGCCCCCTCTTTAGCCTACCCTTATCTCACAGTAATTACTTCATTAAGCAATAAACTCATTATTGACTTGTCTAAAAATCATTTCATAATTAAATCAAACTTAAAATCTGTTGACATAAATATTGAATTTGATTGAACTTCATCTGCGCATTTAATGATTCGCATTTTATTTTATTGACTATGCAATGAAAATATGTCGATTAATACAGCATTATTAATGCTTTATTATCGCAGCGCTCGCAGCTAATGATGTTGATGCGACGCATTAATCCGAATCTGAAGAGTCGCTTTTGAAGTTAAATGAAGCGAATGCTTCACTCGCTGCGCTCATTTGATTTTTAATTAGAGAGCCTTGACACTTTCGACTGTTTGTCTGTCTGTGCCATGCGGAAATTAACAGTCATTTCGAAATGATTCGAGTACAATTGTAAATTGCTGACGTGTAATTAATTACGACAAATTATTTATTAACCAATTTCTATGAGAGTTTGCTAACTGAATGAGGCAGAGACAGAGAGAGAGACAAAGAGAGCAAGAGAGAGAAAGAGCTGGAGTATGGGATGTTTGGATGGCAATCAGGCAGCTAGCTGGCAGCTTAAGTCAATTGTTAGCTATTAAAGGCGACACTAGCAAAGCGAAGAGTGAACAAAGAGAGAGAGAGAGAGAGAGAGGGAGGTAGAAAGAGAGAGAGATATATAAACTGGTGTGTGCGTGTTTGGCGTTCTACGTTGCGTATGCGTAATTATTTGCTTTATGCCTGACGGACAGGCTGAGACTCAAACTGAAGCAGCACTCGACACGCAGCTGCTACACACACACACACAAACACAACACACAAACACACACACACACACCTAACAACACTTTTCCGTTAACAATTTCCGCTTTGGCACCCAACTGGGAATTGCAGCCAAGTCAAAGCAAAGCAACAGCAAAGACGCAGCTGAAGCGAAGCTTCCATTTCGTGTGGCTGATTAGTGTTGATTGGCATTTCTCGCTTTGCTGCTCATCAATGCTAATTTTGTTGCTTCTTATTCTTCTACTTTGCTTTGCTTTTCTTTTCTGGAACCGTGTTTCGGCTGTGCCACGAGTTTTGTTGGCTGCAACAAAAGCAGTTTGCAAATGTAGCGCAAGATGCCAAAGATTGATTGGCGCCACATTTTGCGCTGGCGTTGATACTGATGAAGTGCCCAATCAATTGGCTGTCCAAAAGACTTGCAACAACAACACACATTAGAATCAATGTGCAGAATTTAATAAAGCAAACGTAATTAATGCAGTTAGCCACACTGAGAGAGGGGGGAGTGGGTGAGAGTAAGAGAAAAATATGAAATTTGGCACTGCTTAGTGCCGTGTCAACACTTACGGCTCGTTACGCACGGCTGAGCGACAGGGCGGCGGCTGCCGTTGCTGATGATGTTGGCCGTGGCTGATGAACGTGGCTTAAATAAAGGCAAAAGCGTAAAATCAACAACAGGCAACGGCAACGGCAATAGCAACGGCAACGACGCCAACAAAAGGCATGGAAAACGCAAACATCAACATTTTCCACAAATAATAACAAACATTTATGGCATGATGGCATAACTGTAACACACACGTACGGCAGTATCTGGATGTGTGTGTCTATGTGTTTGTGCCTGATATATATGACAACACATGTGCAACGTTGACAGCCATTTTAATGGAATATGCGCCAAAACAGCGCCAAAACTCGGCATGGTCAAAGAGACAAGCAGCAAATGTGTTTGCCACATGGTTGGACAGCAAATATATAATGCCCGAGTGACAACAAAACAACATATACATTTGTGTACATCTGCACATATATAGACAACAGTTATGGCTATTTATAGCATACAAAAGTGTGCCTAAAGTACAATTGCAAATATTTTATATAATATTATTGTCAAGAGTTTTAGTGGCACAAGGTTTTTTTTTTTTTGTTTGAAATGTTGCCTGGGAACATTTTTAGTTTGGGCTTAAAAAAATAATCTGTAATATAAGAAAATGGATGCTCCATATTATAATATTAATTTAAAATTATATATAATTTTATTACTTAATAAATAGCGAGCTATTGAGAAATCTTTAAAGATAACTCAAAAATTTATTAATCAATTTTTATATTAAGTATCTTTTTATGATAATTCTAAAATATTGCTAATATAGCAGTCGAAGTGAAAAAAATAAATCTTAGCAATCATGAACTTAATTTTCAAAAATGGTTTTATATATGTGTCTTATAAGGTTAATTATAAAATGCTCAATAACAATTTTTTTTACATACATTTACATTTACATTTTAAATTTTAAATATTTTTTGAGTGCCCAAAATTTGTTTTAAAATTTTCTATAAATATTTATTCATTTAAAAAATCAAAATAAAAATAAACTAAAATGAAAATTTAATTTTTAAATACTTAAACATTCTGAAAGACACTTTCAAGCTCTGTTTCTCTTAAAGGCGTAGAACATCTGCTTTTGTGACGCACACAAACTTATCTCAGCCACTGTGCAACATGCACGTTCACACTCGCCGATTTTTTCTCAGTATTTGTTTTACTTTCATTTGTTTTCTATACGTATAAATATCTATATATAAATAGGATATATGTTTGTGCTCAGTTAGGAATGAACTTTCTGCTGAGGGTTTTTGGGTTTTGGGGCTTTTTTTGCAATGCTTTTTTTGTATTTTTTGGCATGGACCTTCTTGTTGGCATGTGAGTCATGCGTGGAGCACCTGCTGCCTACCCGGTTTCCGTGTTAATTCGTGCGTTGTGCCCCAAAACGGCGGCATCCATCCAGCGCTGGCCTGTCTGAGCCCTGTCAAAGCGCCCATGTATATCGCACACATGTGAACAAACAGCAACCAGCAGAGTCGGCAAATTTCCAGGGGCCTAGAGCACGATTCGTTGCCAAAACACGCACAAGGAGGATCCCCCCAGTTGCGGTGCCTATCGGCCTGCCTGCCACGCTATCTGCTGGCTGTTAGTCCTGGGCTGCGGCTCCGTGTGTTTGCTCAGGATATGAGCGCACTTGACATACGAAACAGGTTCTTGAAATATATATACTCATATAAGTTATATACATACATGTATAAACTTCAGTTGTCAAAATATTCACAAAAATTAAGAAGCTAGCGTAAGGGCAGAGGGACTTGGAGAAGTTTACATATCATTCATTTCAGCCAGACAGCCTCTGTTCAAGATTTATGAGAATTTATTAACAAAGAAATAAATTGATGTGCAAAATAATTAACTCTTTCACATGCAGGTGACAAGTGTGCTAAGGAAATGAAGTTTATGTGTGGTAGAGACAAATATGAAATGGGGAAAATTAAGGGAATGCAATGGGAAGGGATATTTATAATTGTAATTATAATATAGATTGAATTTGGTATACATACAGTTGAACTAATTGAAGGAAGTATACTAAAGTTTTTAGTTAATTGAACTGCATTTAGCTTAGATCTTAATTTTAAATATATATAAATACTTAATTTAACTATGTCTGGAGAAGCACCTTCAAATGGATAATAAGTTGAACTAGATTTAGTCTAGCATTTAACTCACTACTAAACTATATTCTATATAAGGGGAATCTTTATAAAAATGCTTTCAAATTTATGTAACAATAAATAAATAAATAATATTCTGCTTCAACATATAATTTATAAATAATATTATATAATTATATACTATTTATATATAATTTTAATAATATTTACATTCATTAGAGTTTCTTGTTTAATATGCAGAAATTTTTAACAAATAAATAAAATAATATATTAGAGGTATCTCTATATTTAATATTTCAAGTCCAAATTAAAATGCTCATCACATTCAACAAATCGACTGCTTGCACCTTGTTTATAAACTTTAAAAGCCCATCAGGCCTTGGCATGTGATCTATTGAAATTAATGATATCGACTGCATAATGAAGCTATTCGCTATTTAATCGAATCTAATTCAATGGTTGACTGTTTGAATGGCAACGAAGCCTTTGCAATTGCTTGTAACGCGATAGACGTGAAAGCATTTGCAGCAAATCACTTGAACTTTCTCACACCTTGAGGCGCACAGCTCATCGCACACACACAAAGCACACACACATACACCCAGCCACACACACACATACACACACAGATCATTTACAGGTACTCATTGAGTTCGTATTTCAATGTTGAGAGTTAACGCTCTTTGAATTTCAGTTCGTGTTCGAGTTACGTTACGTTACGTTGAGTTACGTTACGATTGACCAAGTTTTCAATTATTTACAGGTAATTTGGTTCAAAGACACCATGCAATTGGACACCACCGAGCGGCACATCATGGAGAATCGCGGCTCACGTCACACGCTGATTATACGCAAAGTGCATCCGCAGGACTTTGGCAACTATTCCTGCGTGGCCGAGAATCAGCTTGGCAAGTCACGCAAAACTCTGCAGCTGAGCGGAAAACCGAATGTTGCCGTTTTTAATTCACCGGCAATCAGTCAGTACAAGGACAGGTAAGAATCCACCATGTCAGACAGACAGACACACGGACAGACAGACGGAGAGACGTCCAGACACGTGCGCGTTCACGTGGCTACGTGCCACACACACACACATACACTGTTAGATAAGTGCTTGACTTCAGTTGAGCCAAGTTAACTTTTTGTTGAATTGCGATAGCCTAATTAGCGCAGCTCAGATTTACACGGCGGCGTATACGTAACACGACATGACGTATACGCACATTTGACAAAAAACAAAAAAAAGTGAACGAACTAACAAAAAATGATTTAAGAAATGTCAGTTTTTTGGACAGTGTATATTGAGACGGCGGCTTTATTAGTTTCATTTCGTTGAATGACACACCATGGACTAAAGGGACAGTCGGCCAACTGCTCGTATACGTAACAAATAAAACTTTTAATTGGATTAGCTGTCATCAGACGGACACACACACACACATACACAATCAGACGGAGCAGACAGACGAAGAGGCAGACAGAGAGACCCACACATGGCTGAGAGGACAAGCAGCCAAGCGACAAACAAGCTCACATCTCACTGTCAGACACACTGAGTGAGTGAGAGAGAGAGAGAGAGAGAGAGAGAGAGAGAGAGGAAGATGGAGAGGGAGAGGGCGAGAGTGGCAAAGGTAGACAGACAAAACGACATTGCTATAGACCTAACAAGCTGCCAGCGAGTGGCATTGGCACCTTTCAATAATTCAACTTGAATTAAGTTCAATAAACTAGAAAAAAAACTGAAGAGAGAAACATATAGAAATTGCCATTGGAAATGTGTAAAATTGAAAATACGTTGCCAAAAAAGGTCGAACGTCTCAAATAACTCAGATATAAACAAAATGAAATTCTAAAATCAATTTACTCAACGACTGCTGTTGCTGCTTGACACATAAGCCAAGGTATATACAAGGCAATAAAAGATTATAAGGAACTTTTGTATATTATTAGTTATTTTTAAAGGTTATATTTAGATTTTATGTATAAGTGAAAAATGTGCTGAATTTTCTTAATATTATTTGAAATCGTTAATATTTTTCAAATGTTGAACTCATAAGTGAATTAAAAGTTTTTCTCTTTAAAAATAGTTTTTATTTTGTAATGTATTTTTTTAAATAAGTTTTATTAATAAAGGTATTTTATGATGGATTAATATTAATTAATATTTGCTTTATAGAATTTATTTAAATATATTTTTTAATTATATTTTAAATTTCTAAAAAAGTCTTTTTTATTAAAATATTTTTAAAATTATTTTCAGTAATTCAATTCATAAACCTTTTATAACTAAATATTTTTAGATAAATAAAATATTTTATGAGTTTTTGCTTATTGCAAGGTAAATAATGAATTCGTACAATTTTTCGATATTTTTATATTATATATTATTTAAAATATATTTAAAAATGATTTTTATTTAATTATTGTAAAGCTAATAATAGTTTTAATATATTTCATTATAATATTTACACCGAAAAATATTTTAGTATTACTTTACGTTAATAATTTAATAATGATTTTTTTATTAACTTTTTTTTTTTTTTTCATTTTACAAACTTTGCATAAATCAACATTACAAAATTAATTAAATATTTTTTTAAATGTATTTTTTCGCTTATTTATTTATGTAAAATTGATTTTAATTTAATTAAGGTGAGACATATTAATTAATAATGAATTCATAATTAAAATACAGTATTATTTATGCCAGTTAACGAGCTACTACAGTTAGCACGTTGCGTATACGCCACGCATAACAAAGTTTCTCTAGACAACCACGAACATTGGACATGGGCAATGGGCAATGCGTCTCCCCCTCTCTCTCTCTCTCTCTCTTTCTCCCTCTCTCTCTGTGTGTGGTAACAGAACTGTTTTTTTTTTTTCTGGCTGATGCTGAACGAGATTCGGGTTTTGTCAACGCAACGCTGATTTCATTTGCTGCCTGCCCCGTCCTGTCCCGACCGGGCCCGGAAACTGCTGCCGGCAATTAAGGCTGCCAAATTGGTGGCCCATGGAGCCAGAGATATAGTAGCAGTATAGGGGGGGAGCGATGGGCCACAGGCTGGCGCCAGTCGTTGAGTCTTCAATTGTTCATAATCATTTTTATTGCCAGCCTTACTTTGATGCTATATGCGAAAAGTTGGCCCTGATTGGCGTTTTATGTTTTTATTGTGCGCAGGACTTCAGGTTATTAGTTCATATGGCTCAATAAGCATGCAAAACAAAAACAACAACAAGAGAAATAAAAAAAAAAAGAGTGGAATGAAATGGAATGAAATTACGCACATTGAAACCAAAATAAATGCCAAACACAAGCAGCAATGGCACAGATCCTTTGGCATTTGTATAAGTTGGCTTGTTTATGGCCTTTAGACCTCGCGACTCTCTCTCTCTCTCTCTCTCTCTCTCTCTCTCTCAGCTGATTAGCATTCAAATTGTGTGCCGAGTTTATCGCAAAGCAATGAACTAGCGCCATTGTAATGCGAATGCGAACTCTGAGTGGAAGTGGGTGGGGAATGTGGCCGGGGGGTCGAAGGACAACAAGGACACGCAAGCGCTTTGCTTGTAATTAGTTGTTTACTTGAACGCAGCTTGAATAGTTTCGACTCATTCTCTCTCTCTCTCTCTCGATTACCGCCATAAATACTGCCAAATCTGTTGGCAATTGTGTCTTGGCTGTTGCTTAAAGCGAGTCTTTAAGACGCAGGCCAATGGCCAGAACTGCAGCTGGGCGTGGACTGCTGTTAGCCTTTCGGTTGAATGAACGAAACGCATTGTGCGCACGACGAAGGACAAACAAAGGGCCAATAACAAAGGCGGAGAGTAGCAAAGCAACAGCAGCAGCAGCAACAGCAGCAGCAGCAGCAACAGCAGGGACAACAACAACAATTGCTTTATGTGCGATATCTTAACCCCAGCCATTGTCAGCATTGATTATGTTGCTGTTGACGCAGCAACAACAATTGCTGCTGCTGTTGCGTGCTGACTGCAGCAACATGGCTTTATATCAAATTTAACAATTACATATTGATTGAGTCGAGTCTTAAAAATAAATCTGGCGCCAACTGTTGCACGCAACCAACTAACTCAGTCCCCCTCTCTCACCCTCTCTATCTATCCCTCTCTCTGCATAGATACAACATCTCGTGGGCAGTCGACTCCCACACACCCATCGAGGAGTACAAGTTGTCCTTCCGCAAGCTGCCACAAGGACATGAGGTCGTTGACAATGCCATTGACTCGCAATCCTCATCGTCATCGTCCTCGTCCTCCTCCTCCTCCTCCTCGTCGATGTCCTCGTCCTCGTCTTACGGCAGCAGCAGCCACAATCATCGCATCGGCAACAACTTGGCCAACTACGGCGGCTATGGCAATCTGATGCGCTGGGGCCACAACGATTGGCGCGATGTGGTGCTGCCCGCCTTCCCCCTATCGCACCACTACGCCCAGGGCATGAGCTATATGGTGCGCGGCCTGGATCCCGATCAGCAATACGAGGCCACAGTGCAGTCCCGGTAAGTAAAAGCTAAGCTCAACTATGCGCTGCTGGCCAACACTTGGCCAGAAATTGAAAACCAAAATAAGTAGAGCATAGCCGTAGGACGAATTAGCAATATGAGAGATTTTAATTTAAATTGTGTACATAGAGACATTGATGTAGATGAGTCGATAGACATTATGGTTATGGATGAGTAAGCTTAAGGCATTTTCAAATATGTTCTTAGAAGATATAAATAAAATCAAATTTTTCTATATAAAGAATCAAATTTAGTGTAATTAAAAGTAAAAGAATCAGTATTAATAAAGACATTGCTTGTTTATAGTTAATGTATTTTAAAAACTGCACTAAAAAGTTAATACCCAAAGGAACTTTTTAATATAAATAGATAAATAAAATTTTGAATTTCTATCAGCAGTTTTTTATAGTATTAAGGAATATTTAAATGGAATTACTTAGCTTAGGTTACAACTATTTATAATAAAAGTAATTGACAGAATTTTTGGTATAACAATATAAGCAATGAATTCGCTTAAAATGGGAGCTTAGAAACAACTGTCTATTGGCAAAGAGTCAAAGAGTTAAAGATACATTACGAAAGCGAACCAAACTTGTAGTCTAAATACCTATTTTATTGATATTAATTAATAAACTAACACTGCTCCGAAATATTCATATATCAAAGCTTCTTTCAGCTTTTAGCTATGATAATTGAAATACCTTTCTACTATATGTGAAAGGCTTTATTTACGCAGCTCTGCTGCAATTTTCTTCAGTTTAGTTTTTGAATTTAATTCTTTTCTTCTTTCCATAATCACATGCTAGTTGAGTGTCGATAACATTATAGTTAAGTATCGATAGTTAATTATAGTGATATACCCTCCAATTCCTCTATGTCTGTCTTCGAGCATACATTGTTTACTTGAGCTTAAATTGTGTTTAAATGAATACAAATTTAGTTACTGCTGCAAACAATGCCCGAAAAAATACATACAAGCTAAAAGCCAAACCCTTTCAAAATAATATTCAACAATTCGATTGTATGCAGCTTAGAGATATGTATTCAAAGACTCATCTTTCAAACAAGCTAAGAGGCTTTTGTAAGACTTTACAGCTGCCTGGCCTCAGCTCAACTCAGCTCTGCACAGTTGAAGCTGAGCAACAATCAGACAATCACTCAGTCAGTCAGTCAGTCAGTTAATGAGGATAAACTGTCTCTGCTCATAGAATAAATATCTCTATATGCAACATATTTCCATGTCTGTTGCACAATATTAATTGTTGCAACAAATGCATTAATGTGTGCCACAAACTCTTGTTACGAAACCATTCACAGGAATCGCTATGGCTGGAGTGACTTGACCAACAGCTTCTACTTCTCCACATCATCAAATGGTAAGTTCAGCAGGCGCTTGTGGGGATTATATACCTTACTCGCTCCCACACTCCATCTATCTCTATCCAATGTATAAAGCATATAAATATCGCATAAATGTGTATAAATAGCATATCATATTTTAAGCCAGGCGTATGACATGAGCTCAAATCTCTGTCTCTCTCTCTGTGTGTGTGTGTGTGTGGAACAGCTTATGACGCACACACGCATAGAGAGTGTGAGAGAGAGGGAGGGAGAGGGAGACATGCTTCTGCATGCGCCTGGCGCTTATGCAACACTTTATTTTATTAAATTTTCAAGCTTCAGTTGTTTGTTTTTTTTTTTGTTGTTGTTCTTTTATTTATTTTGTTGTTGTTATTTGGTTGCTGTCCGCATGCATAATAATTTGGTATTAAGCGCTACTTGCGTTGATAATCCTGAAAAATCGCAGTGCCGCATCATGAAAATCGCTTTACATGCCACATGCCGCAATGCAAATACTGCAAATTGTTGTAGTTTAATGCATTTCGATGCAGAAAATAAATAAATCAATTCCCAAATGAAGTGAATATAAGTGAAATTACGTATACGCCGTGGAGTCTCTTCGATGGCAGCACAACTAATTGCAGCTAGCTTGAGCTTAGCATAATGAGCGTGAAAAATCAAATAAGCATACACACAGTGCACTAATTGCATGTACACACACACACACAAACACACTTGCACAAACACTCGCACACATTTTTCTTAAGAGTTGTCGCTGCGGTTATAAATAAACAAAGATGCGGGGCGTCGATTGGGTTTTGCGTTTGGGCTGCAGGTGGATCGCATTTAAATGCGCAAACGAAAACCATTTATATGCAAAACTATTGTTGCATTGCATACTGAATGAATGCCGCAGTGGCAAGGCAGCCATGGCAGCCAACCAGCCAGGTGGTCGGGCAGGTAGTCAGGCAACGTGCGCTGTATGTGGCAGCCGCATAAAATGTAGCGCGCGCGCTTGGCTAACCGTTTTAACCCATGCAAATGACGCATATTTGCCACAGCTACCCTCAAGCCTCAGTTGCGCGCTCTCCTCTCTCTCTTTCACACGCTCTCCTTCCATCTCCCTCAAGATCTTTTGACTGCGAAATGCATGCAAATGCGAACGCAGCGAACGGCATTGAATGCCGACGACTCGACAAACAAACGAATAAATATGCAGACAGGCCAAGAGAAATGCGCAATAAACACGCACAGAGACAGAGAGCGAGAGAGGGAGAGAGAGGGAGAGAGAGAGAGGTAGTTAGCGCAACAGAGATAGCTATAGACTGTGCACAAAGCGATACGACGAAATTAAATCAAGTAAAACGTGCATGCCACACACACACACACACACACACACAGACACACACACACACAGACACACACGCACAGCTGCAGTATCGATGTCACTTGTGCAAAGCGTCTTTCAGCTTTGACAGGTGCACACAGACACATACAGATGCACACCTTGGCAAACGACTTCATTAAGCGCCATTGTAAGGCGCATAGTTCTTGCAACTGCTGCATTGCAACGTTTGCAGCGTTTTGTGGCAACTCATTGGCGTGCATTGTGCTAATGGAAATGACTTCATTATATTTTCGAAACATAAACAATTTACGCAATTAGCGGCAGGACATGCAACAGCAATGGCAACAGCAATGGCAACAGCAGCAGCAGCAACAGCAGCAACAGCAGCAACAACAAGGGCTAGAGCAAAGGCTAGAGCGATGCTTTGGCTGCCATCGTGGCAATCGTGGCAAGCGCCAACTAATGAGCCTAGAGTGTCATAACTACAGCAACAAGAGCAACAAGAACAGCCAGCCAGAACGGTTATAACCACAATGTCAACAACAATGGCAGCCATTGCTGACAGCAACAACAGCAGCAACGGCGGCAGCAGCAGCAACAGCGACAACACCTAAGCACAACAAGCACACTCGAGCCAAACTGTAGCAAGGACTTGCACGCGCGCACAACCAACACACACACACACACACACACACACACACACTCCGACAGATATTAGCAGTTCATTTACCTGGACGACGTGCTCTGCAAGTCGACGAAGCTTGGACAACAGCAGCAATTGCTGGCAACTTCAACTGCTCCCGCTGCTGCTGCTGCTGCTGCTGCTGCTGCTGCTGCTACTCCTGATATGGCTATGGCTGCCCCCAAAACTCTGGCCACTTCAGCTGGCCATGCCACTAAAAGAAAACGCCAATTGAGTGTCGTGGCACACACAACAGCACAGCACACAAAAACAACAGCAAGCAGCTCACATATGCGCTCGAGTGAAGTCAAACACACTTATTTACATAGTATCTAAGCGAGAGTGGGCCAGGTGTGTCTGTATATATGTATGTGTGTGTGTGTGTGTGTGGGACTACCTTTTGGGCATGTAGCAATTACGAATTACATTTTTCGCAATCCCAAATAGAGTTGCGGTGCATTACAGCTCAACATTTTGGCCAAAGCAAATTAGCCGCGCAGCAAAAAAAGAAGTCAAAAGGTCGAGGATATTTGGGGCAAACAGTTTTTGGGGGAATTACAAATGGTTTGAGTATATAGAGAGGTAATTTGGAATAGAAGTCTGAAGTGAGAAGTCAATTCAAGTTCGAAATGAGCGAATATACTCAGAATTTTTGTAATAAACATCGTGGCTTAAAAAATTTATACTGTTATCTATATCATCTTGATCTTGAAGCTATACATAAGTAGAAGTATCAAATATCGATAATAAATAATATATAGGTTGAGTAAAATATGAAAAATGTATACTGTGATAGAATATATTAATACATATTCTACACAAATAAATAAATTTCAAGTTTTTATCTGAGTAAACAAAACTCAGATGACAGTACGCCAAAGTCAAACCCGTTCCCGTATTCAATAAATAAATACTCTTAAAATGTATTGAATCTTTCGAATAACATAAATTCTGTCAACTTTAAATGACGGCAATTCTACCACAAAAAGCTGCATTTTAATTTTTGGTAGTTTGGCTAATCTGAGCTCAGCCATATAAACGCAGTGATCAATTTGCCACAGTAAAGCCCATAAGCGCAGCCCAAGCTCAGCTGCAAAAAGTGAGCAGTAAACAAAGCACGTGCTTTAATGTTTATATAGCTGTGTGTATGTGTGTGTGTGCGTGTGTTTGTGTGCATGCGTGTGTAATGCATTGTTTGCTACATATATATTATTTAAGCGTTGACTGATTGGAGTATCAGCTCAGGGGTACTCCCTACTGGAGCCGTCTTACTTCTTTTTCATAGATTTTCAAAATCAACTATAGTGCATATACTTACACAATAAGTACTACATATACACTAAAATATTAAAATATTTTTTATTTGTATTGAAAAGTGTTAGCTTTAGTGGCAGCCTAATCTAATTTAATATTTGAGATGTGAAAGGTTTTTCTTTTTTTAATTTTTATTTTATTTTATATATTTTATTTATTTATTTATTTTTTTTTTGAATTATTAACCCTACTCTGAAGCTTTGCCTTTCGAATTCACTGAATACTTTTCTTATTTTATTAATGACATTTTAATTAAGTATCGATGGCACTTTAGTTAAGTATTGATAACATTATAGTTAAGTATCCTCTCTAATTTCAATTGGCCTACAACAGAGAAAAAAAACAAATGATCACTAGTGATTAATACAAAAAATTAAGTTAAATGAAACTTATTTCTCAAAAATATATATAAAAAAAATATATAAAAAAAAATATATAAAAAATATATAAAAAAATATATTTAAAAAAAATATTATTTATAAAAGATAATGATTTAGCTAATTTTTTAATGCTAAAAGAGTGTTAAGCAAAATCCTTAAATAAAATCCTTAATCTATTCAAAATATTTATATTTTTTAAGAGCTGTAAACAACTTTACTAAAATTCCCTTTCCATCAAAAACTTAAAACTCTAAACACACACCAAAAATTTGTATGCCTTCTGCATAAGTGAGGTTTATTTATGTATATGTCATAGAAAATATATATATTTGAGTCCAAGATATGAGTTTAGTACGCTCATCAGCCTAACTCTTAGTCCTAGTCCTAGTCCTTTCATCCAACACACTTCCAATCATTTTTGCTGTTAGTCTGCTCAAATCTCTTGAGCATTTGTTATTATGCCCAAGCACACGTAATGGAAATAACGGTAGTTTATTTTATAGTTCAGATATCTGGCTATATACGTATATATCGTATAGTTATAGTGTACGAAATGGAAGCACAAGCATTTCTTAATGTTCTCTTCAAGCGCGTCGACTATAGAAATAATTGTAGACAGCAGCAGAAATTTATAAATATGTCTGTAGTATATAGTATATGTGTGTGTGTGTGTGTGTGTGTCCTATAATACTAGCTCCCACAGGGCATATTCACTTCGATTTGCCGCAGACACCGTTGGCACGCCCTTTAAGGGCATTTAATTTTTATGACACTTTTTTAATGTACGCGCAGAGAACTGAACTATTTTCATGGCAATAACTGTACGCTGTTGTTGTTGTTGTTGTAGTTGCTGTTGTCATTTGGCTGCGTATAAAAGAGACAACAATTGAGTCAACTGAGGTATGCAACTATTTACATCATACACACAAACAGAGAGAGAGAGTGAAAGAAAGAGAGAGAGAGAGGGAGGGAGGGAGGGAGAAATGGTATAGAGGCAAGTAGTTAACGTTAGACACTCACGCTTAGTGTGGCTTAGCTATAGCTCTATGTATACATGTGTGTGTGTGTGCGTGTGTGTGTGTGTTGGGGTCAGAGTGTTGGGCTGGTGGGGTCAACACTCTGCACAGCACATGGAGACATAAAAAATAATGCATTTTGTGCACGCGAAAAAATACTCGACATAAAGCAAAAAAAAAGGAAGAATAAGAAAAAAAAAAAGAAAAGTTGGAGCAGTAAAAGAAAAAGCGAAGTTAAATAAAATTACAACATAAAGTAGAGAGTGTGTGTATGTGTGTGTGTGTGTTGCTGTTGTTGTTGTTGTTGTTGTGTGTGGCAAGCAGCTAGCTGCGTATGCTAGAAGAAATATCCAAAAATGAAAGACTCGTTGAAAGTTGCGTAAAAAACTTGCTGAAACTGCCAACTGAGGACCAGTCAGCGATGGCAATAGCAATGGCAATAGCAATACCCAAAACAACAACAAAAGAAGAAGAAGAAGAAGCAGAAGTAGAAGAAGCAGCAGCAGCAGCTGTAGTGCTAGCTGTAGCAGGCGACGCATTCAAAAGGATGACAAAGTGGACCCTTACACTGGCAGCAGGACGCGACTGTCGTCTGCTCAGCGCAGCTCAAATTTTCAATTTACTTGTCCAATGTCTATGGCTATCTCTGTCACACACACAAACAGTAGCCCCCTCTCTCTCGCTCTCTCTCTCTCGCTGATTCTCTGTCCCGCTCTGGCAGCTTTTGTGTTGCCGCGGGGAATGCTTTAGCAAAGGCTCCAAACAAACTGCAGCAGCAGCAGCAGCAGCAACAACAATTTTCATTCCTTTTTCTTTGGCTGTTGCATGTAAGTTGCAAAAAGTTTGCCACACACAACTATATAAAAATATATACTATGTATACATTATTATATACAATATATATATACACATACATAAGTATGCGCTGGCTAGATGTGTAATGCGAATTCTCGACGTGAATGTTATGTTTATGTAAAGTGCTGCTGGCTCGAGGGGGCCGGCCGAGAAGCTGTTGCTGAAGTTTGCCGCAAGTGCTGCTCGCATAACACAAAAGAGATCAGACTGCATTATAATAAGTACAACACACACACACACACACACACACACACACACACACATACGCACATTCGCATAAGCAGCTGTGGTTGCTTTAAGCTCAACTTTAACTCTGGTCAGCCGGTCATTGCCTTGAGCTATTTGCCAGCCAAGTTAACTACAATTTGGCTATAAGTAAAAAATAAAAATAAAACAAGCTAGACAAAAAGCGGCCAACAATTCATTGCAAATCCGCAATTTAGCAGCGCTGCCAGAAACGCGCCAAATCCTGAACCACAGCAACGCCGTGCACCACACACCGTGCACCGCCGCACCACAGAAATTTCAACAACTTTCCAAACCCAATCGGAATACGCTCTCTGTATGTCCCAACTCTGCCTCTGCCTCTGCCTCTGCCTCTGCCTCTGCCTATGGTCATGTGTATGAGTGCCCTGTATTTATTGCTCAAAATCCAGCCAAAAATCTAGCCAAAGTACACTGCGAGAAAAGCAAACGGAAGTGCCTAAGAAAAGCTATTTCTAATTTATTTATATGAGTTTTTGTTGTTTTAGCTCAAGTTGGCGGTAAGAAAACACTGACAAATATATACATTAAATTCCTCATATTCATAAAACCAAATTTATTTAATAACAAGCAAGTAAGAGTGTGCTCGACTAGCTAATACCCTGTACTCTGTAAACTGTTTACTGATCCAATCATTCTATGCTTCTTTTAGACGTATATGACAAATAATATATTCACACCCACACACATAAACACTAAAAAGCAAATTCTCTGTTTACTGCCCACTTTAATTAATTAAATAAATAAATTTAATTACAAATAAATTTATTAAAATAATGTGACTAAAAAAAGTAATAAATGAATTTAATTTAAAAATAAATGTAATAAATTAAGTAAATAATAATAAATAATAATTTACAAAAAAAAAAAAAATAATAAGAAATTAAATAAAATGAAATATTTGACTAAAAGATTTTATTACATTTAATTCGATTACATTACATTTTACATATAATTTTCATGTCATATAGTTATTATATAGAAATCACTTTATATATAATTTCCAATTTTTTTTTTTTTTTTTAAAGATTTTTTTGCGCCAATTTTATTATTTTTTTTTTATTTCCAATTTTTTTTTTAAAATTATTTAGTTATCTACAACTATTTTTGAAGCCAGCCAATAAATTTAGAAAAGGTTATTCCATTTAGCATATAGAAAGTAGTATTTAATGAATTCCTGATTATACACTAAATTTTTAATTAATATAAGCTGCTAAGAGCAACTTATTCCCGAGCTACTACAATCTCCTCTTAATAATATTATCTATTCATTAACTAACCACAAACCTCATTCCTTATACTAAATTTCGTTTATATTGATTACCTAATTTGATTGAAAGTTAATAAGCCTATTAAACATATACAACAAAAATAAATTTAGCTCTCGATTGCTCAGCACACGACACTAGTTTCTCTCAGTATCGCCGGATATCCGGCGTGACTGATGTGCGCAGCCTTGGGCCAGCGCTTGGCCAATGCTGAAAACACCTACTGTATTCAGACAGTGCGTGTTGCCAGCTACTCGTTGTTGTTGCTGTTGCTTTGTTGTTTTTATTGTTGCGAATGCAAATGCGTGGCACCTATGCCACTCACCTCCCTCTACCTACCCACACCGCCATAGGCCACTCGATCCACTCAAAAAAACAGAAACAAATCTCGCAGCGGCGCACAAAAAAAAAAAAAGATGTGCTTCAAAATGTAGCGCTTAAAAATCGGATTTAGCTGATGCACCTATCAGCACACAACTGCAAACTGTCTGTAGATCTGTGTGTGTGTGTGAGTGTGTGAGTGTGTCTGTCTGCCTATGTATTTGTCGCTAGACCGCAATGCTATTACGTGAATAGCGCGCTCGCCCGCTCGAGCACAAAAACCTATTTCAGGACCCTCAGCCATGGCGCTATGGCTGGGGCAGGTGCTGAAATGCGGCCGCTGTGGTAAATGCAACGTGGGCATGTTGCTTGTTTAGCGCAACGCGAAACCTGCATCATGCAACGGGCAATGCACAGCCTGCAACGTGCAACGTGCAACCTGCAACGTGCAACGTGCAACACACCAAATCACAAGTGACGTTATGGTTTGTGCCACCAAACCGCAGGCAATAAAAGACGCAATGACAGTCGATGACAATGACATCCAGTGACAGAGCGACAGCTACAACATTAGCCCCACTGGATGCACACACACACACACACATACACACATCTACACAGCACCCACACACCTACACGCACCGTTAGCTGCGTCTGTTTTCATTAGAAAATTTGTTGGCATTTGGCTGGCGCCACAATTGACAATTTGGCCGTAGTTTATGCGTGGAGCACGCAAATTTATATGGTAATTCGATGCGTTTGACGGGCTTTTTATCCAGCCTTTTTTTCCCTCCAAATTGAAGCTTTTAAGGGAGGCGCTGGCTAGGGTGGCCGGCGTCAAGTAGGCTGAATTTATAGTTCTGTTGCAACAGCATTTCTAAATTGAACGTGTCATGTTTTGAGGCAGCATCAGGCAGGCAGCACAGATGCCTCAATAGATTAGCTGTCCTGTTAGCAAGCACCATGCTGCAACATGCAACACACACACACACACACACACACACACACATTTATACACACAGCCTGTCCAGTCTGTCTGTCCGTGTTGTTGTCTGTCTATTAAAAGTGTCAGCAAATGACTTGAACATGTGCGCCGCAGCAAATGAGAACACGTCAAGGATGTCAATGGCTGCCGGTGCTAAGGACTGCCAGCTGCAGGGATGCTGGCTAGTTGGATGGCTGGCTGCTTGCCTGCTTGGCTGCTTGCCTGCTTGGCTTGGCCGGCGCCGTTGCTTCTGACAGCTTCACATTCAATGAGATTTGTATGTTTTAGATAATGTCGAACCAGTGGGTCTCCAACTCAGCCAGAGGCTTATAGAAAAGCGAGCCACATCAAATATGAATAAGTTTTGAACGCTCATCGCACTCTATCTCTCAATGACAGCTGTCGTGTAACAGTTTTGCAATAAGCACACACACACACACACACACACAGTGACACTGTGCACTGTGGGTCAAATTGGCGAAAGGCGGCGCCATAAACTGAAAGCAATTGAAATTGGCCATTTACAAATATGTTGTGGGTGCAAAAAATGGAAGACGGAGATTAAAATTACATTTTTTATAAATTTATCACTGGATAAAAAATAGTGTTTACTCTTTGTTAGAACAAAAAGCTGTCCTTAAGGAAGTCCTCTGAAAAGCTTAAACGAAGGCGAACTCAGGTTGCATCCTTAGAAGAGTATGCTCATTGTGCAGCTTAATATTATTATTATCCTTTATATATGTCTATTTTGGCTTTTGGTTTGATATGTGAGCCAAAAGTCTTCCAACTTTCATTTCATTATTATTATTTTTTTAAGAGTTATTTTTAATTTCATGTAAGTTATTGTCTAACGATTCCATAGTCTATAGTCTATAGCTTACAGTCCTTACAGTCCTGACTATTGGCTTCTAAAAAATGTGTTTGCTTGAGGCTCTTAGCTTACAGTCGAAACAATAACTATCCTCAATTCAGTCCCAAATCTTAGACTAAGCAGAACCCAAGTAGTATGCTTGGACGAGTATACTTGTTTTTTATTCATCTTTACATATCAGCTAAAGTCTATGTATTAGTTGAAAGCGTTAATCAAATATCTTTAAATCATCATCAAACTTCAGTTTACACAATTATCTAAAAGTTCTCTCTCTCTCACTACTAATTTCCACTTAACAATTCTATTTTCATTATTATTATTTTGTATTTCTTAGAGTTCAACTCAAGTGAATCGCTTCGTTTTTTTTCGCCACACTTTGTTTAGAAATGCACCACAGTACTACTGGTTGTTGTTGCTGCTGCCAATTGGAGCTGAACCGGCTTGGAGTTTCATTAAAAGCCAGCTGTTGGTTGGCTGGATCAGGACAGGCTGTTGGGCTGTTTGGCCACGTTGCCTTGGCTATTGAGCGCATGCATTTAACCTGGCCAGGTTTATAGCCAGCCAGCCAACTGTGGTACGGCCGGGACGCCGCCCGCTCGGCTTTAGCGCTTGGTTTCTTTTACTTCTGGCCGGCTGAGCAGCCAATTGCAATTGGCAACGATGTCGCCAAGCGGCAGCAGTCAGCTCAGCTCAGCGCTGCACGTTCTTCGAGGCTTTAATGGCAAAATGTTCATTTGTCATTATTGACAGATGTCGCACGTTTGCCATTTTAATTGGCGGCTTACACAAAATGAGCTGCAAGCCAGTCATCCACTCAGCCAGACAGCTGTCCAGCTCAGCTCAGCTGCCATTCGGACTGGCTGAATGTCTCAGTTGGCCAAATTGTGCAGTGCAGCGAGAGCGCGTTAATGATTTATTCTGCGGTCAAATATTTGATTTGAAAGTCAGCTTTACCATTTACCATTTCACTCACATATATATACATTTTTTGTTTGGTTAATTGCACCTACTTACGACTATCGTGTACTATCGCAACTATCGCTGTCTACTTTTCCAATCTGATCTGATCCACCTACACCTATACACATATCAATTGCAGATGCTCTTGTCGATTTGTCCACATTCTTAAATCACGGTCAGTCAGGTCAGTCTCTCTCTCTCTTTCTCTCTCTATCTCTGTCACTCTGGCTCTCTATTGCTCTCCTCTCTCTTGCTCTATCTCTTTCTCATTCTGTCTATCTCTCTCTCTCTTTTATTTGCCTGTTTATATTTGCATGGTCTATAGTTTTTTGGTTTTCATATGCATGCGCTCCATAAAAAAGCTCAATATTTGCGATAAGCTCACAGCTTCTCTAAAAAATAAAAATAAAAATCTAAATAAATAAATAAGAATCTCAATAAAAAGCAAATATGTGTGAGTTCTCCCTCTCTCTCTCTCTCTCTCTCTCTCTCTCTCTCTCTCTCTTTCTATGTGTATGTGTGTGTGAATTTGCAGTTTACCAAGCATTTTGTGGCTACAAATTTATTTCCCTTTTCTGTTCAATTTGCATTGCTTTCACAATACAACAAAAAAATCTATATAAAATCTGATAAAAAGCATAGAAAAAAGCTAAAAACGTTTTAAATGGATAACAAGAATTTGTATATACACATGTATGTATGTGTGTGTGGGTTGCTGTGTGTGTGTATTATTTTTTTATTAAACCCA
The DNA here is from genome assembly GCA_035045345.1 of Drosophila hamatofila. NCBI lineage: Eukaryota > Metazoa > Arthropoda > Insecta > Diptera > Drosophilidae > Drosophila > Drosophila hamatofila. Next base: position 2,015,828 of record JAWNPA010000020.1, on the reverse strand, counting down.
TTGGCAACATTTGAAGCGTTGCAACCTGCATGAGTCATGCCATTTCTTTTCTGCCCACAATATTGAAATAAAAAACACACACACACACTCACATATAAGCATACAATGCAATAGAGATAACTGCATATATGAACTAATGATTGAATTTGCTTTCGCATATATTTATCAATATACATATTTCTTTTTTTTTATATTCTCTATCTCGGCATAGCGCTGCAATTAAACATTTTCACATTTTTTTCCGCAATTTTTCAGATAACGAGATGCGAGATCTGAGCGTGACCTTCTACGGCAGCGGCGCGGTGAATCGGCAGAAGTTGAGTCTGGTCACACTGAGCGGCGTTACGCTAATGCTGAAACTGATTCTCGCCTAGATCGCCAGTGAGCAATTGTTTCGCACATTTTGGATTTAAGTAACGAATTTCACCGCCAATAGCATTACAAGAAAATGGAACGGGTTCTCTTCATTTGGTGCGTATGCATGGAAAAGGCGGGGCAGTGGGCGTGCCCCAGAAAAGAAGTAACAACAAAATAAAGAAGTAAACAGAAACAGATTAAAGTAAAGTAAAACAGCTGCTCTAGTTGTAACTTAGCCTAAGTCAAAGTAAAAGCAAAAAATAAATACATTTTTCTCAAAACTCCAAACTCAAAACTCAAAACTCTCAATTTTTGCAATTTCTCAGAACATTTCAAAGCATTAAACAAAATGAAAAACCAAAGAAACAAAATGGAACCATATAAAGATATATATATACATTTATATATATATATAGATATATATATATATACGATACAATCAATGTCATAGCATAAGCAACTGTTCATACTAACACACACATACATACTCACACACTTACTCATACATATATAACTCAAACATTGCAGCACTCGAAATTCCAGTGTAAATAGATTTTATTGCATACTTTTAGGCGTAGGTAAAAACTGATAAACTGCACCAAAAGAAGTTGAAAAAGCATTCCCAACTTGATGAATTATGAATATTGAAAGATACACAAAAACACAAACACACTCACACACACACACACAGCCATAAATATACCTTTGCTTGAGTGTGTGCGTAACTAGCAAATAGAGTATATCTATCTAGCGTCTAGACTTAACTTGAATAGTATCTTGTATGTGTTAATGAAATTAACATGCCAGTGCATAGCCAATTATTCGTAATCGACAACAGATTTGTGTATTTGTTTGCGCATAAATATACACATATACATTTAGTTGGAATACCCATAATGCTAAATGCGTATCGCAGTTTTTTCTAGCTTTTTGCTATTTTGGATGTCTGTAGTAGTAAGTAGCCTAAAAAAAAACAAAGCAAAACCAAAAATATACCAAGCGACATAAGTGCATAAGCTTTTTGATTTCTACATGTAAATTACATAAATACACACAGACACACGCACACAAGCACACACACATATATAGTAAGCTTTGTATGACATAAGTGTAAATAAATTAGTAAACGGAATTTGGAGCTAGAGCCGCCAAGGGCCAATGCAAATCCAAAATGAATACATTCACATATATATATATATATAAAATAAATATATAAAGGTATATAAATATTAGCAAATTTATGACGTCACAAACGTCTTCAAGTTGTCATGCAAACAGGGTGCGTGTCAGTTTGATTTACTTTCAACTCTTCCAGCATTACTTTTTTCGTTTTGTACATAAAAATGCACCAAAGTTAAATACAATTATCTAGATATACATATATACATACATATATATACAACGTAAAGCAAATAAAACATGTTGCATAGGCACCCGTTTAGGTTTTTCATTTTCACGTCACAGGCACCCTGTATTTTAATTTTTAGCAAATTTCTCAAAGCTAGGCAAAATATTTAATATAGTCAAAGGGCATACGAAACAAAACAAAAAATTATGATAAATTTAAAGCAGCTGTTGCTTAAAATAAATATTAAAATAAAAAACAAACAAAAACCAAAATGGAAAAAAATGAACAAAAAAATTAAGTGTAAACACGAAAATTGATTTACAAATAAGAAAATAAATAAACAATTTACTCAAAACACAGCTTTTAAAACATTTAATTATAATAAAATGTCATTTGCCTGGATGAAGCCAACACAAAAACAAAAACACAAAACTTAAACAAAACAAAATTAAATTAAAATAAAAAAAATAAAAAAGTGTATGTTTAATTCAAACTCATGGCCAAAATGCAGCAAAAAGGGCAAGGCAAACGTATTTATAATTATATTAAAATGATGCATCACACAACCATATATATATATATTAATATATGTATTTGCAAGTTTATATATTAATATATGTATTTGCAAGTTTCTGTTCGAAAATAAAACTCTCCCATATCCCGCCCCGATTCCCACCCAAAACTCCGTTTTTGCTTAGTGCCCACAATGAGTATATACACATATATATATATATATATATATATATATATATATATATGAATATATATATATATATATATGCTATAATGATGTTCTATGTATATGTATATGTGCGTTTATATGTGTAATTTAATATATATAAATATATACATTTAGTTATATAATTGTATTTTTAGTTAATGCTAAAATCGAAAAACAAAAATAAAAATTAATGTGTACAATTCGAAAGATACTTTTCCGATCAACAGATACTCAGATCCGCAGATCCAATTATAATCCACAGCAACAACAAGAACAACAAGAAGAACAACAACAAATTGAAACATTTTCTGCATTCAATGTATATGTGACTAGATACGTACTCCTATGTATATGTAATATGTATATTTGATTATTTTGTAAACATTTTTCAAACAACAACTACATATAAATAAAGTCTATATTAACATATAAATGTATACAAAAATATGTTTTATTGAAGTTATTGAAGTTAAGCCAATCATAACTATACTGTTTTATACAAGTGGAGGAAATGTATTCGGTTTAAATTAGATATACATATAATTGTGTATATGATATTGGGCAATATATAAATATGTTTATATTCATCAGATTTCCAGCTTAGGTAAACAATAGACTCAAAAGGATATATCCATCACACTTTCCGGATCGCTTTTTTAAATTATCATCTCAATATTGAAATTGTCCCTCATTTCGGCTAAATTCCTCGACAAGTCAAGTCAAGCAAGTCTTATCATCCAATACTCTAGTCGAGTATTAAAAAGCATTACAAGTTCAATACATATTTCGTCTCCATCAATTAAGTCAAGATCACAGCCTGGTGAGATCTCGACGTGGAGGACCAGATCTCTTTTGAGATCCAATCTAAAGCCTAAAAAAGCTCAGCGTACTTCCAAAAAAATTATAATATAAGTGGAAAAAACATGTGGAAATTCGTTTAAATGAGCATATCTCAAAGTATACGAAGTACTTTGTTTAGTATACAGATTTTGCTTAAGTATAATATATAATGCTCTCTATTTTAGATAAGCATGTGCCTTAATTACTGTTGTGTCAAATTCATTCATATGTTCGAGCTGCTGGGATTGTCTAAGTTTGGGATACTTGCTAGTCAGACTACAGCACTAATATATATTTATATATATACAGCAGTAAGAAAGTATTTTGAAATACATATTATTGAACAAAACTATTGGATTGTACAAAAATATTAACGTGAAAGCTGTCAGAGATATAATTCTTTAAAGCCTTTTGCCACTGAAAATGGTAAGCCATTTCCATTTCATAAGTTCTAAAAGTTAGCTAAACTTTTCCATAACTTTCCTAATGCACTTGATGCCTTTATGATCTGATAATGCACTGCATTATAGTATAACATTATTTTACTATATATGGTAATATGTTCCTGAGCTCCTTTAGCACCAGCTCCAATATTCTTGTGCAGACACGGATTTGATTGAAAGGTTTGCAGCAAATGTAAATAAACTAGGTTCATTCCTACACTTATTTTCATAGTGGCACTCGCCTGCAGCATCTCAACCCACACAGAACTACCTATGAAGTGGTTCATCTTAAAAATTACAGTTTTTTCGTTCTCTCTCTCTCTTTCTTATTTATTTGATGCAGCTCAGCTGAGCTGAGAGCTTCACTGATTCATACATCTCGCTGCGATTTCTATGGCATTCGTGTTGAGGAGCTGAGATGAAAACTTACTTTTCTTTATTTACACAAACTCTTTAGTAGCTGGCTCACCTGTATTCTCTAGATGTGTGTGTGTGCGTGTGTGTGTGTGTGTGTGTGTGACAGCAGACGTGTAGCCATGCACGAGAAGAAGGACGGGTCCTTCATGGAAATGGGAAATGGAAAAGTTTTGCATGCTGGGGAACAGCAAGGATGTGATGGGACGATGGGGCGATGGACGTGGGGCGTGGCAAAACTTTAAATGGAAAATTTGACAGGCGAATATAACGTTTATTTAAATAGGAGCACATAACTGTATGGGCAGGTGTAGGGCGGGGCGGGGCAGGGCGGGGCAGGTGGGCCGTAGCTGCTTGTACAAGCTGTTGACAATGGCCAGGCCAGGCCAGGCTAGGCTAGACAGCCAGGCAGGTGTAATATATGCATAACAAACACACACACACACATATACATACACATGCACACTTATTCACTCACTAAATACAGCTGCTGGTTGAAATTGAAAAGTTGCTCGAACAAGTTGCAAACATCAAAATAAAACCCACACGGCATGAAACCAACAAAATGGCCTCAGCAAATTCTGTTGGCATAATATTATTGCCGGGCTAATTTGAGTCGAAAGCCCTGACGGGTTGCCACCGGTGTCGCCTCGTTTCGCCACGTTTCGCTACGTTTTGCCCCGTTTTGCGAGGTGCAAATGGCATAAAATAACTGCGCCAAAAAGTAGGCAACACAAAGCGGACAACAAGTTGCACCTGAACCCAAATATGCCTACGTGCCGCAGCGCGTATATTGAAAGCGAATGCGAACGAGAATGTGAATGTGAATGCGAATGCGAATGTGAGGCGAGCATGGAATGCAAAAACATGCCAACATCATGTTGCACGCGTGTGTGTGTGCAGGTGTGTGCGTGCGTGTGTGCAGCTCATTTCCGGCCATTGTTTTTCGCCAACAACAGCAGCAGCAGCGGCAACAGCAGCAGCAGCAGCTGCCGTTGTAGTTGTTGTTAGCTGCAGCTGTGCTGTTTTTACGTTATGAGCTACTTGTTGTCCCCATGCGCAGCCAAACACACACACGCACACACACACACACACACACGCACACATCTATGCATAGCTGCTGCCATAATGCATTATGGCAACACGAACAGCACTCGACAGCTGTGTGTGTGTGTGTGTGTGTCAGTGATATACACAGCGACCAGTACATAAATATTTGCATATGAAATTTATTATGCTAAAAATAAGCCAAGATTTAAAAACGAGAGCGAAATAAGGCCAACCCGGGCCGGGCCAAAGGCTGGCTGCATAATGAAGCCAGACGCGCGCGCTGCGGCAGCAACAAATGTCATGACATCTTCAGCAGCACCGCCTCTCAGCGAGTCATATCAGCCGCATTCACACCTCGTCAACTGAAGCCTATTTATGTGACATGGCAAGCGACTCGGTCGTCGGTCGCCATCGCCGTCTTCCTTGCAATTTGAGACCCTTTTGTGCGGCCGGAAGTGGGTCACATATGCAGGCAGCTGCAGTTGAACTGCAGGCCAAGACAAAGCACAAGCATGCCTGTAATTAAGACCGCGGCCATAACTTCCCCGTGCCTTTGCGCTTAACAAATGGGCACAGCATTTGTGCCACTCGAGTGCCGCCAGCCGCCAGTCGCCTCACCTCAACTCACCTCGACTTCTGTATTTGCGCTCATATTTCTGCGGCCCGGCGCAATTTCTGTATAAATTAACTTCAACTTTAAGCGGCTTTTGGGGCAGAAAACGCGCTCTCGCTCTCCGGCCAGCTGCCAACTTGTTAAGTGTTTGGCTAAGACGCGCATAATGCGTTTATCGGAAGCTCAAAACATTTGCATGCTTTTAGGCGCGCGCACCCAGCCCAGCTACAAATCTAAAAAGACTACAAATCCCAGGGATAAGCTGCGACCCCCGCGAAAAGTATCTCAATTATGTATGTTGGAGATAAACTGCTTTTCTATTTTTTCGTTATGTGAAAATAGATTTGAAAATAGTTTTCGTTATAGCAAATGTGTGGATAAGAAATGTGTGGTTGCAAGAAATGAAAAGAATATGACAGATAGGCAGCTAAACTCCTACTGTTTATACTAACAGCCATTTCATTTGAAGCTAAATTGATTGAGATATTTTGATTACATATTATAAATATTCAGTTAAGAAAAGTAAAGTAGGTAAAAGTAAAATCAAATCATCAGGAAATCCCGCTCACTGCTGCAGCGAGAAAATCCAACTACTTTGTTTTTAATTTGTTTTCTACTTGAAAAAAAAAAAAAAATGCATCTGATTAGTTTCCTGCTGCCTTTTACGCAACTTAATCTAAGCTAAAATTAATTAGATATTTTTCCTTATGGCTATGTAGAATAACGAACACAGAAACATATTAGGAAAGGAAGGAGTTATATCGAAAAAATATTAGGAGAAGAAAGAGCTATAGGGGTAATTATAACAGGCAAAGTTTAAGGGGATATTTCGAGACCCGATGCAATAGATCTTGAGGATAGTGGTGCCTGAGTCTGCTTCAGTTTTTATTTTGTCTGCTGTACCTAGACGCCTAGCCAATCTATTTGGGTGAGAATCTTATGTAAAAGTATTTTTATAGTCACCTCTTGAATTTTTACTTTAATTTTTGCAACCTTGAGACATAACTCCAAATATTTGTTATTTATCCACAAATACTCATTCGCAAAGTGAAAATTTTATATAATATATATTTATTATAGAGACTCGAATCTCTATCTTTCAGATTTTTTGTGCAAGTATCAGAAAATTAGTTGAGAAACGTCACATTTTCTGTAAGTTAGGTCAGAATTATATAGAAGCGCTTACTTTGGGCATGGCAAATCGAAAAATATGTCAACTCTATAGTTTTTAGAGCTTTAAATTTAATTGAGCTTTAGCACAAAGTTGCAGCTGGACTATTGTTGACCTCCTCCTCCGATATGCATATAAATTATATGATGAACCCATTGATATTCCGGCAGATATAAGAATATCGATTTTATAATAAATTTCATTGCTCAGCCGTAAAATAAATAATTGTCGAGACGCTTGAGCTCGAATGCAATCGAATGCAATCCACGCATATGTTTTCACTGCAATTCAGGAAGAGTCAGATTTTGTTCGATCCACAAGAAAGTAGACCTTAAGCAGCTGTTTGAAATTGGCTACGATTATAGAGCTCAAGTCCGAATAATTTACTAATCAAAATATAATTCGCGAAGTAAATAACAAACTCTTAATTAAAGCTTAAGTGCTCCACAAAATAGTTTTTAATGCCAAGATCCTAAGCTGTTGCTCGACCATTTCTTAAGTTAAGATTTTCGCCTTTGCGAATTAAGCCAACAATCGACTCAAGCTCTGGGCACATAAAAGCTGCATGGCTTGCCACTTTTAGAAGTAGCGTCTGCTTTCTTTCTTTCTTTCTTCTTTCAGTATGCCCGTCATCTTAATCCGTTTCACAAGAGAGCAACAGCAAAACAGCAAAACAGAAACAGTCGCTCAACGGGTGGGCGCTGCACGTCACGAGTGACTGGTACTTCCGCTTGCCACGCCCCCATACCGCCCTGCTGCTCATGCTGGTGCTGGTGGTGGTGCAACAAGCGCAAATGCGCGTAACAAGTGCCACTCAAGCTGTGCCTCAGGACGAGAGGGCGAAAGCCATTTAATGGGCTGCCACAGCGTCGGCCATTTATACTCATATGTCGCAAATGTCCTTTGTCCTCAGAGTCCTGTGTCCCTTGTCGCCTGCCTTCGCTAAGCAGCCATTTTAATTCATAATGCATGCCCGACTGCAGTCGCTCGCAAAACTCGTCAACGGCTGCTGTCAGCTGCTGGCGAACTGATAAAGCCCCATCAAGTAGCCCCATCATCCATCAATATGTGGCTCAAATATGGGGTTTTTCCACTTCATAGACTTAAATATTTCATTAGTGCACTCGCTGCGCTCGCCTTTGTCTTTAAAGCACAGCAGTTGCATGCCAGAATGTTAATTAAGACAACTAATTAAGCTGATTAACCAAGGCACAAAGTGAATGGCGCTGGGACATCAAAAGCATACTCTATTCCCACTGGAATTAGTCGGGGTGTTTATGCTCTGACAGTTGCCTCGCACGCAACTATTTGAGCCTCTCAACCCGAAAGAATCTCCCGAGGCAGAAGTGTGAAAAGTTGAAAGACCACGCCCACTAAACTACACACACAGGTCATTAAAAATGCCAAGGCAGGGCTCATGCATATTACAATTGGCATGCCTACTTCTATGTACGCTCTATGCTCTTGTACTTTTTAATTCAACTGTAAGTACTTTGGGCAGGGTATTTGACAGTTGAGCATATTTGAATCAAATGCTCTTAGCTATTGCATTTTAGAGGTGCTTTTTGAAAGTTTTAATAGATATGGGAAGCATAGCAGGTAGTGCTTATAGACGGTGTAGAGCATATAGAGCTCAGAGCATACGAGCGAAGAATATATATAAAATTATATAACTATATAGTATATGCCAAACAAAATAGCACCGCTATTTCGTGTTTTATTTACTATATATATATATTAGTATTTTTGTAATTTAAATGCTTTACAATGTAATTTATGTGAAATCTTTTTGATAACTTATATTGCCTGATTATATTGCCTACAAAAAGAGGCGTCATTTTATTGTTCGTATATGTACTGATAAAAATAAAATATAATAAATATAAACAGTTCACTCTGGACACATGTGTTTATAATACGCTTTTTGTTAAAAGAAAAACCCTTGAAAATCATGAGCGAAGAAAGCGATATTTATCGATCATAGATATAAAAGAATAATAAAAAAATCTTTGTCGATGCATTATCTAAAAAAGCCAGAACTGTCACAGCACTGCCTAATTAGGGCTAGGAATATTCTACAAGTAAAACCACATCTTTAATCCGGCACTTTCTCTAAATATATTTTTTTATATTACTTCATTTCTGCTTGATCGATAAATCACAATATTTTAGGCTTTCATATTCAAATCTTTATTATATCAGCATTTAATTACACCTACAAAAATAGCAACAAATTATTTACAGGGTATCTTAGCAATGGCATTGCTTTTTCATTTCATTCAAAAACTGCAGAGCGGGCAGCAGCAGCAAATGACGTAGCCAATTATTTATAATGCTGCATTTGTTGCTGGCCTGGCTTAGGCAAGTGGCATGTGGTCTCGTTTCATCTATTGTTTGCCTTTAAAATTGGAACAACGTTACGTATACGTAATAACATTTATAAATACGCCTAACAACCTGCACCCACACACACAGACACACACAGACACAGAGATCTGCTGGTATTGATGTGCAGCTAATGCGACCCCTGAGAATGACCAGGCAGCAGTCAATGCAGTCAGCAACAGCAGAAGCACCGGCAGGAGCAGGAGCAGGAGCAGGATGCCAGCCAGCAGGCAACAGCCAACAGCCAACAGCCAGCGGCGCTAACGAGCGATGCCTTGGAGAGGCCGTCGCTTGGCTGCAATTGTTGGCAAAGCTGAATGCCAAAGCAAATAGCAGCACAGGGAAATGGCCGCAGGGGCAGAGAGTGTGGCAAGGATCTGGCCAGCTGAAACTAAATGGAAATGCACCAAAAAAAAAAGAGCTCTACAAAAAAGTTCATTGCAACAACAGCAACAGCAACAACAACATCAACAACAACAGCAACAATAACAAACAGCAGCCAAATCAGAAAATCCGATTTGCATGGATTTGTTGGTTTTCTTTTGTTGTCGCTGGATCCTTGCGCGCTGCCGCCGCCAATGTTGTTGCTATTATCCTGCAAACTATTGAAATTGTTGTAGCCATTGTTGCTGTTGTTGTTGTTGTTGCTGTTGACTTTGTTATTTTTTCTTAATGTCAGCTCAATAAAAAGTGTTGCCATCGTTTTCTATTCTGCGCTTTGGCTTGTTTCTTGTTGCATGCCCTCTCGCCATATTTAAATACCCTGTAAGCTAAGAAAGCATAGGGTATATAAATCATATATTTAAAAATATATTATCGATCAAGTCAACAAGCGAGACGTCTTAGCCGCTATGTCTCTCAGAATATGAAATTAGTAATGATAGTTATATATATACCTAACCATATGATCTTTTAATAAGTGCACTCAATTTGTAATTGATCGATATATATTGATTTTTAAAATAAAGATATATTCACCTGCATATTGATCAAGACAATAAGGTATTATACGAGACGTCTCGACCTCGCTATCCCTCTCGACAACAGCTAAAATCTGGTAAGGATAGTCATGCATTGAAATTAAAATGTTAATTATCGTTAAGTGCACTCAATTTCTATTTGTATTAATGAGGAAAAGAAGCTTTCCTCCCAGACTTCTCTAACATCGTTGTCTATCTCAGAAGACGTTGAAATCATGGATATCAATAAATGGTCTTTCGATAACTGTTCAATAGAAAATAATTTATAATTTTTCGATAAATATCGATATTGAAATTAAAGTTATATTTACTTCTATCAATTATTTATGGCTTAGCTTTGCTTTGATATGACTTGTGTCTCATATTCCCAAACGATATAGCTTAAATATCTGCTTTGCAAATCGTCTCGACTTACAGCATAGCTTTAAGTCCATCAATTTGCACAGATTGTGCCTGGCATCCTGTTTCGTTTTTTATTTTGTATTATTTTTATTTTGCATTTGTTTGTGTGCATTGTTGTTTCTGGTAAATTGTGTTTTCCCTGTTCATTCATTCGTTGGTTAGATTTTGCACCTCACACTCTCGGCGCTGCCTAAACTTCCGCTCTCGCTACCACGCCCACGCCCACGCCCACATCCACGCCCACACTCATTGCCAATGGCCCCGCCGGGCGCTGCATTTGCTAGCAACAGAATTTTTCAGTGATTTTACATGTAAGCATCCTTCTGAGCTGTGGCATGTCCGCAATTGAAGCAGCAGCAGCAGCAGCAGGAGGAGCAGGAGCAGGAGCAGGAGCAGTTCCCGCTGCCAGGCTCATGTCCTCTAGAGCAGGGTCCTTCATGACTGTTGTTTTTTTTATTTATTTTGTGCTTTCGTTGTTCTCGCTTTTTCTTCTGCTCCTTCACTCTATATGTTTTTCCTGTTTGATTTTTTATATCGCTCTGTCTGTCTGCTGACCCCAAGCTGGAGCTGGCTGTTGCCAGCGTCAACGAAGTTGTCATTTTCGAATGCTACATGCCACATGCCACATGCTACATGCCACATGCCACATGCCACACGGCAAAAATCGCCCACTCTGCACTTCAGTTGCCAATTGTTCGATTTCATTGCACATTGTTGCGCATTTTTCGCTAAACTCTCTAGTGTTTTACAGCTGTGTTTGTGTGACAGTTTGTGCCTTACAGTAGTTTCCCATGTACAATTACGTAATCTACATAATTCTTCTTCTTCACTTTGATTTTGTCTCATGTAGCTCATGTCAACATTTCCCACAACGCTTATACAGCCCGATCCTTGTGGCCAGCTCTTGAATTGATACTCCTCGCCCTTTCATCTGAAGCCCCAGCCAAGCTCAGTCCAGCCCAGCCCGGCCCGGCCCCGCCCACCTTTGGACTACCCCTTTTCCGTATTTGTTATTGTGCTTGTACATGATGCTTGTGTTCTGCCCGGCAGTTGCTTACTTCACTTGTTGCTTGTTATCATTGCCGCCAAGTGCTGGCAGCCGCAGCATAACCACAGCTTGTGCCACTCCCATAGACACCCACACACACACACAGACACCCACTTACGGACACCCACTCACACACACGCACTTACAGCCACATCCAAAAATATTTAAGCATTTTAAGAGTGCTTTAGTTAAGAGCAGCCGAAAAGAGTATACCCTGTATCAAGCTATACTCTCAGAGACAACATAAAACACGCTGAAATCTTTTGAAACTTAAATAACTTTAAGCTGAGCAACATCTATTGATTATATACATACATACATGCAACAGTTTTATTTGAATTAAATGGCTTCAAATACAAGAAGAATTTAGCTAGCTCTTCAAATCATAAGATATACTGCCAGTGATCAAGGTCGATCGATTTCCTAAACATATTTTTTTTAATCTAATTTGATTTTTCGACTAACAAAGTAAATATAGTCTTCAGAGAGATATAAGCAAACAATGTCAATGCACATATATACATAGCACACTTCGAGAGAAATCGATAAATATAAATGATCAAAAAGTTGATAAATCATTTAAATAAATCAAGACATAAATTTTTAGGAAATTTTGAAATGTCAATTTTAAGAAATTTATAAATATTAATTTTCATTAATCGAAGTATTAAAACATATATATCGATTAATATCAGTTTTAAAAACAAATTTAAAAAATAATAATAAAAAAAAATAAATAAAAATATCAAGAAGTTAATACTCATATAGATTGGTTGCAATTAATAAATATATATTTTTTGAAATGGAAAAAATCCATTTGAAGTAAACGAAAATACCTTCTGAACAGAGTAAATATAGCCGTCAGAGAGATACAGGCAAACAATGGCAAATGGATGGGATAGCACATTTCAAGAGAAATCGATAAATTTAAATGATCAAAAAGTCGATAAATCATTTAAATAAATCGACACATCAATTTGTAGGAATCTTTTAATGTCAATTTAAATAAATTTATAAATATTGATTTTTAACAATCGAAGTATCAAAATATATATATCAATTAATAATCAATAAAAAAATTTTTTTAAGATGTCAATAGTCATATAAATTTGTTGCACTTAATAAATTTTTAAAAATCGAAAAAATCAATTAGAAAGTACTTTGAAAGTCATAGTATATATGGTCAAAGTACTTGTTGTCTTACTATGTATAAGTACCTATATATATTTTTTTACAAATTGAGAGAAGCAATGTGAAGACGCTGACAAACAGGTCTATCGCGTCTGTCTAGCCAGTCTCAAATATGCCCATTGATCAAAAACTGCTCCATAATTAGAGAGCGAAACATCCCACTACGAATGCATATTCATAATGCATTTAGCTCATTCTTTTACACATTCTTTAATACACAATTACGTACAGGGTATGAATACAAGCGAAAAGAGTCCGGCACACACAGCACACCCAGCCCACCTCAGCATGTGTTTGCCTTCCGGCTGCTGGCAGCTCGAGCTCGAGCTGGAGCTGGAGCTCGGCTCATTGCTGGACCGACTGACTTTCCACATTTTCAATGAGTTAATGCGTGTGTTTTGATTGCGGCAGCTGCTTTGTGTTACCGGCAATGGCGCCACGTTCTGGTCATGATCCCGGAGAACAGGCAGTCGACTTCATGCTGTGCAGGCATTGTCAGCTGGCAATCGCATTATTATGCGCATTGCTCGCATTATGGCCAACACAGAAGTGCGTCCAGCGAGGGCTAACAATGCCCTCAGTTGGCAGCAGCAGCAGCAGCAGCAGCAGAAGGGCCAACACGATAACGTTACCATAATCCATCATAAGTTGAGTCAGCTCTACCCCTCTCTCTCTCTCTCTACCTCTCTCTCTCCCTTTCTGTTGCTCATTTGCGCCTTGTGGCAGCTACAACTGGGCTTTTGTTTTCAGCTCAATCAGTGTGTGCTAGGTTTGTGTGTCTGTGCCTGTGTGTGTGTGTGTGTGTGTGATTGTGTGTGTAAGCCAATTGTTGAATGAAAATCCATTTCATTTTAACATGTTGGCCACAATTAGTGCACATCCAGCAGCGCTTGCTTAATCCTCGCCTCGCCCACACAGGTCATGCAGCTCTGGCGCCGGGGACAGGACATGCATGCAAGAACCTCGTTGTTGTCCTACGGCCCGGCCCGGTCCATTTCGTTCTGCTGTCGTGGCCGTATCTGAGCGCTGTCAGGCAGCTGCCAGCTGAAGTGGCATTAAGATCCTTTGGCCTCGTTGCCGGACTTCGTTTCTCCTCTAGATTATTTGTGTTTTTTCATGCAGGATTCGGCGCTCGTCGTTAAGCGCACTTGGCTTTAATTTGCCTGAGGCGAGCCAGAAGTTTAGCCCGCAAAATGGCTCAATTTAGCGGCTTTCAAAAAATTGCAGTCTTATGCCAAATAAATATAAACAAAGTGCAACAATTTTCTAATTACAAAGTCTGTACGTCTATGTATGTGTGTGTGTGTGTAATCTGTAAGTGTGTGTGTGTGTGTGTGTGCGTGTTGCTCGGCACGCAAGCAAGTAAACTGCTTCGCCGCTTGTTGGCCCTCTGGCGCATTAAATTAATTAAAAAATAAATAAAGAAAATCCGAGAAGTTTATAAAATTGCAAAGGAAATTTCAAACGGGTATAAGTGACTGAGAAATGCACTACAAATTTAAAAAAAAATAAAGTGAGTGAAAGAGATTAAGAATTATTCAAGTTGTCATATATTTTCACAAATGGGGTATACACGACTATGTTTACATATATATAGAAACAACAAGTGAATTATTGAAAATGCCAAGCAGTTGTCATATACATTTACAAATCGGGTATACACGACTATGCATATATTTATGTATAGGAACAACTCTATATTCTCCCTCAGACATACAGCCTGACAGCTTGACAGCCAAATCGTAGCTACTCCCTTTGCCCTCTCCTCAAGAGTGTTATAAAGTACTTGGTGCTGGAGGCCAGAGGGGCCAGAGGGGCAAGGGAGGCCAGCAGGGGCGTGGCCTGGCCAAAAACTGCAAATTAAGAAAATGCAGCACACGACAAAATCGAATAAACAGCAAACCCCAACGAGGGAGGGGTGGCTTGGGAAGGGGGGTAGAGGAGGCAAGTGCAAGTGCATGCAACTGCAAATTGAAACGATGTCAGAGCGTGCCACGCCAAGCGGCAAGACCCTGCCTCCATGGCCCCTTAGCCAGCCAGCCAGTGGCACTCCAAGCCGCGGCAGGCACGTGAGGTCAGGTCGCTCGTTCATTAATCAAAACAATTAACGAGGCCGCATTTGGGCGACGTTTCCGTTTTTTGTGAAGTGCCCGCACGTAAAAGCCGACGGATGGCAATGCGAAAAAAAAGAGAAATAATAATATCAGAAATAATGAGGCGACTTATTAAGCCTTGCCACGCCCCTAATGCGCGCTAGGGCAAAAGGCTGCAGCTGTAGAAATGGGCAGAGGGCAGATGGGCAGATGGGCAGATGGGCAGATGGGCAGCTCTGCCCTTGGGCAGCCAGCCAGCTAGCTGCTGTGATATATCAGTCGAGTGCCATAACAATAAGCAATTTGTCAAGCACATTGACCACAGAGAGTCGCGTCTGGGAGCGGAGGAGGGGCGATGCGATGCGTCGCCACGCGGTACCACTTATGGCAGGAAAGCATAAATTTGACGCCAAGAAAAGCGAGCGGGGCAACCGAAAAGGGCGGCATGGCAAGTGGAGCATATCGTCGCTTCCTCCACTACACACACCCCACGCCCCACGCCCCCCTGACTGCGCATGAGTAATGGCCAGCTGTCAGACTTGCATTTATTCAGGATATTGCCGCCGCCTGAATTGTAAGCTCTCCAAAAGATGACGCCAACAATGAACGGCTTTGATTTGACGCACAAAAGCCAAATGGCATTATATTGTCGCCTCATCCCTCTCCCTCTCTCTCTCATTCTCTCCTCTCTCTCTCTCTCTCACTGTTGCAGCTCACGTATGCAATTCATCGATCAAAGTGCATATTGAATGCTGCCTAGGCAACTGGGCAACATATTGGAATATACCTACTAAACGCAATCAGCTCCATTACTTTGGCTTCCTGCTGGCTCCACACACACACACACACACACACACACACACACACACACACACAGAGACAGCAGCCAATGTCACTCGTCAGCTAAATCTGTTCCAGCTGTAAAACAACTCAGGTAGGCTTAGTTCAAGTTTACTTCAAGAGCTGAGAGATTTTGTAAAAACAATTACAGCTGATATTTTTACGAGCTAACTAAAACAGTTACTCGATTGAGTCTTTAAGTCTCTCTCTGCCGAATTCATCCCTTCGTTTGATTGATTTAATATATATTATATTGATTGATTGATAGTTGATTACAAATAAACAATAAACTCAAGTGCCATAGAGTACAAAATTTTGATATATGTAGATATAGAAAAGATTTCCTAAGTAGTTTCAATATTTTTTGGCATATAAGTTAAGATCAGCCTCCAGTCAAACAGTCAAGGTTTATATGGTTTAGCTTATATTCGGACGAGAGAGAGCTTAGACCAAATTCTTTCCAAATTATTCAGTAGTATATAAACCATTGGATATCAAGTCTATTTATCTTCGCGAGAATAGAACCTAGCATCATCTCTCATCGCTAGTGCTCTAGAGAGGGAGCGCTTAGCTAACATATGTAACAATTATTAAATATATAATTATATGTTTAATTTAATTAACTGAATATTATTAATATAAAAGTATAAAGATTCTCAATTCTCAATTTGAGAATATAGCTATTGAATTCAACTTAAACAGCTTTAGAGATCTTCCAATACCTGTGACTACTTAAATGACTTTTAATCACCAGTGAATAAGTCTTACCACTATTGGTGTTTTTCTCAACTCTACTTCTGGTATTATTATTGCCATCCTGTTAAAATTATATAGCTATATTTTATATTCTTTATAGTAACTAATTCGCTAATCATTTCCACAAAATTTTAATAAACTTAAAAATAAAACCCAACAAAAACGGAGCACATCCTTTGAATTTGATATGTGACGCATTTCCGAATCTGATGCCATGACTCTTCCTCAGCTCAGCCTCGCGCTGATTTCCACTGATAATGAAAGGAAGCATACGTTGGTTGGCTCACGGTGCAGCTGCTGCATTGTTGTCTTTGGCCGCTGTCCTTGTGCCTCTGTTGTCCTTTCGATGTCCGCTTCGCTTATGCAACAATTAAAATTCGCAATGAGCGTGATTGTAAATTAAAAAGATTAAAAGAAATATACATATAAATATGAGAGATGGGTGTGCGGCTTATTTGTATGTTTCCCTTTTTGACTGCAACGCCAGCTCACATGACCAGGTGTCAGGATATGCCAGACTATGGAATACCCAGGCCGAGCTTATTTACAATAGATTAAAATTATATTATTAGATGGTGACTTTTTATTAACTTTTAGTTATATATTTTAATGAGATAATTCTTTAACAATCAAAGAAAGAGAGAGAGAGAGAGAGAGAGAGAGAGAGAAGACACAGTAAAGTCAAAGTATGCCAAACTATAGAATACCCATACCAAAGTTTAAAAGAGGTAAACTACATATATTATTAAAAGTTTGTTATGTATGTATTACAACAGGCTTTTTTAGAATTGAAGAAACTGAACGATAGGATGAGAGAGAAAAAGAGAGCAAGAGAGAGAGAGAGAGATAGAGAGAGAGAGAGCGAAAGAGACCTTGGTTGAGTGAAAATTATATTATCAGATATTTATCTTTTTGTATCTTTGGGCTATTAGTTTATTATTACAGACTATTTTTAAAATTGAGAAAAGAGACAGAGTGATAAAAAAAAGACTTGTTGGACTTATCAGGTCCTACTTATCAGGGTGAGTATATCACTTTATTGCCTGACAGAGTTTTTAAATAAGAATTGGGATCGTATCTAAAATATCTTTTTTATTCTATATATAAAAGGATCACTGTCGCTATACCTCAATATATATTTCAGCTTCTTACATAACCTAAAGTATATACATATATATTACAAATTTCAGCTCCTGTCACATACAAGCTCTACTTCCAATATATACCCCATCGAGCCGCCTTCACTGGTAGCTCATAAAATATGCAGCGAATTTTATTTATGATTTCCGTTGATAAATGTGCACGGCCCCAACTCACAGCACATTTATATACAAAAAATATGAAAAAACACATGTAAATACAGAAGCAGGCAATATTGGTCTAGAATATACCCTGTAAACCAATAGCCAGCGGCAGCATATATTGTTTAATACACAAACCAGGCCAAACTCGACCCAAATTCTTTCCGTTCAGCTCTGGCCTAGCCTCTAGCAGTTGCCATATGCATATAGGGTGTGGCAGAGGGAGAGAGGGAGAGGGAGAGAGAGAGAGGGAGAAGAGACGAAATCTTATCGAAAATATGCAACACGATGGCCGGCGCTTCCGCTGGGCCAATCTGCATAGCCGAATTGGCCCCGCAGCAGCTGTTGCTGCTGTGCAGGTTGCTGCTGTGCTGTTGCTGCTGTGTTGTTGCTGTTGTTGTTGTTGCTGTTGCTGTTGCAGCCTTGACACCTGCCGCTAAGAGCAAACTTTGCAATTAACTGCACCAATGCAGCTGGCAACTTTGTCCACAAAGGGCACTTAGACGCTCGCCAGCCCCGCAGCTGCCTCATCGACTGCTGCTGCTGCTCCTCCTCCTGCTGCTGCTGCTGCTGCAGGCTTCTTTAAGTTTAATTATTTTTCAAAAATGCGAAATACGAAAATTGCATTTGCCGTCTCCTATTTTATTTACACAGCGCCATCCAATCTCAGCCAGCTGCCTTGTAAATCAGTCAGTCCAAAGTGAAGTGCCATGTGCAGCTCCATAGGATCGGGGGGCAGAGGGGCGAGAGCTCTGGGTCGCGTGGCTGGCAAGGTAAGCTGTCCCGGCTATCCCTCTTGTCCACACCCCCCGTTGCCCCTGCCCCTGCCCTGACGCTGCCTTGCATATTTGTTTTGTTGTAAATCACCGGCAAGAAACGTAAATGTTGCAGAGCACCGCTGCACCACTGCACCACTGCACCACTACACATGCCACTTTACACCCGGCGCAAACACGATTTTCATTTGTATTGCATAGTCGAGGGGGCGAGTGAAGGGCGAGGGGAAGGGGCTAGAGAGCCCGCTCGCGTTATTTATGCACGCCCAGGCATGCCCACATCGAGCGCCTTCTTCAGCTGCTGCTGCTGTTGGTGTTGGTGTTGCTGTTGCCGCGGATTGCTTATGCTTTTCGTTTCCCTTTTCTATACTCTGTAAGTGCGGTAATGAGTATAATGGGCTAGAAGATAGCAAAGGATAGCAAAGAGTAAGTGTGCATTCAACTAATTTGAACTCAAGACATTGCAAATTTCATGCTTTGACAAAAGTCGATAAATATCGATTTGTGGTTTTGGGTGTAAGTGATGCAAAATTTAAATAAAATTACCAATTAACTTAATCAAGATTATTTACAGCTCACGACTACATTTTAAAAATATTTTTGTAAATTCGATAAATATCTTTTAGTACTAATTATTTTTAGAGCAGTAGCTAAACCTCAATAGGCGTTCGAGCGTCAAAATATTAGTTCCTGTAGAGCATGAGAGTTATTTAAAAATATTTATACACTTAGATTAGATATTTTTTAATAAAAGTTATCAAATCGATAATTATCGAAATAATTTTTTTGATATTCTGAACATTGTTGAATTAGTTATGAGTGACCGTAGGTATATGTTCACGATTAGAATATGGATACTTCCAATATATTTAAGAGTTAACTTTGGTAAAAATAGAACATTTTTAAAGGTATTAGGTATATATCGAATATATTTCTTAACCCTTAGCCATATGCACACATATAAATAGACTCACAAAAATGATTTAATTATTAAAAATTCAAAAATAAATCTGGAGGACTATCAACAAACAGTTTTTTAAAAAACTATGTCAAATTGTAGCTGTCATTTTCATTACAGAGCATCGCCAAGTCGTGCCAACTCGCTCCGTGCCTGTCTTCCAGTTGTTTTCTTCTGCTGTTGCCATATTTTTTTCTGTATATTTTCCTTTTTGGCTGCTGTTGCTGTTTAACAAAGCGCATAAATTCGCTTGCAACTGGGTCCTCGGGGCTGCACACTGACCTGCCCCCTGCCCCCTGCCCCTACCCCCTGTGCTCTACCAGCACCCCCCTCGGCACCCCTATCAAAGTGTTCGTTTCGGCTTGCTGCGCTGCTCTCATCTGCCTTTCGACTGTTCCCTTTTCGTTTCGTTTCCCTCCCCTCGTCCCGTTTTTCCACCATTTTCTTTGCATTTATGTTTTTTTGTTTGTTTGCCTTGCGCGCTGGTCAAAACGATTTTTCCTTGGCCCCAGTCCCCCGCTGATATGCCCAGCTGTAAGCATATGCAAAATGTTATATTTTGCGCCCTTATCTGGGCAGCTAGCGACAAGGCAACCACGCCCCCGCCACCATTCACCGCCCACCGCCCGCCGCCTCGTACCGCGGTAAATATAATAAAAAGTAACGCTTGCAACTTAATCTCTGACAGCTCGTTACCCGTTTGCATGAGCACAATATTCATGAGCTGCTAAGCTCAAGTTACACTCACTTGGCTATGGACCCCCTGAACCCAGACCCGCTGACCGCTGCCCCTCCCTTGACCCTTGACCCCGCTCAGTCACAGTTTTCCCATTGCAATTGTTTCACCTGACGCTTTAAAAATGTATTTTTATTTATTTATGCATTGCCACAATTTTGCAGCTTTTGTTCGATTGAATTACGAGTTGCCTCAAAACGTCAATCTGTGAGTGTGTGTGTGAGTGTGTGTGAGAGTGTGTATGCTGATGTGTACGTGTGTGTGTGTGTGAGTTTCATATTATATAATTACGAATGCTGACCGCGCCAGGGGCTCAAATGTGGCCGATAAGCGAACTTTCAGTTAAGTCCTGACGCGGCGCACACACAGCGCTGATAAGCAGCTGCCACACACGCACAACAAACACACACACATACACTCACACAATTAGCAGCAGCTAATGCCCATAGCAGTCCCTCTCTCTGTGTGGCTCACATTAAGCATTCATTGGTCAGCTGGGACCAGTCGCATTGTTGTTATGCGGCCAGGCAGCTGCGTGCTGCCAAAACCAAATGAGCAATTGACTTGACTGCCACGCCCAACGCCCACCACACCCACACACACACACACACACATGCACAGTACACTTTACATTATCTTTGCGTTTTAATGTGTCGGTTTATAAATAAATTGCGTTTGCCCATAAATTATGTATTTTAATTTACATTTATTTACACACAACTTTCAAGTCGATACGCAGCGCGCAGCTCATTTTCCATTTTCCAGTTTCCATTTGCCATTTGCCATTTGGCTCCCAATTGATTTATTGCCGGGCTGCCTGCCGAGGACCCTCCTGCCCACTCCTGTCCAGCCATTAAATAATTGTCCATTTATATGATTTAATTTGTGGCCAAGGGCAGCCAGGCGGCAAAACTGTGCCACGAGCATTGACTAATTGCAAAATACTTGGCCGACAGGACAACGCATCCTGCCACGCCTCCGACCAGCTGCCACGCCGTCGCCAGCTGCCTGCTGCCTGCTGCTGCCATACCCAGATCATATTGAGGTTAGTAGGCTACCAGCGGTTCCAGCCGGAAATCAGCCAAAGCCAGGGACACACACACACACACGCACGCACGCAGTCGCAGCTCTTGTTGGGGTCAACCAATATGCAACAAGGACGTGGTGCAGGAGGAGAGAGGGGGATTTGTCATATGGCTATATAAATAGATGATGAATGTGTGAGACCGCACTGGCATATCCGTAGCTCTTACTGTTTGTATATTTATACAGCTCGCCCGACACGTCCGTTGGTGTGTGCGAGTGTGTGTGTGTGAATGTGTATGTGTGTGTGTTGGTTAAACGCTATAAATTATGTCAAATTTAATTTTGAAATCTTGTTGAAATTGTCACATATTTTGGTTTCAATTTAACCTATGCTGTCCCTGGACCAGTGGCGTATACTTGATCTGGCACAGACTCCAAGTGTTTGCCAAGAAATTTATCTGCAATTTATTTGCCATCAACTTGTGTTCTTCGCACTAATGCGAGCTACGAATTGCTACTTCACTGAGATAAGCAGTTAACACGTGGCAACAGATAATTATAGTTGTTGTTCAACAAGTTTGAAGAATATATTGATTTCTATCTGACACACTCTCTCTCCCTCTCTTCTCTCTCTTTCTCTTTCTATCTTCTGTTTTGTGAGTGAGTGAGGTGATATGACTGATTCACTGCTATCGAAGCTAGAAACATGAAAGTTTATTTAGGTGATTCTGAAATGATATAATTAGATCATTACTACTACTAATTCTACTACAACTACTTCTACTACAACTACTTCTATTACTTGTACTTCTACTTTTACTACTACTTCTACTACTACTACTTCTATTACTTGTACTTCTACTTTTACTTCTACTTCTACTACTACTTCTTCTTTTACTTCTACTTCTACTACAACTACTTCTACTTTTACTACTACTTCTACTACTACTACTTCTATTACTTGTACTTCTACTTTTACTACTACTTCTTTTTTTTCTTCTACTTCTACTCCTACTATTTCTACTACAACTCCTTCTACTACTACTACTTCTATTACTACTACCTCTACTACTTCTACTACTTACCACTACTATCACTACAGATTTACGACCACGATAAATACAACTAATTCTATTACTAAATTCTCGTTTTTCTACAACATCAAACCAATTTTATTATTAAATCTACTCATACCCATATACTAATACTTAATATACTACTTATACTACAAATCTTAACACTGCAATTTCTTCTAACTACCAAATATTATTTTTTATACCAATATTACTTCTACTACTACTAATACTACTACTTCTACAGTAACTATGACTGCCTCTTCTGCTTTTACTACTACTACCGTTATTATTAATACTACTATTGCAATTGTTACTAAGACTAACTACTATAAGTAAGTCTAGATTACTACTATAGCTCCTTAATCTTACTACTATTACTCAAACTACAACTTCTATTACTGCTACTCTTTTATATATTTGTATTGAAATTTTAAAGATTTTTAAAAACCATTCTGATAACCAAATATAAAATATTAGAGTCAAAAAGGATTTACACAATCAACCCGCTCATTAGTCTAACTTAAAGACTCCAAGCTCTAGTGAAATCCTAACTTTAGCATTAAAAACATTTGTATAAACAAACCTTTCCATATATTACTACTTTGCATAACTACTACAATATATTGACTTCTCATTGTCTGTATTTAAAAATTCTTGACTTCTTTAAGTAAAGGCCCCGTACAGAGTATCAGAGAGTCATACACTCTCTGCAATCTGCATTCATGCCGCCCGTGTAATTGCTTGTCAACGTTGTCCTTGTTGCAGGCAAAGCATTTAAGAAGCGTTTAGCGCTGGATCTTGGATGAGAGTGCAACTTATCCAGGCTTTCAATAGAGCATCAATGTACGCCGGAGTGACTGAGATTGAGAGGGACGATGGGCGAGGCGGGCGGCTCCAGAAATTGATGCTGAAATGAAGCGAACTCAAGTGCGTCGCTGACTGGCGAAAGGCGATCCAAGTTGATGTCCAGTGAAGACTGCAAAATTACTTACGAGCGAGCACAAGTCGAAAGTTGTACAAGTTTTTGCTCTTTCATGCTCCTCTTCCTCTTACTCGTACTCTTATTTTCTATATTATTTTTATTTTATTTTGTTTGACTTTTTTTGCCTCAGTTTTTTTTTTGCTGCGGCTGCTGAACATGTTAGACATTTTGAGCTATGACAGCAGAGGCAAAAGTCGTTAAAACTTTATGAAAGTCAAACAGAAGAGCGTGCAAGGACGAAAAATAATAAAAAATAAAATAAACTTATATATATGTATATATGTAAAGAAAAATATTAAACAAAAAAATGATGATGAAAATAACTCTGGGCAACGAAACGTGGCGGCTGAACCGTCGGATGCGCTGGTCAACTGCCATAACTAGCATCCACTTGCAACTTCTCCAACTATCCACCCTGATTATGTTTCCATACCCTAACAGAGCACGAGAGATACACTGAGAGTATTATCACATTGTCTTCTCATATGTAAAGCAATGGAAATTTTGGTCTTTTTAAAGTCTTTAAATGACTATTCACTGATTGAACTCTGATTGATCATTTCAATAGTTGACTGACTGACCTGATTGATTGATAGATAAATAGTCTGTCAAGCTGATTGATAATTTGTATACAATTAACTGATTCAATGACTGTCAAATTTATTGGTGACTAAATGTCAATCAGTCAGGCTAATTAATAGTCATTGCAATAGTTGACTGACTGACCTGATTGATTGATAGATAAATAGTCTGTCAAGCTGATTGATAATTTATATACAAATAACTGACTCACTGACTGTCAAATTTATTGGTGACTAACTGTCAATCAGTCAAACTGATTGATAGTCACTAATTCACTGATTGATTGATCAACTGATTAAATAATCAATAGTTAAGCAATGACTTTTTTACTGATTGACTGGTATATAATCTGACTGACTTATTATTGACTAATCAATTAGATGGACTATCAGTCAGATTGACTCAGTATGCAGGACTTCTTAGGGATTGACCTATTAATGGATCAATCAACAAAGCAAAATGTCTGTGTTGCTGACATTTACGAGTATGCATGAGCTACAATCTACTAGAGTTCTTCAACATTATATATGTATGCATGCTTTAATCTGTGATTGACTGATAGACTACGTGATTGAACAACAAACGGAGCAGGCCTTAAAATACAAATATATTCAATTAACACCATAAGGACAAAAACAGATTGCTTGATTGATAGATTGATGTTCCCCTTGGGTGAACAATCATTATATAAAGCTGACAATTTAAGCATTTGCTACTAGGCATAGGGATCTGACTGAATTTGAAAATATTCTTACTATTTCTGCTTATGATTGATTGATTGAATTACACACCAATGTGATCAATCAATCAATGTTCAAAGCGGATAAGGAAGACGTTTGAAATTACATATAAGAATCCATATAGGAAAATATATTTAGTACATCTATTTGTAATATACAGACTGTCTGATTGATTGACTGCACTGACTGATCAATTACAGGATGAGCTTCATTCGTTACGACCAGTAAATTTTCTATCCGCTACACTTCTATACTTTCCCTGACAACTTAGGGTAATGAGTATTCGACATTACTTCAACAATTACTTTTTCTAGTAATTTTTTTTTTTTTTATTTATTTTGTATTTTATCCCGCATTTCTTGTTGTTGTTGTTGTTGTAGTGCAGTGTGTCTTTGGTTGCTTTTGTTTGTTGTGCATTATTTGGTTTTTGCTTTTGCATTCTGCAATCTTTTTTTCTTTTACATAGCGCCATAAATGCTGCCAATGGCGGGCAACCGACCCGGGCCCAGCACCGGCCGCAGCCCGCATCCACATGGAGCTCCGTCTTGGAGCTGGGCATGCCTGTCAAGCGCTTTTTCCGCCTGCAAAATGATTTGATGGCAGCGCATCCGTTTCTAGCTGAGCAGCAGCTGGAGGAGATGGGAGGAGATGGGAGGAGATGGGAGGAGATGGGAGGAGACGGGAGGCAGCTGGTTCCGCGCTGTTTGCGCTGTTTCTTGACGCCCAGCCCTGCATAACATAATCTTTCATATTGTGCGCCCGATGCCATGTCATTTTTTGCATTATGCGACAGTCAAGCCAAGGATAAAGCGGGGCCCGAGTCCCAAGTCTCACTTCTCCCTAAGTACAGGCACTGGCAAAAATGTTATCAATTTGCGCTGTGAAGTTTGTATTTAAGTTGGGCATCATCCACTTTCGACTTGCCACTTTCCACCTTCCACTTTTCTTTTCTTTTCCTTCCTTTTTATTTTTTTTTGCAGCAGGAGCTCTGGTCACCTGCAGCAGGCCCCGCCCCATTTTTTAATTTTAACTGTCAAAGCCGAGCGTTGAAATCATAAATTTTATTAAGCGCAACCAGGCGGCCATTTTGGAAATTGACCCAACTTCGAGACCTCTCCGCACTCGGTTCTATTAGCGCAGTTTAATAAAAAAGTTTCAGACGTCGCTTAAGTGCGTCCTGCGCTCAAGTGGACGAGCGAGAGAAAGACAGAGAGAGAGAGAGAGAGAGAGAGAGAGAGGGAGATTGAGTGAGGCAAAGCTAAGCGCTGAGTGACTGCGGTTAAGCACATAATATAGATATATAAATATATATATTGATGCATACATACATATATATATATATATCTGCTTATTTAGGTGCGTATAAATATGCTCGCTAAACTTTTTTAATGCTCTGCAAGGGCAGCAGCATTTTTATGATGTGCTCTCTGCTCAATATTTTCATTTTTTTGTTTTGCTTGAACCTCATTTTGAGTGTTTTATAATTTTGTCATGGCATTTGTAACGCACTTGAAGCTGATCATATAAGACTCGAGTAGGTTTTTGATGCATTAGCAAATTATAAGCATTATTCAAATGCGTCTGAACAAAGCCAAGCCAACTAAACACTTTAGACACAGCTAGATCTTAAGGAATATGGCTAAGTAGTCTTAGAGTGGGCTGATTTTTTAACCTCTAGGTATGCAATCCAAAGTAAAATGGTTCATAAGCTTAGCTCTTTCATAATACATATGTTTGAATAAAACAAGCGCTCGAGTGAAGTCGATGCTTCAGCAGCATTTTGTTCAAGCAACTATACTTGGATAGAGAGAGAAAACTTGCGGCTTCTTTCCTCAGATCTAGCAGCAAGCTTTAAAATGGCGAACCACTTCGAGTTTCGCATTAAAACTGATCTTTATTTCATTATATGTAAAAGTAGAGAGCACTATGAGAGCACACTAGCATGCATGCTCTTAAAAAAGCATTTTACCATCGCTCTCTTGTATACAATGTAGTATTTTTTTTTTTTTTTTAAGTCTTTACAAAACATAAAAATTAACATTAAATATCATATTTTTTACACAAATTTGAGTGTGTACTATCTGGCTTTCTGTGCGTTGCACAAAGAGTTTTGTTTAATAAACTTTATTTACTTATACTTGTTGACTATTTACTATTTATCGTATTTTTAATTGAAATCTTTAAAGATTTGTTATTTATTATTGATTTTTAAATTAACTTGCTTTAATTTTGATTTTTATTTGATTTAACTTTTTTTCTAATTTTTTTTATTATATTTTTATGTTATTATTTTTATTTACATTCTTATTGTTTTTATTTATTTTTTATTATTATTGTATTTTTTTTTTATTAATTTAATTTTTTTATTTTTATTTAATTATTTATTATTATTATTTTTTTTTTTTTGTGGTTTATGCTTCATTAGTCAAGTCTTCACTCTGACTGGTGTGTCATTTACTGCTGACCTCCTGAAAAAGCCTCCTCTTTCTTGAGCTACCTTCGTATATTGTATCCAGGTGTTATCCCTTATTTCCCTTCAATGTAGTATATATTACTTTAATTTTCTTTTGCCAAACGACTTTTGAAAATTGATTCGTTATTCACAGAATATCACAAGCTAATGTCGTAAATTCAAGTCATGTAACTCCTATAAAACGTATCCTTGTCTAGCTTTAACTAAAGCTCCTCTAGAGTATTAAAACTTCGACATGCAAAACACCAAAAATGTACTTCCTGATTTGCCACGTTTTCTTTTTTTTGTTTTTATTCTTTTTTTGGCTTTGGTTTTTGGGGTTTTTTGGGGCTCAAGTTTTGCTGAAGGCTGGGCTGGAGCTGCTACTGCTGCTACTGCTGCTACTTCTGCTGGCCCTAATAAAGTCATCATAATAACTTCATCATTATTGGCGCATAAAACAAAATTTATTTATGTTTGGCTTTTATGCATTAGGCACAAGGCAAAGTACAAAGTAAAAGACAAAATAAATGCTTTTATGTGCCGCCGCAGCCAGACCAGCTACACTACCTTGGCCATGAGAGAGAGTGAGAGAGAGGGAGAGTGTGTGAGTGGGTGGGCTGCTCTGGGCATTTTTTATGCGTTTACGCATTTAATGAACTATGATGAGGGTTCGAGCATCAGAAATCGAACGTTCCCCTGACGCCGCCAATCAGCACCCTTTTTTTCTTCACTCTCTCTCGCTTTTTATTGAACTTTTTTGCTTTTGCGCAATTTATTATCATTTGATTGGGGGCGGTGAGGGTGGGGGACGGGCTCTACTGCCGTTCATAATTCTTAAATATATCTCTAAATATTTCAACAGCTTTTCCTTTGCCATTTTTATTTATGCATATTTTGTGAAACAAGCACATGAGGCCAGGTGGGTAGACAGGTGTCTCTCTCTATCTCTCTCTCTCTCTGCTGTCAACTAAATTGCGAAACGAGATTCCAGCAACAACAACAACAACAGCAAAACAACAACAATGAGAGCAAAGTAAAAACCTTGTTCCGCCCCCAGCCCGCAACAAGGCAAACTTAACTAACTGTAAAATTTCTTATTGTGATTGCGTTTGTCATTGCATTAGTTTACAACACTGCACACAGGTACACACACAGGCACGCCCACACACACACACACAGAGACATATACACACATACACACACATATGTCAGCAGAACTTTGGTCGCATTGTTCAGAGCGCGCGAACATCTGAAAATCTGTAAATCTAAGTTATGAAAATCTGTGCGAAAATGCTTGCAGTTTTTCCTACACCCCGCGTGCCCTCTAGCCTCTCTCTCCCTCTCTCTCTCTACCCTCTGTCTCTCTCTCTCAGTGCACCGCTAAAGCGCATTGAACTGTGCAAATTGCGAGCAATTTAATTTTTACTCCCCTTTCTATAGTTATTTTCCTTTTTCTATTCTTTTTTCTCTCGCTCTCGTATTTCATTTAAGGCAGCTGCCACGCCCCCACATCCCCCGCACACGCCCATTTGGCTGGTGCGCGCGTGAAACTTTGCGTAATACCAAAAAGTGCTCACAGCACATTTCCGAGCGCAAACTTTATATTAGAGTTGAAGTGCCACCAGCACACACACTCAACACACACACACCCAACACACACACACACACACACCCACACACACACACCCGCAGATAGTAAGTAGAAAAGTGTAAGTACGTGGCCTGGCGCCCCTTTTTGGTCTGCAGCTCAGTTGCATTGGCCTCAGTCGCGTTATTTATGAGTTGCTTATGTTATAAGGAACTGCAGCTAGCAGCAGCAGCAGCAGCAGCAGCAGCAGCAGCAGCAGCAGCAGCAGCAGCAGTCGAAGTCGCAGTCGCAGTCGCAGCAAAGCATTGACAATGCTTAAAACTACGCAAAGTCCTGCTCGATTCGTAGCGAAGCCAGCGTGTCGTCGTCCTTTGGGCAAAGTTCGTGCAACTCTCAACTCGCCAACCCCCCTCTCTCACTCTCCCCCTCTCCCTCTCCCTCTCTCTCTCTCTCGACTATCTCCCTCAGCTGCGATTTTTGCGTATTTTCATGTTATTTGAGAAATATCTCGTAAGCAGTTGCAGCTCCCAGGCGCACGCAACGCATTACAAAAATAACTGCGACAATTGGTTGCTTTGCTCCAACCTCCAGCCTCTGATACCCTCTATTATTTGCTCCAACTCCCCCGCACTCACAAATACACATGTATTTTGGCTGTACCCAGCAAACTTTTACCAAGCAGCTGCAACTGCAAAAGTGTTTCCTCTTTGGCGTAGCTCATTGTGTCTATATGCCAAGCACCTAATCAAAAGGTATTAGTAAATAGAGTATTCACAGGGTATAAAGTAACGTGAAGATAAGTGCAAAAGTTAGAAATGTGTAGAAGGAAGAGCTAAGCTAGATAAGTAATTGAATAAACATAAGTATAGGTATACTAATAATAAAACTAACATAATTTCATTGAAATCGATATTTAATGAATAAGTCAAGCATAAATGCTAATAAAAAGATTGAAATTATATATTCGATTTAAATTTTCAATGCATATTTATCGATTTGAAGTTTATAAATGTATATATATACATATATCGATTTTATATATATCGATATTTTTACAATTTCTAAAACTTAGAAAATTGCTTTAAAAAAACAAATTGTCTTTTGATGATGCAATAATCGACATATGTACCTAAAGAAAATTATATTATATTTGAATGATTTAAATGGCAATGTAGAGAAAATTATAAATTTCGTTCAGTAATCGACATATGTACCTACATCGATATAAATCGATTTCATGCTTTTTTTCATTTATTTTAATTTAATAATCGACATATTTATTTAAATCGATATATATCGATTTCAAGCTTATTTTTTAAACAATTTTTTAAACTTTGAAAAGTGAAGTTAAGAACGGAATAATGATTTGTTGGTCTTACAAGCCAATGTAGGCGAAATCGATAAATATCAATCAGTAAACTACATATGTATGTATATCTATGTGTATCTTATTGTTGCTTTATCATTTATAAAACTTTTAAAGTGCTATAAAAAGAAACTATCATTTTCGGCATACACTGTTGTTTAGACAAAATCAATAATTATCGATAAGTAAAATTAACTCACAAGAGCCATGATTGTAGCATAGAATTTTCTGTACAAATTTCTAACTATACTTGTAGGGCTTACCAAAATAGACATCTATCGAGGGCAGATTTTGCAGGGCATCTCGCAATCGAGCGCACTCGACTGACGCACTGCGAGTTATTTATGCTGCAGCTGAGCTCACACGCATCTTTGCGTTCTGCGTTCAAATTAATACACATGCCACTTGCCAGTTGCCACTTGCCACTTGCCACGAAATAGATGCCAACTTTTTCCAACTGTGCCCCAAACACTTTGCTGTAGTTGCAACTTCTTTAATTTT
This sequence comes from Drosophila hamatofila, assembly GCA_035045345.1. Lineage (NCBI taxonomy): Eukaryota > Metazoa > Arthropoda > Insecta > Diptera > Drosophilidae > Drosophila > Drosophila hamatofila. The sequence goes on along the minus strand of JAWNPA010000020.1, from coordinate 1,985,089 downwards.
GTTTGCAGTTGCCCGCAGGATGCGCCAATTTAATTGCATAATTTCAGATTTATTATTAATGCAACTGGTATGCTGGTTGCCAGAAATTGTAGTTGTTGTTGTTTTTGTTGTTAATGTTGTTGCATGCCCCATTAATGGGGCAAGCGCAAATCTCGCCTCTCTCTGGGAGAGAATTGCGCGGGGCGAACAAGTCAATAAAAATAATCATAAAAAATAATTTTGCAAATTGCGCGCACTTAATGAGTTTCATATGTGTGCGTAGATATTTTTTTTTAATTAATGCCAAAGCACACCTTTTGCCACGCACTCACACAGATACACGCACACACACACACACACACACACCTGTCGTTAGCGCTCAAATTAAAAATGATAATTTGATATTTTCATGAAACTTAAATGAACTTAAAGCGATAAAAATTGAGAAAAATACAGATAGAGAGAAAGAAAAAAAGAAAGCGAATGAGAATGAGTATAAGACTGAGAATGAGAATGTGAATAAGAATGAGAATAAGAATGAGAATGAAAATGAGAATGAGAATGAGAATGAGAATAAGAATGAGAATGAGAATGAGAATGAGTATGAGAATGAGAAAGAGAGTGAGAATGAGAATGAGAATGAGAATGAGAGTGAGAGTGAGAGTGAGAATGAGAATGAGAATGAGAATGAGAATGAGAATGAGAATGAGAATGAGAATGAGAATGAGAATGAGAATGAGAATGAGAATGAGAATGAGAAAGAGAATGAGAATGAGAATGAGAATAAGAGTGAGAATGAGAATGAGAATGAGAATGAGAAAGAGACTGAGAATGAGAATGAGAATAAGAATGAGAATGAGAATCAGAGTGAGAATGAAAATGAAAAGAAAAGAGAACAGAAAGACTAAGAGAATGAGAATGAGAATAAGTATGATAGAGATACCGATAGAGAAAGACTGACTGAGAGAGAAAATTGAGGGAGTGACAGTGCGACAATGATACTGATAAACAGAAACATCTCTTGAGAACTGGCAGATGTCTTCAACAAGATAAGTAAAGAATCCCTAATCACTGAGACAGCTTTACCCAAGCAGCTGCTAAAACGTGTTCCAGCTGCTGCCCATTCCATTTGCCAGGGCCAGGACGCGTTATGTGGCAAAGGTTGCAAAATCAAAACTAATTTAATCATGTTAATATAATTACAAAAATTAAGCCGTAATCTTCGCACACACACACACACAAGCACACACAGACAGAGAGTGAAAGAGACAGACAGGGGCTAACACCTGGCTGCTGGAACGCATAGCAAAACGACCCAAATTATTTTTAATTCCCCGCAGGATAAGCACACACGAAATGAGCTGGAGATGCGAGGATACAACAGCCTCGGCAGCGCTGTTGACTGTTGACTACACGGCAGCCACTCCCACTTCCGCCCCTCACTCTCGGCTACTGCAATTTATGCCAGACGCCAGGCAATGCCTCGCGTGCTGCGCATATTAACAAAATGATTATGAAATTCATAATTACAGCACCAACTTAACGTGCGTGTGTATGTGTGTGTGTGTGTGTGTGTGTGTGTGTTGGGGCCCATTGTGTATTGTAAAATGCGTCAACACATTTGCCAGCAGACGCCAAAGGCACACAGAGCCATCCAGCCAGCCGCCCCCAGGCGAATTCCGTACGGTTTGGCAGCTCTGTTGAGTTGGACTTGGGCCACATGGCGTATACGCAATTTTCAATGCTGCTCAAATATTTGACGCTTACGGCACGTGATTAAATTAAATGCGCACTGCCTAAGCAATGCGACACAACTAATTAAAAACGCCCAACAATGCGATACACTGGCACGCCCACTGGCATCCCACAAAATCGATGGGAGCTTTTTCGTGGCAAATCCTAATCAAATTTCAGGCCAATGACCAATTGAACTAAGCGCGTGTGTGTGTGTGTGTGTGTGACATCAACTCCCCACGGATTAAGCCACATAATGCGGTTATTGTCTCTGTCATTTGGCACACACACACACACACACACATGGTCACTATATACCCCTTATATGCTCGTTAGGGGCTTTGATATTTTATCCAATAAATTGCAATTGAATCGATGCGCATTACGCGCTGTTAACCTGTGTCGAGGGTCTACTTTTTGTGCCAAAATCAAATGCACTTAACTAAATGCTGCCTGCGCTCGAATGTCGACAACAACAACAACAACAACAACAACAGCAGCAACCACACGAAACTCAACCCACTGAACAGAAAATGCTCGATGTATAAAAATTGAGCTGAACGCAAATCGTTCTAAAGAAAGAAAATAAACGAAAAATAAAAATGAAAGAAGAAATATAATAAAAAAGGGCGCCGCGCCCTTTGCGGCGCTCTCAAATCTTGTGTATATATTTTAAGTTAATTGAAAAGCAGCCAAAAGTTCAGAAGAAGAAAACAAGTTTAGGGACTGACATGACGTTGAATGCATACTCTATAAGAATACAATTGATTGAATTAAGTTTATTTATTTTTTTATTTTCCATCATTTAAATAAAATAATTTGAAGTTTTTACATATCTTTTACAATTTTTAATGGCAAAAAAAAAAAATTCCGTGTGTAGTGTGAAAAATAGGTTTCTTTGGAATCTTTTTCCTTACTCGTCCCACTTTCTATGGAAATAAATAATGCTTCAAAACTTTGCTAAAATTTTGTGTTAAAGCCGCTTAAAAAAATATAAAACAATATATTTGATAAATGGAAATGAACAGGTTATAAAATACATAAAAATTAGTAGACTGGTAATGTTACTAAATACAAATAAGTAAGATTGATTCAAGTACAATTTGTTATGCAAAGAACTTCAAAATCATTTTAACATATATAACCAAACTTTAATTTGAGATTTAGAGTAATTTTAAGGAAAGCTTCTAGTTACACACAAGTGAAAAATGAAAGCAACGCCTACATTCAGATTCAAGATGTATTACATAAGACTTGCCACAGCTTTACGACTCTTTCCAAGTGTGTGGAAGACGAAAAAGGTTTCACTTTGGGTTTCGGTTTCGGTTTTCAGTTGCGGCTTAGGACGCAGTCCTTGCGGTTGGGTTGCTCTTTTCTTGGATGATATTTATGATTGTGCGTAGACTTTTGAAGTGGGCGGGCAAACGAACTTGTTGAATGACATGTGTATGAGTGTGTGTGTGTGTGTGTGTGTGTGTATGAGTTGGGTGTGTTTGAGATTGCAGGCAGTGGCTGTGCAATGCGCTTAAGCCTCATTTATTTTTCATGACTTGGCCGGCAGAAATTGTAATTTCATTACCAGCAAACAGGCAGCTGGACAGGCGGGCAGGCGGGCAGACAGAGAGCGTTGGACAAATAGGCAGACAGACAGCTGAGCAGATCAGGTGAGGCAGGCAGGTAACAAAATTGAAACACACTTGAAAAATGAAGTAGCCAAGCATAGCCAACATATCCTGACTTCTGACCAAGTCCTGGCACAGTCCGACGACTGCCGAGGCCAACAACAATTTTATGAATTTTTAAAATTGTTGCTGCTTTAGCGGCTGTGGCGCTGATTTCGCAGTCATGGGCTGGAGCGTGGACGTGTGGGCCAGTTAGACCCGAATGCTTGCTGGGCCACTTGTTACCTATTTTACGTGGCCACAAAACGATGGCGAGCCAGAGAGAAAGAGAGAGAGAGAGAGAGGGAGAGAGAGAGAGAGGAGGGGGAATGGAGTCTGTGGCCAAGGTACTTAAGTTAAATGGCATATACTTGGATACTCCGGTCTTACCTGGTCTGCTGGTGTAGGTGTTGGTGTTAGAGCTGCTGCTGCTGCTGCTGCTGCTGTTGGTCAGACACGGTCGACATCAATTTAAATTGAATTTTCACTTACCACATTTTTGGTATGCCGCGCAGCTGGCCGGCAATTTGTAGCTTGAATTAGCTTAATGTAAAATTTAAGTCAAGCCATGCGAATGTTGGAAAATGCTGGAGAATCTTAATTGATTAGGCGCCGCATTTAATTAGCAGGCGAATATGAAAACATGCGCCCAAAGCCAGCCAGCCAGCCAGCCAACTGGACGAGGCATATAAGAGGCGCATTCATCTACATCAATTTGAGAAGATGGAAAATAGCTTTTACCCGTATCGCCAATTATGCTAATTAAAAGGCAGCACCAACAACAGGTAAAAAGGTAAAAAGCTCATCAGTGCGCGCAAAATGCGAGGCTATTTTTAAGTCAACCAAATTGGCCAACAAAAGGCTAACGACACGGGCCAAAAGGCGTAACCAAGGCTTAGCAAGGGCTGGCCAAAAATACAACAAAAAAAGGACGATTGTGTGAACCATTGACTAGCCGAGCGTAATTATCAGAATTTGACAGATATTGAAGGAGAGAAAAAGCAACTTGACAATTGAATGCTCTTTAAGATGACAGCACTACTGTCTAATACTATGCTCAGCTATGGTACAATATTTAATGCTATGCTATTACCTACATATAACAAAATATATTATACTTTGCTATAATATGATATAATATGACATACAGCATTATATTATACTACGCTAGAATATTCAATTGTGCTGGAGTACTATACTATAGTATATTATGCTATTATATTATACTGTAGTCTATTGTGTTATACTGTGCTAAGCTATACAATGTTATACTAAGCTATAAAATTCCATAATATGAAGCAGTACTATACCTTGCTGTACTATGGTATACTAAAATATACTTATATTTAATACTATACTATTATATACTCTGCCATACTATAATATGCTATACTTTGATATACTAATATGCGCATAGAGTATAGTCTACTATACTGAAGTATACTCTATTAGGATATACTTTCTACATATACAATATGATATACCATGACGAAAAAATATACCAAGCCGAGCTATAATACTGTACTATGCTATACTGTCCCATATTATACTATAATATAATATGCTATATAAATATACACGATAACATGCTATGATATGACATAATAAAACATTAAAAACCATTCTATAATACTATACTATTTTATACTGTCCCATATTATACAACACTATACTTGGATATACTATACTTTGCTTTACAATAATTCTAAAATATAATATGCCATAATAAATATTATATTTAATATTTAATAATTTAATATTTACTATATTTTATTTTTCCACCATATACTAAACTATACTATACTATAATATGCCATAAAATACTATATGAAACCTTACTACTATACTATAGAATATTCTATGCTCAACTATAATATATACTATACTATACTATAAAATACCATAATTTATGTTACTAGAGAACTACAGAGAAGGGCTTTAATTTAAAACCCATTTAATTACAATTCAGCTGGAAATATACTGAGTCAACATTTCGTACAGGTCATGAATGAATTATTGCTGCACACTTTCTGTACATTTCTACCTATATACATACACATATAGAAAGCTATATAGACAGGCGATTATTGAGCTGATAAGGCGACTGTTAAGGTTCGAAAAACAACGACATGAGCGCAACCCGACCCAATTAAGACTCAGCAAATGTTTATCACCGATAGATGACTAAGCATACAGACAAACAGTCATACCATGCCAAGGCACAAAGTCAACAATCCATATAGATCCACGTACATACATCATAGCAGACTTATATAACACTTTGGTAGGGTATTTTGAACTCGGTCGGCGGATGATTGACAAATTAACATGAGAATTTGAAGCTTAAGGGTTGCGCGTGGATGGGGTCGATGGGGTTGCGTCTTAACGAACCTGTTGATGACTCGCATAACACTATATTCAAATTTTCGACAGACGATAGACGATGGGCGTGGCCTTGCATTGTCTGCTTAACGCTAGCTGCACTAATTCAATTAAATATTTGTCTTTGTAGTTTTTGCCCCCCTCCGCCGAATAAAAAACGAGCGAGCAGATAGATAAAAACCAAACGAGCGTATGACAAGGACAAGGAACACGGCACAAAGACAAAGCCTGCCTCGTCTAAGGATAAACAGAACGTCCTGGCTGGCAGCACGACCGACAGGACGTCAGCCCGTCAGACCGTCAGACCGTCTGTAAGCTATAATGCAAATATTGTATAAGCACTATATAAGGCCGGAACGTACAGAAAAGAAAAGAAAAGAAAGGAAAGGAAAGGAAAAGTGAGAGCAGACAGGCGGCACATGGTTGTGGGCAGGACTCTCGTCCTGCTCCCTGGGCGTGATCGTGGACGTTTGTGCAGCAAGCAATAAATTTATTGCTTTTGGGAATTTTCCACTTGATGGCATTTAATGCGATTTAGTATTTAAATGAAGCAGCCCTCCCGGCTGCGATACACTGCCGGGCATCCGCATCCTCAGCCACAGCCACAGCATGAGGACAACAAAGACGATAAACTCATTGGAGCGCATTAAAATAATCTTAGCCAAGGCCAGGCAAATTCATACACAAATACCTAGAGCAAAATATTTGCTGGCCTAAGCCACATAATTTGTAATGAGCATGAGATATCATTTTGGATCAAACTATCAATCCGAATGCATATGGATTGGCACATCTATGCTCGCATCGTGTTTTCTATTTATTATTTCTGCTTCCTTTTGCCACATGTCACTGACTGAGCTGCTGCTGGCCCACGACCACGCCCACGCCCACGCCCATGCCCACGTCCACTCTGTGTATCGAAGCGTTGTTAGCGCAAATAGCATTGAAAATAGTTGATTGAAAATGCGCTGCCTGCATGAAAATCGTCTCTGCTAACGGTCACACACGAGTGCAATGCCCCGCATTGACTGACAAGGCAATCTAAAAAGCTTTTACAGCACATGAACTGTAAGCGAGGGTGGCCAACAAAATTGTTGAATGGAGACTGTCAGCAAAATGGAAACAGGGAATGCAAAAGACATTTAGAAATCATAACTGCTTTTTAGTTATATTTAGCTACAATAATAGTTAAGCGAGGGTGGCCAACAGAGTTGTCGAGTTGAGTTGGTGCAGGAAAGGCAGAAAACTGGGAATGCAAATGAAATTTAGAGACTTTAACTAAGACTGTTTTTATACCCTTGTAAATATGAAATTCATTTTACTATATTGACATTAAAAAAAAATATGTCTATGTTTGAAAGCCTTAAAGAAAACTCTATTTATAGTGTGAAATCTTGAGACTGGGATTTTTATAATTCAACTACAAATAGGCTTGACTACTCACAGTTGAAAAACTTCTCAAACTGCCCTCGTCTTGCAGTTATATATGTTCCATTTCAAAAGGCATTTGAATTTAAAAAGGCGCTTTACAAGCGCTTTAAGGGATTTTTGTATTCATTAACAGTGCAAATCCTTATTATACCCTGGACAAACAACAGTCAAAAAAAAGAAAAGGGTTGCTCTACTAAGGCGAGCTTTAATTTGATATGCAAGCCTGAGAGGATTTCCTGGAAAAGTAAATAGAATTACAATTTAAAGACTGACAAAAAATATAGGTTTAATAGATCCACTAGTCGTAGGGTTAAGTCTAATTTTAAAATATCTGTACGTATTTTTTATGTACTTTAAATGGATAAATTTCTATTGTTGATTTGCTCATCTTTATATAGCTTCAACGCTCAATATCTCCCAAATTTAATTCAATTACTCTGTTTTTATTTTTTTTATTATTTTTTATTTTTCGGTAAATAAGGTATTTGAGCATGACAATATGTTTGTTAAATAAATAAATAAATAAATTTTGCATATGCGTAAAATAATAAAAATTAAAATCTTAATCCATAAAACATTGAACGCAAATCGTGTGCAAAAAAACAATATCATTATAATTGTGTCTATAACTAAGTATATTTATCTATGTCTATGCAAATTTGCATTTAAACTATGTGAATAAATTGAATGTGTTTATAAAATTAATGCGATAAACATTACAACACACACAAAAATTATTGAACAAAACAAATAAGCCAAGCCGCAAGCTATGCAAATTGCAATTGCAAATTGCGCAATACAAAACATAAATAATTAAAACGCATAACAATTGACTTTTGTTTAAATATTAACCGAAAATAAATAATAAAATTAACTGCCTAACATTCATGCACACTCGCACACACTCACACGCACACAGTAATTGAACCATCACCAATTAAACCAATAATAAATTAAGATTAATTGTGGGAAAATATTCCAAAAATTAGGGTAAATATGGTCGAAAATTTTTTAACTTTTCATTTGGAGAAGAGAAAAAATTTTCAAGAATTTTACAGCTACATAAATTGGAAAGTTAAACCAAAAAAACCTAGCATACAAAAATGATAAATTATTCATTGTTCATTATATCTTATTCACTATTCATTATAAACTTTGTTTACATTTCAGTTAACATTATTCGTTATTAATTTTATGTTATCTGTCATTTAAGATTAATTTTTAGTTTATATATTTTTTATACATGTTCGTATTCATATTCATGATCATATTCATATTCATACCTTTTCGATGTTTTATATTCATACTTATGCTCATATTCATATTCATATTCATATTCATATTCATATTCATATTCATATTCATATTCATATTCGTATTCATATTCATAATCATAATCATATTCATAATCATATTCATATTCATATTAATACACATATTCATATTCATATTTATATTCGTACTCATATTCGTATTCATATTCATATTCATATTCATATTCATAGTCATATTCATATTCATATTCATATTCATATTCATATTCATATTCATATTCATATTCATATTCATATTCATATTCATATTCATATTCATATTCATATTCATATTCATATTCATATTCATATTCATATTCATATTCATATTCATATTCATATTCATATTCATATTCATAATCATATTCATATTCATATTCATACTCAATAGTATTCATGTTCACACTCATATTCTATATGAATATGCACATGTATTTATTTATACGTATATGAATATAACGTATATGTTCAATATTCATACTCATTGTCATATTTTATGTATATTATTTTTCTATATTATATATTCATATTCATAACCCTTATTCACTAATTCATTACATATTCATATTCGTTACAAATTGTTCGTTTTGTTTTGTTGTTCATAGAACTTACTTTTGATATATCATAGATATATGGTTCCTAAAATTACCGCAACACCTTCAGCTGCTGCTCCGCCCAGTGCCGGCCGCCCCCAAGTGTCACGCCCCTTAGGCCGCTGCCCAAGCTTGAGCTGGTCTTATGTGTGCCCAGCATCCGAAGCGGATTGGCACACGCCAACAAAACAAACTTTAAATAGAGCTCGAGGCGGGGGGAAATCGTGACGGGCGCAAACACTGGCAGAGTCAACATTTGAATAAAGATGTCGCCGGTAAGTCAAACATATGCAGTTAGCTGCCACGCCCACATGCAATATAAAAAATTGATTGATTGATTGATTGAGAGTTAACTTAAAGCCGCGACAGGGCGAACTTACCTTCGCCAGCTGCCTTTGGCTTGAGCCTAAACAACTAGAGACGAACTCACGACGAGTCGAACTTAAATGCACGAACTTACCTTCGTGCCTAAACGGTGCTACAGAGACGTATATATATATATGTATATGTATATGTATATGTATAGATATAGATATAGATATACATATAGAGTGAGTTATAGATAAATATATATATATGTACAGGCACTAACACTCGCTAGACTCTGTTGCCTAGTCGAGCATAGTTGCGGGGCAAAGTTTGTGCTGGTTGGTGGGGTTACGGGCTTACGACTACCAAAATAAATACGCTTAGAACTAGTTAAATGGAACGAGTTCCACTGGCTCACTGGCCCACTGGCTCACTGATGATACGGCTGGCAGAACTGATAGACCAGACGCTGGGAGCGCTCCGTCTTCTTCATGATGCCCTTCTTGTAGTACTGGCGGATGGAGCGCGAGAGCTTGTCGTAGTTCATGGCCGGCCGATTCTTGCGCCTGCCCCACAGCTTGGCCACGCGCACCGAGTCCTCGATCTTGAAGATGCCCTTGCTGCGATCGATCCAGCGTATGGCTGTGCCGTTCACCTGCGGCGCCGCAAGCAGCTCCTTGAGGAACTGCCACAGGTGAATGTGAGAGCTGCCGCCGTTGCGTGTGCCGCCCGAGCGCTTGGCCGGCGCCGGTGTGGGCGTGGCTAGCGGCACAGCGGGCTCCATGTCCTCATCATCTGTCGAATGAAGATCGACTCGGTCAGACTTAGATCTCTATAAACTTTCTATGGCAACTCACCTTCGCTTTCGTCCTGTTCCACATTGGGCGCCGCCTGATAGCCCCACAGCATATCGTTAGCGGCTGGCGCTGTGGCCTCCATTTCATTGCCCAGCTGATCTGCATAGGCCATCTTCCATATCTCCAGCTGTGCGTGCAATGTGCTGCCGCTCTAGAAGACAGAAAGAAAGAAAGCGTACCACTTGGATGAATATCGATGGGGCCCAGCGTACATCTCACATAAATCTCTATCTCTCTCTCTTCTTATCTCTCCCACCAATGCTGACCAATCTAGACGGCGCATATCAATTCAAATTCTAACTGCTAACTGCTCGCATAAATTTTGTGCTGTCTGCAGTTGCAACAACAAACGACAGCAACAACAACAACAACAACAACAACATAGCAAGTGGCTAAACAACAACAGCAACTGCTGCGACTTACTTTCACCTTGCAATGTCGTTGCTGGTCGTTGGCTCAATTCAATTGCTGTTGCTGTTGCTGTTGCTGTAGCCGTTGCTGTTGCCGTCGCGACGTCGTCTCCACTGTCATCTGAGCTGTGGCTGTACCTATAGCTGGCGCAGCGTACAGTGGAGCGAATAAGGATTAGCAAGCTCAGATTTTGAATATAAAGTATGTTATTCGATAGGCTGCTACGCTAGAAGTAACATTATAAATTACTATAGTACCTAATATTAATATTATACATAAAATTAATATTAAATTTATTGAAATAAAAGAATATCCAGAAAAGAAATAGATAAATCTCTTGATCTTATAACATTATTAATTTAAATAATGCTAATATCAAAACAAATCTACAAAAAAATAATTCAAAACAAGTAAGAAAGCTCTAGTCGAGACTGCTCGACTAAAAAACCATTATACCCTGATTTCCCATTTTCAATGGGTTCAGGGTATAAAAAAAATATCGATAAATAATAAATATTATTATATATTATGAATAATATAAAAAGAAAAATAACTAGAAGTAGATTCATGGCTGCTGTATGAGTTATCTAGACAATCATATATAGGTATATATAATTGTCGACATACAAATAGTAACATTTTTCAACACTATTGAAGTCTTCCTACAGCTTATTGTGCCTTATTAAGCCTATAATAAAAATAACTTCTAAAGTAATTTTTTCGCAATTTCCATTTGCAAATAAAATATATTGTTCATTGATCATTGATCGTCATGATCTACGAAAAAAGTATATTTTTGTTGAACTTTTGAAAATAATACATATTATTTGTTCTTTAGTCTCTTTTTCTTTAGTTTAGTTCTTTGAAATATCTGCATTATTTTAATGCCTACATCCATCTAATAAATTCTTTTTCAGTCAGAAAATATGGTTTTTCTACAATCCATATGATACAACGCCTCACTTTGCGCATTCAATTAAAACAAAAACCTCTCTTAGCTGCCTCTCTCTTTTTTATCTAAATTTGATACCCCACATTTTGTCGAATTCGCCCCACTGTGCTCTGGGACAGAGCCCGAGACGGTGGCTCGTAATCAAGCGAGTGCTTTTGCAGTTTCACCAAACAACCTTCACACATTCTTTCACCTTTACAGCCATGACCACGGTTACTAATTTCGTATGCTCTCCACCTCTCTCTCTCTCTCTACCTCTGTCTTCGCACTCCCACTCTTTCACTCTCCCACTCGCTCTCCCTCTCCCTCTCCCTCTCCCTCTCCCTCTCCCTCTCCCTCTCGTTTGTGCGTCGCGTTCGTTGCTTCAGTCTTTTGTTTTCATTTGGCTGCACTCAAAACAAACTTTGATGCGTCGCAATCATTTGATACGGCAAATGTAATCATTTAGATATTTTTGGCAAATTGCTGAGCTGAGCTGAGCTGAGCACTCGACGGCGGGGCTCGACTCTGCTGGCTAGGGGAGCGCATTTGGAGTAGTTTTTGGATGCCGCAAGCCACATTATTATTATTTATTTAGTTTTTATTTTTGTTGTTATTTTTGTTGTTGTGTTTTTGCCTTTTGCCTAATTGTTGGCAACAGGTTTGCTTTCCGATTTGGTCGAGCCTGGGCCATGACGTCAACGCCAAGTTACGAAACTTGTTTTGTTTTTATTTTTTGTCTTTCATATCAAGTGTTGCTCTCCCACTCTCTCCTCCTCTCTCTCTCTCTCTCTCTCTCTCTCTCTCTCTCTTACACACTCTATGTTTTCTCACCTAAAAGCCAAGTTCGTACGCGAAATTCAATTCAATCGTATTGATTGGTATTTTGTTTGGCTTCGTTTTGCTTTCTGGCTTTTGGCTTTTGCCTTTTGCTTTTGCTTTTGCTTTTGGCATTTGCATTGTCTGCTCTTCTTGTATTATGCTTATTAGCTACCCTCGATTTTGTAATACTTGGTCGTTGGGTAAGTCACAGTGACAGTGAATTGAGAGTGGAGCGTGCTGCTTACCTCGGGCAATCGTCGCTGGAATTCCTCCTCGCTGAGTAATGACAGCGCAGCGCCGTCTTCGCTGAACTGCAGCTCCAAGTTGTCAACCGGCGGCAGCTTGAACTGTGCCAAGGTGGATCGTAGCCATGCGTGTACCTGGGCAGCCGTCCAGGCATTGGGATCTGCGTGGCCAAAACAAAGAAACAAGATAATTAATCACAATCCCTCTCTATCTCTCTCTCTCTCTCTCTCTCTCTCTCGCTCTCTACATACCCTGCGATATCTGCAGCTTTGCACAGATGGCGTCTGCCTCACGCTTGGCATGCTCCAGCGCCAGAGATATGACCGGCTCAAAGTCACCTCGCACCTCAGCTAGCCCGCCAATGAAGGACTCCAGCGCCAGGGGCTTCAGATTGTGCTTGCGCTGGAATGTCGTGTCCTCGAGGCACTCGCGCAGCGCCTGATGATTGGGCTTGATGTCCAGCAGCTGCTGCTGCAGCGTATTCAAATCAATGTAGTTCTCCAACTCGGCATCCAGTGGCTCAGCCTTGATGCTGCTGCTGCTGCTGTCGCTGCGCGGCGAGGGCGTCTCGCAGTTGGACTCGGGCGGAGAGGGTGGCAAGATGTGCAGCTCCTGCTTGATGCTGCTGGCATCCAGCGAGGGGCAGGGGCTGCTCAGGCAATCGTACTTGAACGAGACAAACTCCGACTGCTGCGGGCTCGACTGCGGCGAGGGGTAAGCGCTGTGCGGATAGGCGGGAGGCGGTATCAGCTGGTGGCTGGAGCTGGAGCTGGGGCTGGGGCTGGCACAGGAGTTGGCGCTGGAGTTGGCTGGAGCATATGAAGCACTCACTGGCTGCTCCTGTATCTCCCAGGCGCTTTCGATTTTGATCTGCGGCGCGTTGTACTGGTAAACTGTGGTGGGTATGCCCGCGTCCTCCGGCAGCAGCGACAGGTCAAAGTTGTCCGCATAGGCGTAGGCCGCATAGGAGTCCGTCTGGAACTGTTCTGCGGCTAACTTGAACTGAGTGCTACAGCTGTGCGGCATCTGGGAAAGGCAAAGAACAGGCGAACAACGAACTTGGTTAGTTTTAGGGCGCCAAATTCCACAAACACCAAATGGCCCGCTAATTGGGCCTTAATCAAAAATTATATATTGCTCAAATTGAGCCACTGTCTAATTAGCACATTTACAGCCGCGCTTTAGAGTTGTTTTTAATTTTTTATATTTTTTGTTGCCTTTCTAATTTATAAACTGGCTGGCTGAAACACCTACCTGGCCTAAAAATGTGGCTAAGTTTGTTTTATTTTCGATTTGTTTTCTTTGTGTTAACCTTAAGTTTCCAAAGCGTTTCGCGGCGCTCTTCCGACAACAGCAAGATCTGTACTAAGCTCAAAATCGCATCGATTTTCACATTTATCAATTCAAAAGCCTCGGCGACCTCATGGACTGTGACTCCAGCTCAACGCCAGCTGTGACGTCACAAATGCAAAATATAAAAAAACCCAAAGCCCAAATGAGCCAACAACAGCTCTCAGCCTGAAGAGGGCTGGCTGAGTGCCGACTAAGCAGCCAGAGGGGCCCCTGGGGAGCGGTGGGGAGCGGAGGGGTGTGCTGTACAGACATTTGAACCTAAACTAATAACAACAATGAGAATCATGTGCTTTTTTTATTTTCCTTCTCACTTATATGAGCAGCAAACAATGACGCGAGATCCAAATCAAACTATTTCTCAGTTGTGCGCCCCTCGCATCGCCTCGCATCTCATCGCCTCGCACCGCAAATTGCTTTTGTAGATTTTCAGATCGAACAATGTATATTCCCTTCTAAGAGTTTTCATTTTAATTACTTTCATTCGTAAGGGAAAATACTTTTTGGGTATGGCATGATTAAACTATTGATAAGGATCAAGAAAAATGTACTAAAATAAAATTTGAAACCACTTTTCATTTCTCTAAATTCAATGTGATCGAACGTACAGGGTGTCTGGTACGGAAACTTTTGTATATGAGTATTTCATATTGGCTTGCAGAGTATTATAGTCTATACATACTCTGTAAGTCAATATTATTATATAAGATTGTCGCACATATTTGATAAAAAAATATAGGGTATCTATACAGCGAAATCCTTTCATTCAAACAACCGGAATTCATTCTTAGCCTGAATACAGGGTCACATTTACATAGAATCATCGAATTCATTTAGCCTTATTTTGAACTAAACACATTCGTAGACATTTTTTGCTGCTTACAGAATTTCAATATATAAAGTGATTGTCTATGCAAAAAATACTTTAGTCTAGTTAATTTATTGCTGGAATACAGGTTAATATAACAAAAAATTTTGTAGACTATTTCCAACTGTTTTCAAGCGAAAACACTTGAGGCTAAGCACTTGATAAAGCCAACATTTTAAATTTAGTTCTTTAACACATAGCTATATGCAGGGTTATCTATTCTCAATAGCTAATAGCTTATTAGTAACTACTGTACATAATTCCTACCTGTGCTTAAAATATACAGGGTGTCTACTACTAAGGGTATTGGGTATCTCCTAGATCTATATTAAATGTCCATATACACACTGGAGCTCAACTTCAGTTTACGATGCCTGTAGAGTGTGTTTTACGCACATACTATCTTACAACTCTAGCTCTAGGTACTCTCTCCAAAGTTCTAGCCAGTTACATATACTCGTACTACACTCTTCAAACTCTTTCAGCACCTACCTAAGCTACAAGTGAAGTATACTGAGTGTCTATGCCAAGACACCCACTGTCTCTAATTCTTAGAAGTCAATTCCAACTGATATGTAGCTAGATCAAAGCTTTAAAAAATATATACAGGGTGTCCGCGTCTAAGCATCTACTATACCTTAGGCAGGCATAGACTCTATAGTAAGTCAATTCGAATGTATTTAGATCAAAGCTAACTACACCTACTCTATTATTATACACAAAAAATTCCAGCTTCTAATGCAATCAACAAGTAAACTGGAGTACAGGGTGTCTCTCAGGCGTAGACAATGTAAAATCTCAAGGCATTCTCTAGAGCATTCCAGCTAGTTACACATACTTCACATACTCTATATATACACTCGATTTCTACCTGTTTTAATTGCTGTACTGCAATAAATATAAATTGTTCGTTTGCTTTGCAGCTGCGTTTGCTGCGGCTCTTAATTTAGCTTTTTTTTTTCTTTTTTTTTTTCATTCTTTTTTTTAACATCTACGATTTTTGCCTCTGAGTGAATGCTGAATGTTGGTAAACTGGTTTTTCATTAAGCTCATAGCAGTGGCCCGTGCTCCAGGCGGGTGGCACAGGGGCGAATACATACATGAGTGTATGTGTAAGTGTATGTGTGTGTGTGAGTGTGTGTGCTGTGCGCTTATTATTAATTTAACAACTCATTCTGGATTTTCCGATTTGCAGTTTCAACTTCGAGCCAAAGAGATCGACACGCTGAGGGTGTTTGTGTTTGGGTTAGTTAGACAGTTGACGGGAGGCGGCGGCGACGGGGGGCATGTGGAGGGGGCGTGACTAGTTCTAACCATGCAATGCCAATACGATATTGACGTCGTCGTTTTTGCTATTTATTTATTTCTCTCTCTTTGCTTGCCAGCCAGTCACGATGTTAATACAATTTTTATGTTTTAATTGCTGGCGCACTGGGCGTATGAGTGATTTTCAGTGTTAGCTTTTCACTGCTAGCTGTTAATTGTTAGCGCTAAAAACTTAACTCAAGCATTGTGTAGTTAGCTGTTAGGTAGTGTTGTTCGCGCCCCGCCCCCGCCGACCTTAATCTTAGGCCTAAGAAGGGTGCTTCACCCGGCATTCCACGGCTGCACAAACTGGACTACGAAGCACCAAGTGAGTCAACAGGCTCGCAGCTGCTCGCGGCCGTCAGCCATCAGAGTGACTCAATAAAAATCCCATTAAATCTGTTAACAGTGCTAAGCACACTGCATTTCGACAAGGGAGGGGGCGGGGCTGTGGGGCTGTGGGGCTGTGAGGCGTTGTATATCAGCCAATCGCAGCTATTTATAGACCATAAGCACTCAGCCTGATGCCAACATTTTTTGTTTGTCTCCTGCTTTATGGCCCTCAGCAATACTTTTTTTTCGTTTGCTCCCAACTGATGTCATAAATTATATAAAATTAGATACATTTCAGAAGTCCTTAATTGGTTATTAGAGAAATGTGGAGGCAGCACAGCGAAATCAAGTTCAATCAATTAAAAGCAATAAATTTACTGTTCTGATAAATGGCTCAGCAATGTATTGAACAATTTATTTTGGTGATACAACTTTAACTCAAAAGAGATTTAAATATGCAATATACTAGATGGTAATATTGAAAAAATGCTATAAACAAAGATACAAATACAAAGATACAATATACAAGTTACTATATCTTATGTTATGTTAGTCTATGTAGCTACGCAATCCTTATGCTCAATCCTTATGATCTCTTGTAAAAAGAGTATAGAAAAAAACTGGAGTGATCAGATATCCTTAACCCCTAATCTTAGCTGCTGCTAGCAAATCTCACACATCTAAGACTATATATAGGACATACATTTGTATGTATGTCCTATATATATATATATATATCAAATATTATCCTTTTAAATAGGACTCTACTCTGTGCACGACAAAGACAGCAAGAGTGAAACGAAACATTTATATTTGGTATATCCTTTGTATGAGGCTGGCACATGATATGCTTGCTTATGCAAATGCCAACTAGAATTATATTTTCATATCATTAAAAAACTGCTTACTACATTTAGTTGCTTCTGCTTTTCTTCTCTTCAAGTAAATCATTGAAAATCAAAACCAAATATTGATTTTAAACGTTTTTGGGAAATCAAATCATTTATCAAAATAGGTTGATTAAAATAGAGTAAATAAAATATATTTATTATATATATATAAAATATATATAAATATATATTTTAGTTCTTTAGCTTTCGCACTTTCTTGAGATGTAAAGTTAGAAACAATCAGTCAAACTGACGGAAGTACTTTGCTCCATCGACTCAACAATTCCTGTAGAACAAATTTGCTTTTAGCTATTAAGACATGGGTTGATCCTCAATATGTATATGTATATTACAGGGTTGTCCATTATTGATGGACCCATCTTGGTACCCTATATCTCTACATATGTATACGAGTATGTTAAAGATATAATATCCAATATATTTCACTAATAAAATACAAAAACTGCATCTATGAGAACATGAACAGGCAAACTCTCTCCTACTAAACTTAGCCAAAAGCTCACTGAAATGAATTGAATTATCGAAAGCTGCCTCTATCTATCACTGCCTTCAAATTGATTACCTATATATACCCGATTCATTTACATTTTGTATAGAGTATGAGATTTATTTGAAATAAATGTATCGATTTATTCAAGTTTCGTCCATTATCCATTAGCAGGCGAGACAATGCCCACATCCTCCAGATAGAGAGAGAGTGAGAGAGGGAAAGAGAGAGGGAGATTGTCTTGGATAGCAGCAGCAATTAGATCATTTGGGTTATTCCGTTTCACATTTCCTGCTGGCAACGTATTGGGCTAACAGACTGTGTACAATTTTTTAATTAAATCTATCTGTGCAATGGCAGCAGCAACAATGTGAACAAGCTCTGAACAGAACTCTCTGACGGAGTTTCCAATAGCCTACAAATGCGAAATTTTATTACAATGTCTGCGGCGAACAAAAGGCTTTTTTGTGCCGCATTTAGCCAATTGCTCGGAACCATATTTCATTGGCAGCTCTGACATGAGACAGGGCTGTCAATAAAGCCATCGGCTCAGATTTAAATAAAGCCACACACACACATATAGAGAGGTGCATGTGTGCGTGTGTGTGTGTATATTATATCGTATATCACCCACAATAAACGTCACAAATTGGTAATTTGAAAAATAACATGATATGCTTGTTCTTGTTCCTGTTCTGCAGTCGAGAGACAGAGATAGTAAGAGCGATAGAGAGAGAGAGCGACACACAAAGCGCCGACAAATTCTAAACAGCCAGCGGCTTGGGTGTCAAAGTTGGCACAACAATGGGCCAAAACAAAACAAAACAAAAAAACAATTAAGTACTTTGCAGCTGGGTATGCACGACTGCCAAATACCCGCCCATAACAAAGAAATCAACTTGAATGAAGATACAAGAAAGAATTGAAGTTGGGCACTTATTTAAGCAAAGTTTGAGCATATATTTTGGAATAAATCTTTAATAATCTGGTTACATATGGTCACTCTAAATTAATATTTACAGAATACTATATAGAAACTAAACATTTTTCAATTTCTTTACAGATTTTACAGCACAGCATCTCTAAATACAACTTTATGAGCAGCCTACTCTTCTCACTCCGGCTTCCACATCAAACCAATATGCCCTCTTTCATTTTTGTTGGCGTGTATCCAATATCAAAATAACACAAAGCACAAACATTTTAACCACAACAGCAATTGAGCTGCGTATGCGAATTGAACTGACAAAATGGCAATCAGGTAGTTATTTCTGTTAACGCCCAGTACGAGTATTTTTAGAAAATACCACAAATTTTTTAATAGATCCATTTAAATGACAGGTCTATTTTTATAGCCGTCCACAAAGGAACCACATCAAGATAAACACGCAAAAAGTACAAAAATATAAAAAATAACATCTGTAGACCAATTGTGAGTTGTAATTAAGTTCTGATGCCATAGTTCAATCGGTTTTAAGATTGAAAAAAGCAAGGCTCGTGCATATTTAATGGGATAAGTTGTGATTTTTGAGGGGATTTCCTATTTAAGTGGAAATCCATTTAATGGAGTCAATTAATGTCTTATATGTAGGGATATAGATAGAGCTCTTTTAGTGAGCTGAGAGGTTATTTGTGGCATGGATTAAAAATATATATTTTTTGATGATGTATTTTGACTGCGAACTATGATTGATATATAAATAAGATTTATTTATTTTATATGGATATGCAGGCCTCAACTTGTTCAAGTACTTGAAACAGGTAGAAGGGGGCATGACGATCACTACAATAAAGGGGGTCTGATCAATGTGGCTGATCAACAGCTACAATCGAAACGCTTTCTTCCTGTCCATCTATCTATCCGCCTGTCTATCCATCCATCCAGAATATATAAATCTGAAATATTTATTCTTATATACTTTAAAAATATGATAATAATTTTTAATAGATATCTCATTCTGATTTTCTTACTATCGATCAATATCGATTGATATACTATATCCTTGATTTATAACCGAACAAATTTTCTTATTATCGAAAAATATCGATTGTTATACTTAAACTATTATATTATTTTGTATCGATATCTCCTTTAGCTTTCTTATCATTGATAAACATGGATTGAGCAAGTCAAACGTAGTTTATCTTACAGCTAGAGAGTTATAGAGTTATTCAATGAAAATAGGGATATATTATGTATTCCCTACTTACGCAAGTTTCATTTTGAATAATATCGCATTTAGTTGTTAGACTTACACATATTTGGATATCATATTCAAGCACTACAAATATCATTAAAATCGTTAAACTGGATGCGAAGTTTTTAAAGAACTTATTTTCCTTGACGAATAGCTTTCAATTCATAAAGTGCGTAGTAAGCGACGCATGTGCGTATGTATGTCTGAGTGTATAATTCTATACGAGCTTTAAACAGTATGTAGGGTATATCTCAGTCAGAGTACCCAAATAAGTTTACACCTTTAGACTAGCTTATGCCTATTGTTCTATTATAAAAGTAAAAATTCTTAGAAAATCTCAATAAATTTACTACTCCTATTAACTAAAAAGGCTGTCAAAAGCTAAGCTCTTCATAAGCTGAAAATTATGACAGCCCGAAAACAGTTTAAAGAACTTCAAAATTACTTTATTATATTTTGAATGCATTTGACTTTATATGTTGTAGACACTGAGGAAGAGAATAAAGACGACTACGGCAATAATTCAAAACAATCACTTAGAGATAAGTCCACTTATGAAAGCACATGAATACGCTTTGCTTATATCAAAAGCAAATCATATTTTTCTTTAGATTTTTATGGGCTGACGCTGAAATATTTATCTCAAAGTGTTTGCTTTAAATCTTCTGCAGTTAAATGCTTCAGTTCAGCTGATTAAAATCTTAAAGCAGACCAGCAAAAATCTGACAAAAACAAAATGAAATCATAACTGACTCATGTTCAAATACATACACGCACACACACACACACACACACACACACATGTGTGAGCTTTGAGCAATAGAAAAACAATATCAAAATGTAAATATTGAAGAAGTGAGCGTAGGCCACAAACTCAGAGCATCACACGAGCTGCCACAGCATAAAATTTCAAATTTTGTAGATTACATTTTTCGGCTACCTTCAGAATATTTTACTAAATATATATGTACATCTATACATATATTGCCTAAGAAATTAGCAACAATCACAATATTGAGCAATAATAATAGCAAAATATGCTGAGAAACAAGTTTGAACAATTTGTCTGAATCTGTTTGACGTAAACCAAAAAAACAATCAAATAGCTAAAATTCATTAGAACAATTCCGAGACAAGAATGTGGCAAAGGTGTGCAAGTGTGTGTGTGTATGTGTGTGTGTGTATGTGTGAGTATGCCAGTGTGTGCGTGCGTGTGCTAGCCTAATAATCAAATCAAGTTTGGCAGAACGACAAAAGCTTTAATAAAGCGACGATCAGATAACAACTTTTTGGCCCAAAGAACCCGCCAAAAGCCAAGAACTGCGAATAGACAACTGAGCCAACTTTTATAGCCAGCTTGGGTTGAGTATGTGTGTGTGTATATTTGGTTAGCTACTTTTTAACTCACAATACCCTGTATACATTGCAATTGGCATATATAGGCTGATAGCTAGCTTCAATTTGTTACATATAGCCTCTACTTCTCAATAGTATCAGCAGACGAGCTGTTGAAATAAATATCGATATATCTCAATTTTTTATTAATATCGATATATATTGATTCTGAAATGTCTTACAGGGTTCGAGGAAATCTCAAGTCCAAACTACCAATAAGTCAAATAAACAGCAATTGCATACTATTTCTTATCGATTTTAATATAAGTTTTTATAATATCGACAAGAAAATTGATTCAGATATATCTATCTAAACATGACATAAAAACTTACTTCTTACTTCTACTTAACTACTTAATTTTTTATATTTCGATCAAAATTTATGTTGATATTCTATAAATAAAAATTGAAAATTAAAAATTTATATGCTTGTATATCATAAACAGAACAAGTCCATATTTTTTCTTATCAATAACCAATTCAAATTAAATTTCATCAAAATCGATATATATATATCGATATTCATAATAGGTTTATTGAACATATCCAAGTCTATTTAAGCTTGAAGTATCAGATTTTGTATGCAGATTGTTGCTTATTTCCTTATTTGAAAGTTACCTATCTTACCTTATTTCAAAGTTACCTATCTATCTAAATTTTCCAGCATATGCTTACTGATCTAGCCATCAGATCTAAATTGTTGGTAATATATATTTGTTTCAACACTCAACTGAGGATAACTGCTAGTCGATCACCACCTTTTTTTATTATATGTTATTGCATAAGTTAATAACAAATGAAATGAACAACGCCTAAGGCAAGCGCACGATCTATATAAATAAATTAAGCGCGACTTTACACAGGGCGCGCCCAGGCCGAGCACAAAGAAACCATTTTGCCAGCCTTGGGGCGACCACTGTCTGTGTGTGTGAGTGTGTGAGACAAAAGGTTGCCCTCCCCCCAAGTGCCGCCCAGGTGAAGCAAAGTGAAGGGTAGCCAGTTGCAATTGCAGCAGCAGCAGCAGCAGCAGCCTTGAGAGCTACTTAGCTGCCATGACCAAGTTGATGTTGAATTATGGCCAAGTGTTATTTAAATTAATTTATATTTTGTATAACTTGAACTAAATAAAACAAACTATGCAAATGCATGGCAGCACACGGTGCTCAGGTGTTCAAATCGACTAGCTGGCTAGCTGACTGACTATCTGACTGACTGACTGACTGACAGAGTCGCGACAATTGTCTGTGTAATCTATTCTAATCGCATTATGGCTATGGCTGGAGTGGAAGCCAACAAGAGGCTAGAGCATAAGTGCACAAAATCCACATAGATACACGCTCAGATACACAGCTACAGATACAGCTACACATACATATACAGCTACAGCTATAGATACAGCTACAGCTACAGCTACAGATACAGATACAGCTACACAATGTTCTCGTTGATGCCGGTGTGCGTGGGCTAAGCTGTCACAGCGACAAGACTTATTTCTGCTTATTTTTACATCGCTCGTTAATTATTTTTTTTTTTTTCTTTATTTTTTATTTGTTATAAGATTGTTTTTTCTTTTTGTTTAGTTGCGAATAGATCGCAGTTCGTGACGACGCAGTTTTGTGTTTATGTTCGTTTGCATTGCATTTAATTGTCGACATTTCATGCCACAATAAATTGCAAGGTGAAATATTTCTGACACCGCACTAAAACAGATCTAAGCTAACTGCTATGCCATAGAAGTAGATATATGCATATATATGTAGCACAGATCGTAGCATATATTGCAGTCTGTCTCTTCTCTTGCTGTCTGTTTATGCAAATATCTAATGCAAATTCTTGCAGAACTGTAGCACGCTGGCGAATATGTCAATTGTTCCGGGTTATTGCTAAAGGTTGAACACTTTTTTTCAGTTACATTTTTCCCATTAGAATGCCAGCTCGGAAATTTGAGCTTTTGCTAACTGGAATTGTCTAGCCGTAGCTGCCTTAGCTTACAAGGCAACCAAACAGCCAGCCAGCCAGCCAGCCAGCGAGCTGATAAGGAATGTGAAACGGAATGGTGTTTGAAAGCAGAATTTCAATAGATTCTCTGATTAGCTGTTATTTGGCATATTTATGAAAGGTCTTTACACTCTAAAGAATATTTTGAATTCAAGATTTTATGAGAGACTATCTACATGTATATTGGACTATGACTATGACTTTGACTCTGACTCTGACTCTAACTCTAACTATAACTATAACTATAGCTTTGATTGCTAAATTAAAGTTTTTAGGCTAGATGCTATCAGTATCTAGCAACTAAGCTTAAATTCATCAATTATGAATATTCAAATTGAAACTTAACGCTATGCATATATATCTTAATTTGTAGGTCTTTCACAAAAATTTTGTTCAAATCAAAGTGATTTTAATAGTTGAAACTAGGCTGTAAGCTTGAAGGTGTCTTTTTGATCAATGATTATATTTTAATTGCTCAAACATGAAGCTTACTTTTTTCAATAAGCTGAATTTGACGAACTGAAAACAAAGATATAACTAGTTTTAAAAAGTTATCGTTATCGATCAATACTATTGACAATTCACTAAAAGAATTAGATTTGTTGATTTGGTTTAAATTTTATGAAGTTTTCTATCAAATTAAATATATAATTGAATAACTTTTCTAACCCAAAACATAAAGCTAATACTAAAAGGAGATTTCTTTGATCACAAATATGGAAACTTCAAAAGGAACAAAAGGAAAATAAAATATATTTAACTTAAACAACTTAAAATATATTTGGTGCTGAAAAATGTTGGTAATAAAAAATTTTGAAAATATTTTTGAAATTAAAAAATTTTGAAAATATTTTTGAAATTAAAAAATGTTTTTTTTAAGTAAAATAAAAGTTGCTTAAAAGAATTTTGCAAGTGTTGTTAAAAAAAGTTCTCTTTAATAAAACTATTAATTCAATTATATAATCTATATATTTTTATATATTTTATACTAATATATGTATATAATATTTTTT
Source organism: Drosophila hamatofila (assembly GCA_035045345.1). Lineage (NCBI taxonomy): Eukaryota > Metazoa > Arthropoda > Insecta > Diptera > Drosophilidae > Drosophila > Drosophila hamatofila. The sequence continues at coordinate 1,960,562 of JAWNPA010000020.1, read as the reverse complement.
TACTACTAAGTAAAAAAGATACCTTTCCAATTCTTGCAACAACTCAGCAAGCAGATCTATTCCGATTTCGAATACATATACAGAAATAACTTCGAAATGAAAGACCTGACTCAGACTTAATTCTGTAGTTTGTATAAGCTAATAGTTTATTTAAATAAATGCAACTAAATATCCTCATAAATTAGTCATAAATGATATGCCATAGCCATAGAGCTAGACACCAACATAAGTTATAACTTGATTTAACTATCAGCTCCATTAGGAAAATGAAGTAAATTGAAGCACAATTCAATTTTATCTTGAAGCAGGCCTTAAACATTCCCAGAGCTATTTAGACAGCTCACATAGCACTACACGCTTAACCAGAGAGCATTGTAACCACACACTCACACACATACACACCTATACCTACCCACACACCCATAAGATGGCACACTCATAGTTGAAGTGCCCAGCCCAATGTCTAGGCACTGAACTCTGTCAGACTCTTGGCCCGAAGTCTTGGCCTGTTGATGGCTGATGGGCTGATGGGCTGATGGCCGATGTCTTCTGTTTCTACTGCTGCTGCTCATTATGCAATGCACGCGTTCACAATTATTCTGTGGAAAAGACATTGCGCCAGCTCAGCCAATTCAGTTGACTCAGGCAACTCATTTCAATTTGCATAAGAGCCAGGCGACATTTACGCGATTTGCGAATGCTTGCAACGCAAATCGAGCGGCAGCCACAATCAATGCACTCGCAGAAAAAGTCAACTACTAAAGGTCTACATGTCTCAAAAAAATATAGATGAAAAGCTTAAAAAGATTATATATATTTGATATTTTTACACTACAACTGAAACTTTTATATTCTGAAGTTAAATGAATGAATAAAAATTAATTTTTGAATGTACAGTTTTTCTAGATTAATATTTTAAAAAAATAAATAAACAAATTGGAAAATAAAATATATTTTACTTAAACAACTTACAAAATATTTGGTGCTAAAAAGTTTCGAAAATATTTTTTAAATTATATATATATATTTTTTTAATAAAATAAGAGTTGTTTAAAAGAACTTTACAAGTGTTGTTAAAAAAAAAGTTTTCTTTAATAAAACTATTAATTCAATTATATAATCTATATATTTTGATATATTTTATACTAACATATGTATATAATAATTTATTGTTCAGACTGTATAAAAAAAATTTTTTTGAGTTAGTAATTGAATATTAGAATATATGATACATCAGCAAAAGCAGAGTTTAAAATAATTTCAGATATTCTAAAAAAAATTCAAAATACAGTCGAAATTTGAGTTTAACTAATTTTAGTTAAGTTTAATTAAATAAATTAATATATTTCAAGAGCTAATATTTCAAGCGAATATTGATTAAAAATTAGTTTAGCTGAATATATTATAAATCAAGATAAATAAACTTCCAAATGATTTTAAAGATATTCTAAAAAAAAAACTCTAAATTTAAGTAAAAACGAACTAAGTTTAAATGGAATATTTAATACCTAAAAAAAATAGAAAATACATGCAAATTTAAATAAATAATACACACCCAGCCATGCCATTAGCTTTAAGTATACATAGTAAACCAGCAGCCATACACACACACATTTGTTCGCTCAGTGTAGAGACAACAATTTCGCATGGTGGCTAACAATTGCAATACTGTTGTTGTCTGCTGGCAGCCACACCAAAGCCAAAAGCTGATTACGTTGTGTAATGAATTTGATTGATTTTCAAGTATTATTAGAAGAAGAAAAGAAAAAACCGCAATCGCAGAAATGGCCAAAAGGGACAGGTCTTAATACTTGTTGACTAGTACAAGTTGTCAAGGAGCCGCGATTCGATTCTGCAATTGTGAAAAGTTGAACAAGTGCACGGCAAATATTTATGTCATGTCAGCTTTTCTTGCTTTTCCATTTCTTTTTCTTGCTGCGCGAAAGCGCTTGCATTTTTAATTGTTGCAGTATTTATTTTATTATGTCCATAAATATAATGAGGCATGTGGACGCCGATGTGGCGCAGCTTCTGTGTCAGTAAAACGCGCGAGAGAAGCAGCAGCAGCAGAAGCAGCAGCAGCAGCAGTAGCAACAACAAGTTGGCCAAGCAGCAGACACATTTCCATCAAATCAATCAAAAATGGTAAATACAAGTTTTTTTTTTATCTATATACAAACATTTTTATATATGTGTATATATATATATATAGCTTATATAGAGCTTAAGTAGGTCCAACAAAACTAACTGCTGCGTCTCTTGATGTGCGTACGTCTGTCAAATGCTGCTGCTGCTGTTGCTTCTGCTGCTGTTGCATTGGAATGCACTTTCCGAGTGAAATGCCAGCTTGACATTGTTGCAGCTAGTTGGTGTTGCTGTTGTTGCTGTTTGTTGTTGTTGTTGCTGCTACTGCCATGCCATAGTTGACAATCATTTAGAATCACTTCTTGCAAAATGAAAGCATCTTTTGAAAGTTGCTGCCAGCGTTTGATGCCTGCTGCTAACTGCTACTGCTGCTGCTGCTGCTGTTGTTGTAATTAAAACGAAATGCCATAAGACAAATGGAAAATGTAACTGGCAAGTGTAGCAGCAACAACAACAGCAACAACAACTATATGATAGACAATGCAAGGCAGTGCAGACTCTCACCTAGTGACACTCATTTGTGCCTGCCACAAGCACAGCTACATAACTTAGTATACAAAATGTGTGTATCTGTGTGTCTGTATGTGTCTGCTACTTTTGCTAATTAAAAGTCAGATGATGGCTGAAATTTTGAGCTGTGCGTGTGTGTATGTGGGGGGCAACAGGCAAACGCCTAACGCTAATAACAACTGCCAAAAATATTATCAGCCTATATGCTTTGGGGCAATTGCGCAAATTATTTTAACATACAAACAAAAACACAAATACATGCACACACACACACACTCACGCATACTCAGACAGACACACACACTTGTCTATTTTCAGTGTTGATAAGCGCAAGTGCACAGGTTATCGGTTGAAGCAGCTCGCCCACTAGCCAGAGCACGCGCTCCAGCAGCGTATAGATACTTTTGTATCTGTAGCTAGGGCACCTAGAGACCATCTATTTTTGTATCTGCAGCTAGACGCTTATAAAGAACCTTATAAAGACTAATAGATACAGATATAGATAGATTCGTATGTATAGAACTCTATATAGACTATTTTATAGATACTTTTATATTTGTAGCTACTGTAGCTGTATGTAGACTAACTGAGAGATTCTTTTGTAGCTGTAGGTTAAGCTCTCTATTAAGACAATCTGAGAGATACTTTTGTATCTGTAGCTAGAGTAGTAAGATACCATTTAGTAGATGCATGTGATATATGTGTAACTAGACCCTTCAAGAGACCGTCGAATAGATACTTTTGTATGTGTAGCTGAAACTCTATTTATACTATATTATAGATACTTTTGTATCTGTAGCTACAGTATCTTTCTGAAGACTAACTAATAGATACTTTTGTATCTGTAGCTGAAGCTCTCTATGTAGACTAGCTGTTAGATACTTTTTTATCTGTAGCTATAGCCCTACATAAAATATCCCTTAGATAGCTTTGTATCTTTAGCAACAGTTCTTTCTAAAGTCTGTGTTTAAATTGAGCTCTACATCGACTATCTTCCAGATACTTAGACCCCCTTAAATTATCTGTATAAACAGTTTTTGAAGCTACTCACCTCGCTGGCATTTGTCTGGTATAACATTTTCTCATACTCCATATTTTCTGCTTTTGTCTTATTTGTTTGTTATTTGTATAATGTCAATTAGAACTGTGAGAAACAACAACTTGTTGATTTGAATCTCTTTTGTTTTTGCAACTTATTTTCTTGTTTTTCTCTTTTTTCTATCTTTGCGAAAGTCTTTAACTGTCTCGCTCTAGCACTCCACAGCTAAACGCTCTCTGTCTCTGTTTCTTTCACTGTTTTGATTTTACTTGTTTTTTTTTTTTTTTTTTGTTTTTTTAATTTTCAAACTTTGTTGAAATAGTTTTGTTTTATTTCATTGAGCTTGGCTTGCTGCATATTTAATTATTTTTCTTTTTTGTTTTTAATTATTTATTTATTTAATTTATTTTATTTGTTTATTTTTATGATTTTTTCGCTTTGCTTTTGCCTTGAGTTTGAGGCGAGTTTATTGTGTTTCACAGCATTTTATTGTTAAAATTTCCACTTGCAAACTTGTTGCTCTCTTTCACGCACACACACATGCTTTCGCGCGATCGCACTCTCTCACTCTTTCTATCTCTTTCTCTCTCTGTCTTTCACTCAAGCTCTTCTCACTTGCTTTCTCTCTCTTTTATTATGCTGTCGTCCGCTGTGAACCGTTCACAATGTCTTCACGCTCATTTCTGTGCGCTAGCTTTGCGGCGATCGTGCTGCTTACCTCATGCGCCGTTAGCTTTTGAGCCGCTAACCGGTTTCGAAAAGCTTTTGTGCCATGCAAGCTTTGCCTTTGTTGCCAGCCACACGCGAAAAGCTTTCCATGGCAAATCGATCGGCAAATCTCTTACGCTTTTGCAATTGATTCGAAATAATCACAAAGACTACAGCAACAACTACAACATCATCAACAATGGCAAAGCTTTTTGCCTGCACACGCCCAATACACTGAGAGAAGGCTGGCTTACATTCGAAATGTTAGGTAATATGCTTTTCTTTTATTTATTTTTTATATGTATGTATTTTTTTTTTTCGATAATTGTTGCTATATATATATTTTCTTTAATATAAGATGTTAAGGTATTTTTCCATATAAATATATATATTTAATTAAAGCAAAACATATAAAAAACATTTTTTGTAAAATTATAGTATGGTAAGTTATATAGAATTTATAATTCATATGCAATTATTTAAATATCATATTTTAATCCTTATACATATTTTTAATAATTCATATTATATTTTTTAATTAAAAGTTGAAATAAAATATAAAAAAATAAAATAAAATAAAAAATGTATTAAATTAAATATGTAATTTTGGTTATTTTTAATTAAAGACCAAAAAATAAAAAATATTTTGTAATGTTTTATTTGATATATTTGATAATTCATATTTAATTATTTTTTATTAAATTTTATCAAATATTTATTGAATCAGTTTTTAATGCCAAATTAGTGATATATTTCATATTTAATTATTTTTTTATTAAATTCAAAAAATCATTTTTTAATCAATTAAGAATTTTAAGGAAAGTAAGTGTTATATAGTATTATATAGTATATATTATATAGTGTTTAACTATGCTTCGCTCATTGCCATTCCACTCAGAACAGCTTTACATTGATGTTCCCTACAACAATTTGCATTCCTTTCAACTTTGGCAAGCTCAAATTCTATTCTATTAGACAGTTTTCATTACAAGCTATTCACAAATTATGCATGCTCACTCCCGCTGATTGTTTATACTATATTGAAATAGACAACTGTGGCATGCTTTCGCTGAGTGTATAAGCATGTGAGATGCCAGTCATGCAGGCATTCGCCTCGCTTTCAGTTTGCGGCGACTCGCCGCGGGGTGCAGCCTGGCCGCAAGACTCTGTCAACGACTCAGTGGAAACTCCTGCTGCATGTGTGGGTGTGGGTATGTGAGTGTGGTTATGTGTGTGTGTGTGTATGTATGCTCATGTATGTTGTTGTTGTTTTGTGGAACATTATCGTTTCCGCTTCCGCTGCATAAGACTCAATGCACAACGGCAGCCCGCTTTGGCGGAAACAGCAAAACACAATTTCGAAAATCTCTTGACATTTATATTTCATTGCACAATGACAATTCTGCAAAATTTTTGACAAGTCATAAAAAGCACATGACAGCGATGCAGCGATGATAGCAACAATTGCAGACACAGCTCCTGCTCCAGCTCCAACTTCTCCTGCTGGCGCTGCTGTTGCTGCTGCAACTCCAAGTTCAGCTGCAACTTTCCCGGCAGGACATCGACATCGAAATGGAATTACGCGCTGCCCAAATTGTCGATCTCATTAAATTTTTAAGCTGTTTTTTCTTTGTTCCTCTTCTCAGCTTCAATTTTGCCAGCTAAATACTTGCGAAGCATTCGCAATGCTTGCAGCAGCAGCAACAGCAGCAGCATCACCATCAGGAACAGCAGACATAGCACATCCAGGGAATGGTAGCTCCAGAAACTAAATTTGTGATCGATTTCAACATCATGAAAAAATAAATTATTAATTTTAAATTTTTGCACAATACAGGGTCTGTTTTTATTTATTTATTTATTTATCAGTGAACCCATATTATTTTTTTGTAATAAAAAAAAAAAACACAATTTTTATTTTATATATCATTAAAAATTGTATTTTTCTTTGATTAAAAAAAAACATATGTCCGTTGAATATGGGCTGCCTCAGGTGGGTTCGTCGAATATAGACAACCCTGTATATGTAATATAAGCAATACATATATACTATTTATATTATTTACATGTATATCTTAATACACTTTCAATATGAATCGACTATGTTTACTTCAGCTAACTTCAGTATTGCTCAAATACAAATTGGGAATGCTTATATATAATAATAAATATATAAGAAGTCTGTATCTCTTATAGCTTCTGAAATTTACGCATTCAAGCATGTGGACAGACAAACAGACGGACAAACAGACGGACAGGCAGACGGACAGACAGACGGACAGAGCTAAATTGACTACTGTACTTTTTATACGATTTGTCAGACATCCATCTAAACAACATTGCCAACATTGATATGACTGATATTTTTATATGATGAAGGCTACGACAAGTATACATATATTTTTTCAATATCATAATACTATCTATCCAATCTATCTGATGTTGAGCCTATCATATATTCAGAAAGTCTATCCCATATATCTATCTGCCCAGAAAAAGTCCTCAAGTATGGAACAATTTCCTTTAATTATGTAAGAAATGTATTATATTAGAGTAATAATAATATAACTGTCAGATAAAAAACTTGGTTGCAGCAGCTCTTTATAATATGTAATCTTTAGGAAATTCTTGCTCAATTCTCAAAATTTACTCAGAAATTGGTGTGGCTAAAAAAAAGCAAAGTACATTTACTATAGACAGCCCATGGCTCTTACCTCATATGCCTGCCCGGATGCTGTAGATGCTTGGCGCCCTTGTGCCGTATCACATACTCCGTCCAGTAGACGGCCTGCCGCAGGGGCGTGGCCAGCTGGTCGTGGATCAAAGCGCGCCGTTGTCTAAAATGTAAGTGGAGGCTGTTTGAACAAGGAAATGCGCTTGGATTAAAATGGCAGCTGTAATACCTGACGGCGCGCCGATAGCCATCATTATGCAGTACATCGTAGATGGCACAATAGAGCGCCTCCTCGTCCAGGTGGGCGAGCTGCAGCTGCCTGGCATAGCCATGGCGCTGGGCCTGGGCGGCATTGGCGTCGTGGTCACAGAAAACTGGCAGCACAAGCAGCGGCACACCGTGAAAGACGGCCTCGTGCTGGCTGAGCAGGCCGCCGTGTGTAATGAATAGTCGGAGTTGCCGATGGCCCAGAATGTCCTGCTGGGGCAGCCAGGGGCGGACGAGGATGTTGGCCGGCAGCTGGGGCAGCTGCTCGGTGGCGTTGCCCGCCCACGTCCACAGCACGTGCTGCTGCGGCAGACGCGCAAAGACCGCGACAAACAGCTCACACAGCTTCGCCGGCAGCCGTGCCGAACGGACCGAGGAGCCCATCGAGAGGTAAATAACGCCGTCGGGCGCTGCCTCCATAAACTCGGACAGCTCAACGTCCAGCTGGCTAAGATTGACAGCAGCGTGGCGGCAGTGCAGGCAAGCCACCTCCGCCACATTGGGCAAATGGGCGCTCGGATAGCGCACACTCGGGTGTGAATTCTGCAAAATGAACGAAACCTCACGGCCCAGCTCATAGGGATGCGGCACATCCTCACCGAGATGATGGCGCAGCAGGCGATGCACACGCTGCATGCAGAGCTGAAAAGCGGAAACGGCTTAGTCCAAACCACACACTCAGATAGAGAGAGACAGAGTGAGAGAGAGAGAGAGTGAGAGTCGAACAGGCACTGGCCACTAAGCATCATTTAATCAGGCTGATGCATGATAAATCAGGAGCCAATCATGGTCAGGTGATTCCGAGCAACGCTCGTTGCCACTTGACGTGCTAACTACACAGAGAGAAAAGAAGTGGTGGCTAGCCAAAGATACTTAAATTAAATTGATATAACAAATTTAAATCAAATTTGTATGAAGATTTTAATAATAAAGTTTGAGAAAAAATATTTATAAATTTAATAAATACTAAAAATTTTTAAATAATATTTTTTTTTTCTTTTAAATAATAAAACTTAAAATAATCAGTTAAGAAACCAGGATTTATTTAACAATCAATGAAATTTTATTATTATTAAAACTAATAAAAACAATAAAAAATAAATAAAAATTAATAACAAATTTTGTTTCGCGTTTGAAGATGAATATCAATCAATTTATTAATTTTAAGTCAAAAAAAAGTATTTGTTTGTAAATTTAAATTAATGAAAAAATTTTTTTGTTGAAAATTTAATTTGCAAATTTTTAAAAATAATAAATATCTTATAAGTCATATAGAAATTCAATTAATTTTAATTTTATCATTTTTTTGAATTGCTAATAATTTCATTAAACTTATATATTATATGATTTGTAAAACCTTTTAATAAAAAACATTTTATACAAATTGAAATTTTAAAATTTTGAACAACAAAAAATATGTTAATAATTATATATAAAAATTATATTTTACATATAAAAGCAATAAATCAAATAATAAATAAAAATATATTTTTATTAAATAATAACTAGATAATTCATTAAAAAAATTTTTCTTTTTAAATCAAAAAATTATTTATTGTAATGAAAATTTAGCTTTAATAGAAGATATACATATATCAAAAATTGTCAAACTTTTTAATAACAACAATAAATAATATTAATAAAATTTTAATAAAATTTAAGAGAAAAAAACTTTTAAAACCAACTGAATAATTTTATTTAAAATTAAAAAAATTATTCGAAATATAAAAAATATATATAACATTTCATATATGACTGGATTGGAGCCTGGGTCAATTCGGATTCTTTAATTAAGCTTGGTTTGCTTTAAGTGCTTTGAACAGTAAAATTAATAAAGTTTTAAATTCAACTTTCAAATCAATAAATAATATTGAAATATGGCTATAAATAATAGTAGATAATATTCGTATGTGATATGAAATATGAAAGAATAACTAAATTTCTAGCTGTGTACGCAGGCAGCATACAAAATTGGTCTTAAATCAAGGCAAGGATTAATGCGTTTGCTAGACGGCGTGCATGCCACTGGGGCATAGTTGAAAAGACAAGCAAAAGCATGAAAGATAGAGAGCAGCCAGGGGGAAAGCGAGGGGGAGATGTCAAGAGAGAGAGAGAGAGAGAGAGAGAGAGGGAATGAGTGTAGGCCAATAGGCTGTCTGTAAACATGAACAGACTGAACGGATACTCACCCAGTGCAGCAAATCGGCAATAACATGAGTTAAACAATTTGCCACACGCTGCAAGAAGTCCATGGGCAGTGTCCAAGTGCCAAAGACGTGAGGCGTGACAGCATACGCAACCGGATTGCCGGCCAACGAGACGCTTCCGGTGTAGAAGGCCACCGTATTGATGTAGATAAATGCCGTTACATTTAACCGATGCACAATGCCCAGCGCGCACTCCGGATATGCCCCGTCCACAATCGCCAACTGGTATTGGGTGTGTCCAGGCCACGTTCCATTCAACAGCAGACGTTGTGTGGCAGGATCGTTGAGCAAACTGTTGCACGCCTGTCGCCCATTGAGTAATAAACGTCAGCCGCAAGCTTATCATACCCTGTACGCCCAGGTGCTCAGGTGGGTAGAGTGAGTGGGTGCGAGTGTATGTCAGGTAGAGGCTAAGCATGTCGCACTGAATGGAAGTATAGATATAGATCTACATAGAATTATCTATACTTTCTTGCTAACCGTCTTTCGGTTTGTCGAACTAGATAAGTTTTACTCTTTTATCATATATTGAATAACTCTTTAAATTGATCTAATGGATATCTTGTTCTAGGTCTATATACTATCTTGTGATTTTAAGAAAGACTTTCTTTTAAAAAGTAAATTCAGTTTTGTGAATTCAGTTTTGTAACTTTGTTTTCTAACGCATAACTCAAAGACTTTAAGAGCGATAATCATAAAACTTGGTATGCATATACTACTATCCTAAAGACAAACAAAAATATACTCTTTTTTTGGATATCCTCTCCGTAGAGAACAAAAAACGCAGTTAATATTCGGAAGGAAATCTCCTATAAAGCTATAAAGAGAAATGTTATCTAATAAAATACTTTCATTCCTTCATCATCAAACTGAAGCCACAGCTTCAAGGTGATGGTATCTGCTAGTCCATCATACCCCGCTCACTTGTTTATCCTTTTACTATGACTGTGTGCATGTGATTCTGTGTGTACGTATGTGTGCGTGTCTTTGCTGTAACTCCACTTTGATGTGGCGCCACGGCAGTTACCTCAATTGGATAACGCATCGCATCGGCCATTGAGAGTGGGGCGTGGCCCGTATAGCGTGCGCCCACCAAATCCCAGTCCGTATAGTTTCGTATGTATTGAACGAGTCGCTGCGGCGTCACCTCCTCCAGTCCATCCACATGGAAATCCGCTTGAAAGCCATTCACAAACGTAATCCGATGGCCACTGCAGGGATTAGCAATACTACACTATGCTACACAGCTCAACACAACACAACACAACACAACGGAACGGAACCGAATCCAATCGTTGCCCCAATGGCAGCGTAAGGAGAGACTCACCGCTTGATAAGCGCTCGTCCCAATGCCCAGAAGGGTATTTTGTGCGATTTCGTGCCGCCCATGGTAATCATCAGAATGTTTGAGCCGTTGCCGTTGCCGCTGCCGGCGTAGCAAAGCGTCAATCCGGCCAACAGCCAACACCACAGCCAGGACATGCGGCAGGACAGTTGCCAGGACATGTTCAATGCTCAATGCGCACGCAACAACTGCCCAATGCCCAATGCCCAATGCCCAATGAGCCGATGCCAAGCGTTATTTTTCAAATAAATAAAAATGTTAATTTTAAATTTCCATCCCCATCCCCATCCCCATACCCTCAACCCTGCCCCCGCCCCTCGTTGCGTGTTGCCTGAATGAAAATTACAGTTATTCGCCGTACGTGTTTAATTATTTTTAAATCACACGCAAAGCGGATGGCCAGACCAGGCCAGCCCAAGCCATGCCAGAACTCAGCCCAGGGATTATTTTGGTAGCCCAGTCACGTCCCAATTGCCAGCTATTTTAACGGACTCTATCCTCACCCCAATGCATCCAAGAAACTGCCCACTTAAAGTGCTATTTCCGTGGCGGCCCGCTTAATTAAACATACCCCATTTCCAACTCCACTCCATCGAAACTCCACACTGATTTGACAAAAATTATAAATAATCATTGGAAAAAACTAAAAATAATTCTAGACAGTCTGGTGTTCAATTACACTAATCTTTGTTATGAAATAATTATAATAATCAAGTTTAAAATGTCGAAGAAAAAGAAACAAAGAGTCTAAAAATACCAAATATGAAAAATATTGTCAGGAAAAGCTCAAATTTAATAAGGAAGGCGGACATAGGTGTCCAGCGTGAGTAGCTTAAGTGTAGGTAAGCAATACATAGAAAGAGGAAGAGAGAGAGTGTTGAATAGACAAAGTAAAAATGAGTTAAGTGAGTGAGAGGGACAAAAAAAAGAGTTAGTGGAACTATAGGGAGAAGAAACTATAAAGGAGAATACAATAATTGAGAGAGAGTGAGAGAGAGAGAGAGAGAGAGAGAAAGAGAGAGAGAGAGAGAAAGAGAGAGAGAGAGAGGGGCAGAGACAGAGACACAAATCAGTAAGAAAGCAAGAAATGAGTTAAGAGAGTGAGAGGGACAAAAAGAAAGAGAAAGACTGAAAGGAACTATGATAGAGAAAAAGAGAGACAGAGACTCAAATGAGCAGGAAAGCTAAATACAACAAAGAGATAAAGAGGAATAGAGCAATAGAAATAAAGGGAGAGGAGTGGCGATAATTAAATAACTGGAGAGATAATGTTTATATGCAAAATATGAAAAGAGTTAGAGAGACAAACAAGCAGAATGGGAAATGCAAATGAAGGACATGATTTGTAATTATCTGAAAAAGTGTAAAATATAATTTTAGAGGGAGGGAACTATAGTGAGAACTGACAAATAGCAGTGCAAGCATAGCTTAGCACGAGAGCAAGAGAAAGAAAGGCTACAATGTTTCAGGGAAAAGAAAGTGAGAGTAAATGTAAAGCAAATAGAGAACGCAAGAAATGAAATAAGATAATAGGTAGAGAATAATTCCAAATATCAAATATCAAATATCAACACAATAATAGAAAGTGACAAAACAAGTGATAAAATTGAAGAGGAGACAAAGAGGGAGGTATGAAGAAAAGGAAACAAAAGGTAAATAAAGTTTGAAATAATTTATAAAAAGGAAGGAAGAAGACTTAAATTTAAGATAAATGAAAAATATTTAAAATATATAACGAAAAAGTGTAAGAGAAAGAGATGGGGAGTAACACAGCCAAAGAATAGCAAAAAAGAAAGAGAAAACTGGTTGTTCTCTTTCAGCTGGCTGAAAAATCATAAAAATAAATAAGTGAAAATGCTGCAAATACAAAAAACGCAAGGCTTAGCCTTAAGCTCCAAAATACTTTTAGTAAAATTAAATTTATTTCGGTTATTAAATGCTTAACTAAAAATAATAGTAAGAAGAAGAAGAAGCAGCAGAAAAACTTTCTGCTTTCATTAAACTTGAACTGGATGCGTTCTTAAGACCTTTAAAGCTGATCAAAAAAACATGCACAAAAGGAGGCAGCCTCAAAAGTTTTCAGTTAAAATAAAGGTTCTACACACAGACACACTTACACACACATACACATACACATAGACAATATTACTCAATGAATAATAAATAAAGCAAATAATAATTTTTAGAAGTCTTCTACGCATTCATTTATGCTGTTTGCATAGTCAAATGTAAACATAGAAAACCTCTGGCCACACACACAACCAGAAACTGTCGATACTCAAAAAGGTCGTAGGACACACACACACACACACACACACACACACACACATTGTTGATTTATTAGAGCGCAAGGCAAACGAACGTGCGTGGGCGTCGACTGCAATTGACTTTATGCAAATTATGAATTCCGATACCGAATGTCCAGTCAACTGGCATCCTGTGGCGTCCTGTGTGCCGTTGCCGTCCACTCCTGTCCTGATTAACCCATTGCAATACTTTTGTTATTTGCCATTTGTGTATTCGGCCAGTTGCCCATTGAGAAACTCTTTGAAAAGTTTCATTTTTGTTGCTGCTGCTGCTGTTGTTGGCGTTTATTAATTAAAATGTTCATAAAAAGGTCAACGAGAGAAATTATTGTATTTATTTATGTTTTATTTACCGTACGCAAAAAGTCCACAATATGTAAATGGGCACGCCTACTTTGGGCAGCAATTGAAAATTGAGTTGAAACTTGAGAAAATCCTTTAGTTCAATTAAATTGCAGCCTCTGCAGTTGCTGTCTCAATTTGGCGGAGCAGATCTAATATATTCCAAATATCCAATTGATATCCATATCTAAATAATTAATTTTAATTGAAAACAATTTCAATCATTATTGGATGATATTTGAATGGAAAGCAAAGCAAAGCAAATACATTGACTGTTTGCAAAGGTCGAAGATTATGGAAGAAGAAGAAGAAGCGTATCAAAGGAAAATGAGAATTGATACCCTCTATTATTTGATGTTGTCTAAATGGGGCTTATTGTGTATGTGGGAGGCAATATTGGAGTTATATTTACTTGACTTACGAGCCAAAGACGAAGAAGCGTAAGAAGGAAAAAGGACAATTGATACCCTGTTTCAATTGAGGCCGAATGGGGTATATTGTGTATGTAAGTGCCAATAGTTAGTTTAAGCATTGGAATTATATTTACTTGATTGGTAATCAAATCTAATAGGCAAAGCATACAGAGGCTTCAGATTTAATTTGAATTTTTTAAACAATTTAGTAATTTAACTTTAGTATAAAATTAGTTGGAGAGATGAAATATATATAATAATTTCATATTTTCCCATTAACTGTACCAACTTTTCAAGCTAATCTCATACTAAACTTGGTCCAAACTCTTATGATTAAAATCTCTTCAAATTTTCTAAATTTTAGTAAAACTTAATTTAGAAATTTATTTTATTTTTCTCATAAATCAAAGTCATCATAAGGCGAGCAATAGAAGGTAAATATCAAAACTCGAATGTTTTAATATGGATATCAGAAGTCGATTGTCATTGGGCTTTCTTCTATATGCAGCAACAAATTTCTTTCCACAAAGTTCTAAAAGTCTTCTATCATGACCATTTGCTGCATTTAAAATTCTATAAGCTTTAAAATAACACACATATTTTTGACATCCTTTCAGCCCACACTCACATACCTCAGCTGTTATTATTGCTTAATTAAAAGTATTTCCAGCTCTTATAGATTTTTCCAGCAAATCATGAATATTCAACAGAACATTTTAATATAAAATCAATTATGTGTTTGCTGCTCGTAAACGAATTAAGATGCAAACTTACAAAGTACAAAAATTAAGCCAATTAAATTGGAATCGGAACAAAAACAAGCTGAGCATATGGCGCAACGACAACGAGTGCAGTACGAGGAATTTTAGGATTAAATGAAGGTGCAGTGGAAACGCGCAAGGCATAAGGAGCTTGGAGCCTGGGGCCTGGAGCTGGAGAGGAAAAGGTGGGAGGAAAATGTGAGCGTTGAGCTGCGATGACGTCAATGATGGCAAGTACTTGACATAAAACGTAATAATGTAGAGCTCATTTGTCCCAAGGCTCAAGTGCAAGCCATTGAAAAAGGCTTACAGCAAAAGATATATAAAAGTATGTACCCATGTATGTGTGTGTGTGTGTGTGTGTGTGTGTGTGTGTGTGCTGCTGCTGCAGGTGGATGACTCTTGGAATAGATGGTTATTGCCAGCGATAAACATGATGAGCATTTTGTATATACATAATGTTGCCAAGAATCAATTGAATTATGGCACACAACGAGCCATAGACTGAAGAGCGAACAGAGATGTCAGAGCAGCAGCAGCAGCAGCAGCATCAGCAGCAGGCTCTGCTTCGAGGTAGTTGTTACCAAGACAATTGAGCAGCAAATTGTGTAGCTCGACAAATGCCCAAAACGGAATGGCAAATATGGCTGACTGCATCGACGAGTCGGAAAAGTTGGCCCCCAAAAAAGAATGAAAAAAAAAAACAACTCCTTGCCAATGCAAGTGAGAAAAGCTTATTGAACGATTTCTTTAAATGCTCTCACTAGGGGTAGTCTGATGTCTTAAGTGGACTAGTGGAGGCTAAGAGTTTGATAGGATATAGGTAATATAGCTTGGGTTTATATAACTGATTGGCAGCTTTGTTAGCTTAGAAAAGCTCAAATTGAAAACTTTTAAGTTTCCATGAAATTGAAGCAGAGATTTGAGTCTTATCTTTAATATCTATTTATCCATCTATATATATATTTTCATTTCTTTATTATACAGTTTTCCATATATGTTTGATATTCTATATAATATAAAATCATATGTGGAAAATTATGATATCGTGTATGATTTATGATAGATATATGATTTGAAAGTTTCTTACAAATATGAAATTATGTGTGGACAGCTTTTTGTACATATATATAATTACACAACTCTTTACATATATGATTTAATATGCTCTGTGAAAATCTATTCCAATGCAGAAATTTTCCACACATCATTAAAACTAAGATGTACAATTCGTACAGAGAGCTTTTCATACATCATATACATATATATGATTTTAATCTATGGACAGCTCTTTGCTTTCAAAGCGTCTAAAAGAAATATGTTATATTCCGAACATCTAAAGATCTTTAGATAGATGTTTTACTTTAATATATATCTCAATATAATTTTCCACATATCATTTAACATGGTATATTGAAAGCTTTACATAGAGGGTTTTTCTTATATGGAGAGCTTTTTACATATAGATTGAAATAATATTATGATCATTTGTTTTTGAAGGATTCTTGGCCAAATTCTTCAAAATTCAAATTTTTCAAATTTTAATGCAAGCATTTCTAAGAAGCTTCATTGTCAAATGGCTTATATAGTATTTAATATTCTGTATTTAATATATCCACAACCCAAGAAATCAAGATTTTTAAACTATACCTTAAACTTATCTTTCCCTAAAGATATTTATTAAGATTTCAAGTTAAACTTGACAACTTTAAAATATCTTAAAGAGTATTTAGTAGTCTGCTAGCCCTAGCTAGCTGCTCTTTTTTTGGCCATTCCTCTGTCAAGTGCGACTTGAGCTCGTTCTGGCATTGCCTTTATCTATGCATAACGTGCTCCCCCTCTGGCCCTCTCCTGCTCCCCACTCTCTAACGCCCAGCACTCCGTCCGGCTGCCTGCCCTATTTGAATTGGGACTCGGCAATGCGCTTCATTGGCTTGGCCCGAAATAGATGGAGAAGAAGAAGAAGAAGAAGAAGAATCAAAAGGGGAATCAAGCAAAACCTATGCACAATGCAAGCATTTTAAATCCTTTGTGCCGTTACTCAATTGTCCTTGTGCAATATTTGTTTGATGGCAGCTATCATCAAATGGCCCGATGCGATTATGAAAATAAGTTCATGCCTGATTGCAGCTCAAGGCACTGAAGTCAAGGCCTGATTAACGACTGCAGCAGCAGCAAAAGCAGCAACAGCAACAGCAGCAGCAGCAGGATGCGCATATCCTTTGGCTAGAGTCAATTAAAGCAGCACCCGCTGGCAAATAAAATGAAATCTAAATAAATAGCCAAACGCAACTAATACAAAAGAAAGCGTGTGGCACGCACGCAGGGGAATTGCAACAGCAGCAACAGCAGCAACAGCAGCAGCAGCAACAGCTACATCCACAGCAGCAGCAACAGCAGCAGCAGCAGCACTTCATGTCATTGCACGCGTTATCCGTCAAGCCAAGCAGCAAGGAGCCAGCTAAGAAGCTGCTGAGAAGCTGGCAACAGCAGCTGCAAGCGTATAAGAAAATTAAATAAAACAAGTTAGTATTGCAGTAACGTGAGTGCATGGCTAAGGGATACCCTGTACTAAAAGTTTTTTTTTTATTTTTTTATTTAAGTATTGAATAGTATGATTTAAATAGTATTTAAGTATGTAATCAAAGTTGAAGACTTTATTTACATACAACGTGCTTTTTACCAATTTTCAAAGGGACCCAAATTGAAATAATTTACATTTCTATAGACTCTAGTAGAATTTACAAATCCAATTACTCGATTCAAGCTCTTATAGTTTTCGAGTTATGTCGAATCTAGACAAAATTTTAAAGATAGTTAAAAAATGAGAGAAGATGAAAAGAAATAGATTAGTTCTTTATATAGAATAGATAAGAAATGAAAATCTTTAAAATATTATTGCAATAGCTGATGACACGACTGGAAGATATTCTATAATATGCAATCTGACTTGTTCTTTTAAATTCATATAAATTTATAAAATATTATCAAAAACCAACTACATTAAAAACAAAATTTAAGACTTTACTTATATAAAACATAACGTAATAAATAAATAGGAAATATTTTATGTTTGCTATTGAAAAAAGAAAATAATTTAGATTTGTGTCTACTACAAAAGAGTATATATACCAAATTTCATGATTCTAGCCTTAATAGTCTTCGAGCTATGTCAAAAATAAATGAATTTTCTAAATAAAATATTTTAGATATTTAAAAAGTATAAAGAGATTTTTGTCATATGAATATAAACTGAGATTAGTACAAGATTAGTGTGAAAAGTTTGAAAAGTTTTTTAAATAGAGAAAAATTAAATTGTATATATTTCAGCTAACCAATTTATAATATATTCAAGCTAAAATCGGATTTAGTTAATCAAAATCCAATTGAAATGTATTCTACTTTTTCCCAAGTTATTCTAACTCTAATATGTTTATATGTGTTTCCTAAAACCAATCTACCCCATTTCCACACTGCTCATTGATAGAGGGTATCAATATTATACAAGTCTTGCCAGCATTTGTGTAGGTGTCTGTATGTGTGTGTGTGTCAATGTGCTTGTGTGAGCTGCGCCAGCGAAGGTCCTTGCAAAGGCAAAGGGCCATTGCACTGCGCATTGAACTATGGCTAAGTAGTAGTTGCTCCACTCAAGGCGCTTGTCCGCAATGGCAAATGACAAATGCGCCGACGTTGTTGCCACTTATAATTAGAATATGCAAATGTTGTCTATGTGGCACTTGCCTCAGCTAGAGCTAGAGCGAGGGCCACAGTCAAAGCCAGCCACATGTTTATAATGCTCATATACCCTATATAGACTATATATATGTATATATATATATACATTTATATTTATGCAGACGCGACTCCATTTCGTCTTATTTTATTGCCACAGCTCGCATAATTTGCATGTAAACGCGCCATTTTTCTTTGCAACTGCAACTGCAACAATAACAACTGCAACAACAACAACAACAACAGCAACAGCAACATCGACTGCCACAGCAACTGTTGCTGCTGCAGTTGCTGCTGCAGTTGCTGTTGCTGCCGCTTTTTAATTATTTCACGTTTTTATTTTTGTTGCCTGCGCGCAGTGTTTATGCAAATGCTTTCACATCAATTTTCAAGTCTCATTACCAGAGCCAAGATTGTAATTGAGTTTGCCAAACTATTTTGACGCTCAATTGATTGTGCATACGCGCAGCGTTGCCTTGCCATAAATAATGTGAGATACCCTGTGAAATAGAAGTCATCGCACAGTGGGTAGCTAAGGGCTTTAAGAGAGGAAAATATACAGAGGGAGAGAAACAAGTGATAGATAGAAGCGATATTAATAAAAGCGAGTATGAAAAAGAAGGAGTTAAAGATAATAGATAGGCAAAAATAAAGTTAGATATAGAGAAAGAGGGAGAGTGAGAGAGAGAGGGATAGAGAGAGAGGAATCAAGGGATAGTCAGAAAATTAAAATAGGAGAAGAAGAGAGAAAAGGAAAAAAAGGAAGAAGAAGGAAAAGGAAAAGGAAAAGGAAAAGGAAAAGGAAAAGGAAAAGGAAAAGGTAAATATATTCTGTATTAGAGAGAAAGACATAGAGAAAGCGATAGATAAAAGGAAATACATTGATAGAGAAAAATACAGACACATAATAAGAAAACGATACGAACGAATGATATAGAGTAATAGGGAAAGATAGTGTGAGAGAGGGATGAGATAAGATAGAGAGCAAAAGGGGGACTAACAAGTAGAAAGAGAGAGCGATAAACAATGACACAGCGAGGGAAAAGGAAGAACAAAATAAGAAGAGATTGATGGATGCAAATAGAGAGCAAAGGAAGTTCTGAGGAAGGGAGTAAAATAAATAGAAAAATAAGAAGAGAAAGAGAGAGACAGAACGAGAGTAACATTGAATAGCCTACAAGATTTTTTAAACAAACTGTACATTAATCTTTACTATCTTAAAATATATATTTATGTGACTATTGTAGTATTATGACTATAATATGTGATCGTTCGTTAAATGAATTTATTGAAAAATATATCTTAGGTATATGTACTTATATATAAAAATTTATTAGTTCTAGTTCTAGATGATGTTATGTATTCAATACCAAAATAAACGTATGTCTTGTGACTATACAGAAGTGAAAATTCAATATATGTTTCATGTTTTATATTTCTTTGACTATAGAACAAAGTTTGACACACAAGCTTTGCCCTTTATTTGTCTTTGCCTTCAGCTGCTACTGACTCTAAACTAGTCAAACAATTTATTGTGATGCAACAACAAAATACTTTTCTTAAGATTCTAAGCATGCATTATATCATGACTTATAGTAAGAGAAAGCTTTAAGTATTTCAGTCAGGCTGACTAAATGTAACTTTAGGTCCAAGAATGAAATGGAAGAGTAAATCAAATTTAGATCAAGTGAACCAGCAAACTATGAAGCTTTTAAATAACCTTAAACAATTGCAGCTGGGGCTTTAAGCTGTTATTCGAAAGGCTCAACAAAGTTAGAGCACAAAATCTATATCTTCCCATCCAGTCCACAACAGTCTAAACACAATTCACAAACTAATAGCCGTAATTAGCTCTCAACTAATATTTGCCGCTTACCAACTGTAAATTAAATATGATATATGAATAATTTGACTTTTTTCACCTTTCCAATGCCAGCCAATTGCCTTGTATGCTTTACAGAGTATCTAATTGTTAAACACACTGTTATAGCACTTTTTTGCACATGTTTTTTAACAAACAATAACATGACACTTCACACGCAATTGAGCGCGGCGTTTTTTTCGCGCTGTGGCAATGAGAGGAAATAAATCAAATTACGAAGTGCACATGTAAATTAACTTTTCATATTAATTGCAATTTAATTAATTAACCGAAAAAACATGAATGTTTTCAATGTGTTTCAAGCATTTAAAGTCGTTAAGGAAACGCAGCAGAGAACGGGCAATAAAAAGCAGAGGGAGACAGCAACAGAGGGCGAGAGGCAGTGGGAGGGGCAGTGCGTGCGAAAGCTGGGCTCATCTTGAAAGATGGGACTATAAAGCCAACACCTTTGGCAGCGGTACGTGAACGTAAATTACAATTAATTACATTTTAATGACGCTTGTTTAATTCAGCGTTTACAATTACATGCACAATTATGGCAAGAGTGAGCCAGAAAAAGAGTGAGAAAGAGAGAGAGGGAAAGAGGGAGAGAGGGAGATGGAGAGAGGCAGCGAAACAGCTGTAAGTGCTGCTCATTAAGAACGCGCTGCACTCTTGGCTTGAAAATATGTTCATGCACTTGGTCAAGCTTTAACAAATGGCAGCGCACTATATATAAACAGATATATGTAAACAGATATATATAGACATATATACACACACATATATGTATGTAACTGGAGCAACTTTTGGTGCAATTAACTGACTGCAATTGGAAATCTTTTGGGGGAATGTCCAGCGACAATCAGAGGCAGAGACAAAGGCGTAAAGCGAACATTTATGCTGATATATAAGCACATTAACTACGAGAGACAGAGAAAGA
Source organism: Drosophila hamatofila (assembly GCA_035045345.1). Classification (NCBI taxonomy): domain Eukaryota; kingdom Metazoa; phylum Arthropoda; class Insecta; order Diptera; family Drosophilidae; genus Drosophila; species Drosophila hamatofila. The sequence goes on along the minus strand of JAWNPA010000020.1, from coordinate 1,939,309 downwards.
GAGAGAGAGAGAGAGAGAGAGAGAGAGAGAGAGAGAGAGAGAGAATCAGACAACAGGCATATTGAGGTGCGAATCCATAAACACACAAGTGCGAGAAGCTATAAAATTGAAATGCTCGCGCTGAAAAGTATGCTACGGCCAGTGGCAGCCAATGAGGCGTATGCGCAATGCTGCAATGCCCGCCGTGTGAATTGTGGCAGCAGCAATAACAACAACAACAACAGCAACAACAACGAGTACAACAGCAGCAACAACAGCTGACATTGGTAAAGTGCCGAGCAGCAATAAATATGCTTCAACTATTTGGCAGCCGGCGTATTTAAGAGGTCTGCAGCAAGCAGCAACAACAAATCAAAGAGCTACAGCTGCAGTGGTCTGACAGACTATAAAGATACCCTAGGGGGTGAATTAAAACTTCTTAGGTTGGGGCATATAAAGTAAGTGAAAAGAAGAGATGCCTATCATATTTTAATTATGAATATATATTTTAAATAAAATATATATTTTAGGATAGAAAGATAGTTGTCATTAAAGATATTTATTATTAAATTATTTGTTAATGACAGTTGTAACCTTTGCTCCAATTACACACTTTGTCAATACGTATAAGTGGTTTCATTAAAACTTCAAATAGAAGTCTTTTAGCATAAAGGATATTGTAATATAAAGCATATTCCTCTATGATGCCATAAGACCATGATCTATCGATCCCCATCAGCAGATGAGTATTTATATGTACGTGAGTATGTTTCTCTTTGTTGCTCTAAAATGGAATCGAATGTTGTTCATATATAGAGTACTTTTTCGAGATGATTCGAAAATCATAGAAATTGCATGGTTGAAAAGGCAGAAATTTAATTGTTGACTAATATCTCCGAACTTAACTAAAAGATATGATGAACAAATCTAGCTAATTCCAAACATATACGAGTGGCGCCATCAGAGGGTGAAGCTAAAAAACTGATCGGACTTCCCTAGTAAGTTACTTCTCTTTTAAATTTAAAGAACTACTTGGATATTGATTTCGAATACTATAAACAGTTAAATGATTGGAGACAACAAAAGAACTGTAGTATATATACCAGGCTATAAATACATTCCTGCTGATAAGGATCAATAGATCACATGTAGATTTTATGGCATCATTGAAGAAAATGCTTCATGTTCCTATATCCTATATGCTAAATACATTATGATCGCCAATAGACGTATATATACATACATATTAATATATTTATACCTGTACACCATATATTCATCACATACATCATATTTATGCCAATATATCGCTCCCATCAAACTACCCAATTTCACTCATTTTCAATTAATACAGGGTATAACAAGAAGCAGCACGCAGGCAGGCAGGCAGGCAGGCAGGCAGACATTAAATTGCAATTTATGCCAATGAGTTCTTAATGTACAAGCAACAACAATTGCTCAATGCCTTCTAATGGACCCTCTAACGGCGCAGGACGCAGCATGTAGGACAAAGAACGAATTTCGGGGTGGAGCAAATCGCGACGCAGCTCGGCGCCTGCCACCAACTTGGCTGTAATTTATTTGCAAATTATTATTAAAAGTTTTGCCTGGGCCAGAGTCCAGGCAGTCAAGCTGGCGGCCAGGGCCAGGGACAGGGACAGGGGCAGGAGCAGAAGCGGGTGCTGCGTGTTCCGCTCCTAAATGATTCGCACTTAGTTTGCTGTCAGCCACAACAACAACAACAAAAACAACAATGAGTGGAAGAAGAGCAGAAACAAAGCATACAAAACATAGCCGTAAAGTCGCGCCTATAAATCAAATCGCTTCTGGTTTCTGGGGTCAGCTTCTCCTTGTGTTAATATCCGAAAATGTGAATTTCCTCGCCAGCCATTGCCAAAGCAGTTCATATATGCTCGGATATGAATTACTTCTTAATAACTCAATGTACTTAAACGAGCCAAGAGATCATAATGATCCGGAATAAAACAACATCAACAGCATTTTCTATATATAATTCCTTTCTATTCTCAAATGCCTCATGCCAAATGCGTACTACCTAATGACCAATGACCAATGACCAATGACCAATGACCAATGACCAATGACCAATGACCAATGACCAATGACCAATGACCAATGACCAATGACCAATGACCAATGACCAATGACCAATGACCAATGACCAATGACCAATGACCAATGACCAATAACCAATGACCAATGACCAATGACCAATGACCAATGACCAATGACCAATGACCAATGACCAATAACCAATGACCAATGACCAATGAACAATGAACAATAACCAATGGTTAATGACCAATGACCAATGATCAATAATCAATAACCAATGACCCATGAATTATGACCACGGGCCAATGCATAATGATCAACGACTTATAATGACTAAGGCTCAATCACTAATGACCGATAACTAATCTTAATCGTCAAAGCATTTACCAATATACCCCGAAGTGCGTCTCTATTATCATATTACTCGTAGCACCTTCTTCAACACTGCCCATTCAACCGTATTTATTTTACGCCGACTCAATTTCTCGTCTCTCCATCTCTCTCTCTTCATTGAAGGCAGTTTAACTGCTTCTCAATTAGTTGCCAATTATTCAGCCCGACGATATCTGTACATGTGCGATAGACACGATGTATATGTATATATATATAGTATACCATATATATATATAGCTATGTATAATGCAGTGGGCGAGTGATATATGCGCATAGACGGCTTCGTGCTTATTCAATTAAATGCAATGCACCAACTCAATTTCGAAATCGCATTTATCAAGCCATTAGAGTCAAATAATCAGGCAGTAGCAGCCGTGGCAGGAGCCGTGGCAGGAGCAGCAGCAGCAGCAGCAGCACACAGATGCAGTGGGAGGCACAATGGGAAGCGGGCGTGGGGCAAGACGAGCCGCTCACATTAAATGCAGCCGTCGACGTTAGCTGATAACGGAATTTGCCTACCATTATAGAAGGAAGCAGCCGCCAGCGAGACGAGACGAGACGTGGGTGGTGCGCGGTGCAAGTGGTTTGAAGTGTGTGCCATGCCCAAACCGAAGATGAGAGCACTTCTGTGGGTAGCTCTAGGTGGCATAAGACGTTGACAACGAGCAGCTCAACGAACACAAAAAAAAAAAACCCCAAACCAATTGTTCAACCGGGGCCAGCAATCGCATTAGAAATAGTTGAGAAATCAAAATGATGATAGACCCCACCAGCACTCTCAAGCTCCATCCAAAAGGGGAGAAAGCCTCACGAAAGGCAGCCAGGTCTACGACAATAGCAGCTAGCTTCAATGGGATACAAGAAATACAAAAAAAAAAAAAAAAATCTTTAGAATTTACATTGTACTTGGAGAGCAGACTCGAGCAGAGCCGAGCAGAGCAGAGATAGAAATGAATCTTTGGCATAATGGACAGTAAGGACATCCTTAGATTACGAGTTATATATGTATATATACAATATATGAAATGTTCACAATTCTGGCAACTATTTCAATTTGTATAAATGTATTGCCAGACAGACTCGTATAGGTTGAAATAGAAATTTAACAAAATGAATTCCTACTGCCCTATACTTATTGCCATATCGGCTCTCTATGTGAATCTCACTAATGCAATGGGGGCATATATTCATGATTTTGATCAATTTTACCGCTGCCCAGACTTTGTTTTGTTGCTCATTGTGATTTTCTTCTCTTTTTCTCTTCTTGTTCATCTGTGTCTATTGTTCTCACTCATTCTTTTCTTCTTATTGTGTCTTTCTTCACGTTTTTCTCTCTTTTTTCTCTCTCTTATTCTCTTTTCTCTCTCTCTCTCTCTCTCTCTCTCTCTCTCTCTTTCTCTTTATTTTTCTCAATTTCTCACTTTCGACTTCTTTCTCTCTCTCTCTCTCTCTCTCTCTCTCTCTCTGTTTATGTGTCTCTCTATTTTTCTCTCTCCCTCTCTCTCCCTATTTCTCTCCTTCTTCTCTCTCTCCCCCTCATTTTCACTCACTTTCACTCTCTGTGTCGCTATCGCTTTTTCTCTTTCTCCCTTTCTATCCCACTCTAGCTTATATTCCCTCTCCATAGATCATTGCCTCACTTTAACACTCTAACTCTTTTTCTTACCTTTCCTCTCTAAAAACCTTTCGCTCTTCTTCACTCTCTTTCTCTCTTCTTTCTCCCTTTTAGATAAATCAATCCATCATCCCCTCATAGTCTAATGGGCATATTAATATTCTTACTACAGTCTAATTAAGCTCTCAGATTTGTTTATATTTTTCTACATTTTATTTTTCTGGTTTTCTTCTCCACTCTTCAATTGGCTCGTTGCAACTGCAGTGCTCATAATTGAGCTATGATGCCATTATACAATTGCATTGAAATCAGATTACAAACGTTTTACCACAAAATTGCATTGGCTGTCCTCATGCCCAGCTTCTATTCCCGATCCCCATTCCCTCCATTCCCCCTTCCCTCTTTCGTATTCCAATGGCGCATTGCAAGCGAGGCGCCATTATGATAAATGTGCAGAGCATCAAATAAGCCTGACTGCTATTGCCCTGCTTTAAGGTGGGCGTTGAGGGCGGGCAATGGGGGGCCAGCCCGCCACGCCCTTCAATTGGCTATGACGATGACGATGGCAGAGGCTGTCACTGCCGCGGCTCGCTGTACTATGCCGATGGCAGTACGAATTAGCGCCGTAAATCGCATTTAAATCGTAAAATTCTCACAGCCAGCCAGTCAACGAGTCACTTTGCCTTTGCATACAGAGTGGAGAGGCAAACAATCCCCGCGCAAAGCCAGAGACAATGTCAGCCCAGGCTCTGGCCTGTGGGCGTGGCTAGCTGGCTGGTTGGCTGGTTGGTTGGTTGGCGCCGTTAGTACGCGCAAAGATTTTGATCCTATAAACTAAATTGCATTTGACAGTTGGCGAAAAAACTTTTGCCTTGCCCGCCATAATTTTTGCTACGGAAAAAATAGGGACAAAAAGAAGAAAGCGAAAACGAAAGGTTTTCGAGCAAAGGATAATACTCTCAATTGACTTTCAATTTATATATGCTATGCCTCATTGGGCAGAACATAAACTGAATGCAGTTAAACCGATCTCAATGGCTTCTCGCTAACTTTCGTATATTTATGAACATTTAAATGCAATTAATTACAAAACCTAACCTAACGTTCTTTTTTGCGTTCTGGCGTTGCCACTTGGCGCAAGAGAAAACACTAACAACCGCTGTTATCAGCTGCGATCACAGCTGTTAAAGTGCTTATATATACATTTGGCATTTAACAGTGCTCTAACAGCTGCCCCTTTAGCTCAGTGGTAGAGCGTTGGTCTCGTAAACCAAAGGCCGTGAGTTCAACCCTCACAGGGGGCAACTAACTAAATGGATGCTACTTATTTTTATATTAAATCAAATTATTTTTCCAAGTTACTTTAAGCATTTCTAACAATCCAGTGCGCCCACTGCGCCATCTGTCGGCTGCAATTTCCAATCGATTGCCGCCATGTTCGCACTTCATGCGATAACGTGGAACTTTTGCAATTTGCGGCATTGGAAAGTTCGTCTTTACAGCTATGTGTGTACGTGTGTGTGGTGTGTGTGTGTGTGGTGTGTGTGTGTGTGTGTGTATGGAAAGGGTACAGTGCAGTCGTGGCCCGTATATACTACCTCAAGATTTTTGTACTTTTTCAGCCAGTTTGCAGAGTTTTCTTCTATATTTTTTTTCTATTTTGTTCAATTCGACTTTGCCAAGATTTATGCGCAGCAAGTTGAAGTGCGCTTCCGCATGTTTCGATAATTTGCGTGATTTTTGCATTTTATAGTGCAGCCTTTTCCAATGCTCGTTAAGGCGAAGCTAAACGAGTATATTGGCGGGGCAGAGTTTGCAAATTTTTAGAGTTTATAAAAACTGCAAGAAGTGAAAGGCGAAATAATTGGGCATGAAAATTAGGGAAATGAGTTCAATCTGATATCATATATTTATATATAGTTATGCCCACATAGGCGTGGCATATCCGATAAAAAATCTGCATCTGCATCAAATGCATCCTAAAACATAAATTTACAATTTATTTTAAAAATTTGTACTTCATTTCTTTTATTTTATTTGCAATTTGTAATATATTTTTTATTGAGCGAGTATCTAGCAGTCGTGTCTCGCTAGCGCATTGCATGCGTAAGTGGCAGACGTAGCTGCATCATTAAAAACTTGCAGCCAGCCACTACAAATGTGGGCCAGGCCACCTTCGACTCAGCTGCAGCTCGAAGCTTGAAGCTGCCCCACAAAAATGTTATAATGATTTTGTATTTATTTTAGCTGGCAATTAAAAGCGGCATAAAATATTTACTTGCAATTAGAGCAACTGCTTTCCAACAGCAGCAGCAGCTCAGCTTGGCTCAGCTTGGCTCAGCTTGAGTGCAGCTTGCGTTAGTCTCCAATTCCAGGATGTGTGGTTGGGGGGTGGATGGTTCGGGTGGTGGGCGTGAATCTATGTGCCATGACAGACACTAATTATGGTTTTTACAATTTGCGACTTGCAGCGCTAACCGCAAGACATAGGACATGGGACATGGGACATCAGACATCAGACATACGACATACGACATACGACATAAGACAGAAGACTTGCCATGCAACAAGGCGCAAGGACTTTACCTCGACGCTGCCATTTTGCGGTCTGCAGCTGGAAAGCGTGAGGCGGAAGGGGGCTGGGGCTGACTGGAAGGAGGGCACATCAAAATTTTAGCGAGTAGCTGTGTAAATTTGTCACAGCATTATCTTCAGCACACAAACACACACACGCACACACACATGCACACGTGCTGCCTGCATATGTGTGTGTGGGTAGGAGGCGTAGCAGCAGCGCATTGAAATCGCCACCATTAATAAGAAAGTTTGTCCTCAGTCGCCGCCGCTGCCTCTGCCTCTGCCGCTGCCGCTGCCTGCCTTGCTGCCTGCCTGCCTGCTGGTAATAAGCAAATTGAGATGACAAAGTTTATTGTTGATTTTATGTACACACACACACACACACACACACTGGCACACACACATACACATGCACATCGACTCCGGCGGGGATCAGGCGACCTAAATGAGTTATTTAAGTAGCACTTGCGCCCCAGTTTAAATGCGCTCGTAATTTGCCTTTGTGCCAAGCCAAGTTTTTGTACCGCAAAAATACATGTGTATGTGTTGTGTCGGCATACATACATACATACATAAATGAGTGACTGTGTGTGTTGTAAGTTTGTGTGCGTGTTTACAGGCAAATATGCTTGCTAAAGAACGTTTAACATCATAATGATAATATTAACTCATAACTTTTATATACAGTGTTGTATTAATTGTGTATATTTAAAAAATTAAATTTATACTGAATATTTTAATTCTTATAATATTTTATAGCTTCAACTTGTACAACTGCAGTAATTAAAATAACATGCTACCTTTACTTAAAATTATTAATAAATTTCTATATTAATTTCACACTTTTTCACAACTTGCTAACTTTTTTGTTTATCATTGTCAATTGCTAGTCATTAAGAGATTTTAAAGTTTCCTGTTGCACTGAAAACCAAATAAAAAATAAAAAAATGATTATAAAAAAATAAAGAATTTAATTTCTTATAATTTTAAAATATTTAACATTATTATTATAGTTAATATTATTGAATTTATAAGTAAACAACACAATTAACATGATGCCGCTGCTCGGGGCGGGACTCGAACCCGCAACTTCAAGCACCTCCTCAACAAACAAAACAAATAAGTTTTGCCTAGCAGTTTCTTATTTATATTAGTTAAGTAAAAACTCAAACCAAAACTCATTTTAATTTGGCAGGTTTCGAACCCAGGCCAAGCCAAAGCAAAACTCTGCCTGCAACGCTACTAACTTCAAGTAAATGCACCCATCGCCCAGTTTCTTAGACAGCTGAGCCACGATCAACTCAAACCAATTATAGCCAAAAATCATAAAAGCTTTAAATGTAATGCATTTGCTGGCTTTTTTTAGCTCACACGAAAAAAGTATGGGAATAAAAAACGTGAAAGAAAGAAGTGATTATGAATGTAAGCTGTGTTAATAAAAGGATTTCAAAGAATTAGCAAAACAAGCTTAACAGAATTTCAATTCAATATTTATAAATCTCACAAGAAGGAAAAGAAAAAAGGTAAAATGTAAAATATTGGAAATGCAAAAATTTCTATAAATAAAGATAAATGAAAAACGAATGAAAGTTAAACGAAAACCATTTTAAACTAGCAAATGCTCTTAGAAAAAACTATTAATAATATAGGCTACGATTTAATGTTTTATTTGTATAAATGATGCTGATTCATTGTTTTATATATTTTGTTCAATAAAAAAAATATATTTAATTGCCAAAAATTTATATTTTCTTTGCAGTGTTTGCTTATATTTTGTATTTGATTTAAGAAATTATCATTTAAAATTAAAATATAAACAAACAATAAAAAAACAACTTTAATTTAAGTGCTCAATTTTTATATGTATATTCTCTGCAGAATGTGCTTATATTTTTTATTTAAATAAAAATATAATAATTATATATATATATTACTATTTAGCAATTAAACTTATTTTATTATTTGTAGGTACTTTTTTAATATTTTTAAATAACATTTATTGTTTGGAAAATAGTAGATTTATGCTTAATTAAGAGGTATTAGGCCATCTAATTGTGGCTTCACTGTACTTATGACACATCTCTAAGACTACGTGTGTATGTGTGTGTTGTCTAAGCTATTAATGCGCATTGCTGTGCCTGTGCTTGGGCCTGTGCTTCGGCCTGTTCCACGTTTGCTTGCCAGTAGCTCCATTGCGACGTCTTACGACGTCTTATTCAGCATGTGGCATACTTTGTGTCCCGTGTGTGCATGTATGTGTGTATGTGTTTGTGTGTACTTTACTTGGCTAAGTACGTGATTTGATTAGCGCCCAAAAATCCAGTTCGTGTCTGTGCCGCACTTATGGCCATAGACCGAGCGACGAGCGACTTATCAAGCATACGCCGCATTGCACACAACAAATTGACAAAACAATTTTAAAATGTCTTTAATGTATGTGCCTAATACACATGTATGTTGGTGTGTATGTGTGTGTGTGTGTGTGCTTTCCTCTCTTTCTTTTTTTTTCTTTCTTTACATAAACATCGCCTGTTGAGGTCAACAAATTATCGCAAGCATTTTTCATACTCATTTCGGGCTGGCCGCAGCAACACCAACAACAACAACAACAACAACAGCAGCAGCAGAGGCAAAGGCAGCAGCAGCAGCAGCTCGGGGAATGTCAACAGCAAAATACGTGAGCAAACATAGAAATGGCTGCCATTGACAAACTAGTGGGAAAAGCCAGCCATAGAGAGAGATCTTTCTATGTGTGTGTGTAAACGAGACATTAATGTCATTATGCGTGTGTGTGTGTGGTTGTGTGTGTGTGGTTGTGTGTGTGTGGTTGTGTGTGTGTGTGGTGTTGTGTGTGTGGGCGGCACTTGTGTAAAAAGCAACTAATGAAAACGGAAATAAAAACCGCTCGAGGAATGCTGATGACTCTCCAAGGATGGTATTTAATATACGAGTACGGGTGTATGAGTGTGCCTGTGTGTGCGTGCGTGTGTGTGTGTGTGTGTGTGCATGCGGCTCGTGTGTAAAAAGGCTCAACACACAGCAAACGCATCGAGCCACACTTGCAGAAAACTTAAAGCGTGTGCTGAAGGCTTCAGTTACACTTCAATGGCCAAATTTATTTTCTGTTTAAATCTCTTTTATTTAAAGGAATTTGTTTTTATTTTCATATTCAAATGAAAAGAAATGTATTTTAAATTTATTTTAAATGCAAGAATTATTTGTGAAAATGTCTTAAAGAATCTATAAAATTGTCTATGCATATTTAATATAAAATCATGTGTAAATATTTTTAAAATCTTAATAAACATTCTTTAAGCCCCTTAATAAAATCGATTTAAATATGAGATATTTTACTGTTTGTTAAACAAAGCTGAAGCTTAATTTGAGAAAGACCCTTTGAAAAACAAATGCGCATAAATATTAATATAATTTTTTTTAACATATTTGGCACGATTTTACCCTAATTAAGCACTGCAATTTCTAAAAAAACAAATGCCTAATTTTATGTTTTTTTTTTATACTTTTTATTAACATTAAAAATAACAGGTTTCTTAATTTAAATCTTGAAACTCTAAACAAAATTTGTTTGACTTAAAAAACGCTTACAAGAAAAATATTTTATGCATTATTTGAAATGTTAAATATTATTAGCATTTCATGTTAAACAATTTAAATTTTATAAATTTAACTTTACAATATTTATTTAAATTTTAAACATTTTTTTTTGTTATTAATTTTTATATTATAATTAATATTTTGTTTTTATTATCTTGTTAAAAATTTTTTTATTTGTATTTATTTATTATTTTTTTTATTTATTTTATTTATTTATTTTGATTTATTTATGTTTCTTTTGTTTTGGGTATACAAATTTTCTATATTTATTTTAATAGTATTAGTTTTTTTTCAAAATATCTATAATTATTATTATTATGTATATTATTTGTATGCTTTTTATAAATAATATTATTAGCTTTAACATTTATCTAAAACTCAATTTGAGATTATTGTTCAACAAATAATTTATAAGAAACTCTCACTACAACATTCGAACATAGTTTTTAGCTGAGTGTATCTATTGCTGTAGCTGGCAGCTTCCACAGCTCCTGCTGCTCCTTCTCCTGCTCCTGCTCTGCTGTTTCCACCGCTTCAACCCATTTCGCACGCGCGCCCCAGCACTTAGCATCAATTTGGTGGCTCCGAACATAAGCGTCAAACAGAGACAGCAATATGGCCGTGAAAGGGAGAGGACGCGAGTGGGGGAGTGGTGGAGTGCGGGAGTGGGAGTGGGGGGGAGAGACAACTAAGTAAAAGCATAAGTAATGCACATAAATCAAAAATTCAGTTGCTGCCAGCGCTGCCTGTCAGAATGGCACGCACAAATACTCACTCAGTTCCGAGAGCCAAGTGCCAGTAGCCAGAAGCCAGAAGCCAGAAGCCAGCAGCCAGAAGCAGCCCAGCAGCTAGGCCCGGAGTCCTGGCCTGCTAGGTAGACCCAGAGCCAGAGCCGTAGCTGTTGCTGCTGGAAATGCTTAACAATGTGCAAGTCCAGTGGCTGGCAGGACAATTACCACCAAGTGCCGAGCCGCTAGCCCAGCACAATCGAAAACTTAGCCAGCGTGAAATATTGAAGCCGAACCAGGCACAGCACCAGCAACAGCCCCAGCCCCAGCCACAGCCACAGGCCGGAGTCTACAGTCCGGAGTCCACTGCCCAGAGCTCCCTTCATCCATCGACATTGGCATCTTGCAGCGCGTCGCGTTGGCAAATGGCACCTGCGGAATGCGCTGTCGGAATCTCTTGAAAAATATTTTTATATAGATAATCGAATACATATATGTATGTGTATATATATTTATACATATGTATATTACGTCTTGGCTGAAGTCAAAGCCATAACTCTGAGCTGTATAGCTATAGGCTACAGTGAAAGTTGACTGGAACGAACAGCAGCTATAGCAGCAACAGCATTGCTAATTATATAAATTAATTGAATTTATATGATTAATATTTGAGTAAATATAGTATTTTATTTATTTATTATATATTTTTTATTTAAAATATTTTAGAAAATTTAACAACAACAAAGTTACTAAAGTAAATTATGTGAATCAAGAAAATATAATTGAAAAGGGAGAAGAAAAATTTGATAAAAACGGATATTATGGATTTTAATAATATAAAAGCATTGGAAATATTTAGGGAAATTTGTTTAAAATATAGGAAATTTGTAAAAATAAATTTTTTTTTTTTTCATATATAATTCAAAAAAAAAAAAAAAATTAAGTACACATTAAATATTTAAAGCTGTTAAAAATATACATACACAAAAAAATATATTAACATTTTTATCTTTTATTATCATAGATTTAGGTTTATAATATATATTAAAAATTTTAATTTTTAACATTCATTGTTGTTAAAAAAAAAATTACAATATGATATAATTTAAATAATTATTATAGGTTTATTTATATGTTAAAAAATTTTAATTATAAATAGATATCTAGTTTTTTTATTTTGAATAAAAAAATATATTTTAATAATTTTATTAATTAATTGATAAATAAAATATGCTTAAGTTTTTTACTACATTAGCTTAATTAATATTAAAAAGAACAAACAATTTCCTTAAAGTCTTTGCCGCAGCTGATAGCAATTGAACTGTTCATTATAGTGTGTGCTTGCTGTATATATAAATTTGCTGTGGCCAGACAGGTGTGTAATTTATTGATTATTCCGCTAGATATGCTTACACACACAGACAGACCGACAGACACACACACACCCACTTACATAGTTATAGAGGTTGCTTGTTTAGACATTTTGTCATCTTCAATTTGTGGCTGTCATGCTGGCTGGCTGGTTGGCTGGTTGGCTAGAAGACAGGCAAAGGACGCACTCATCCTGCCAAAGGAGCTGAAGCTGTAGCTGTAGCTGAGGCTGTAGCTGTGGCTGTAGCTGTGGCTGGCACTGGCTGCATTTCCAAAAGTGGATTACAAGCTGAAGGCACTTGTAATCGCTGCGTTAAGCCAGCCAACAGGCAGTGCCAAGAGCGAGGAGCCAGCAGCCAGGAGCCAGGAGCTGCCTCTTATTGAACAGCCACACCCACTGCTCGCTGCCCGCCGCCCCTCAGGCCTGTCTCAGGGTGGGGCGAGGCGAGGATTGGGCTGTCGCGTTTATTGAGTTTTAATTGGATAAGTTATAGACGCTCTCATGTTGCATAAATTCCACAGACATCTTTGTTTTCTCACCCACACACACGCAGGCACACACACACACACACACACACACACACACACACACACACACATGCACACATTCCAGAGGAAATGGCGTAGCAGCTGCTGCAAGCGCATTCGTGCGGCAATTGCTAAAGACGTGCTTCTCATTACCTGACCAGTTCGGCCAGCTCCACCTCCACCTCCACCTTCAGCTCCAACTCCATTTCTAACTCAATTCTTGTTATCACTTGTTATCATTTATCAGCACAATCAATGGCAAGTTCATTAGGCAACTGCGTGCGTTTAATTAACGCATTGTTCTCGCTTACAGCTGACTCGAGTTCGAATTCGAATACGAAATTGAAATTGCAATTGTAAAGGAAATTACTATTGGCTAAACCTATTCATCTTTAGCATTTACTAATTAGTATATATAGTATAAAATTAAGCTAAAATAGATATTATTTAGTATTTCTTTTAATTTAATTTTGTTTCTTTTTGCGCAGCTAAATCGGAGCTGGAGAAAAGGGAATTTGGTAATGTACTTTAGCGAATGTTTTTTAATTATAAAGGGAAAATCGATAAAGGCATATAGGGAAATTTTTAAGATTGGTTTAAGGTTCAATTTCGTTTTAACCTTTAATCAATTTTTGCCAATAATTTTAAGTTATCTTGTCAAAAGGAATTTGGTGTGAGAAAATTTGGAAAATTTAGGGAAAACTTTCATTTAGTGGAATAAATTATTGCACTCCTTAATAAACGAAAGAAATTGTGTACACGTGACCCAAAAAGCAAAATTCAGCTAGATTGGGTAAATTTCCTAAGAGAAATATGCAAAAGGCAATTTCTGATAAAGCAGGAAAGAAGCTTGATTTGTGGAGCAATGTTTGAAATATGCACAGCAAATTCGGTAATTTGTTGGCAGCATGTTAAGGGAAATTTATACATTCGGCAAGGGAAATTAAAAAACTTCACAGTCAATATAATAACTTTCAGGAAATTTTACGCATTCAGAATTTTCTATTATATTTCATATTTTAATTTTATGTAAAAAGAGAAAACAAAAATTATTTAAAAGTTACAAGTTGCAAAGTATAGCAAATTATGTTGCTATCGACAAATTGTTCAGACTTTTTTTATTTTTTAATTATTTTATTGTTTTAATTATTCATTCTAAAGTAGGTACAACAAAACCTTAATTCCACTTACTCAAACTGTCAAGCTACCAAATAGTATTAATAGGTAACACTAATGTAAGCTATCACGTTTAGATAATACATCAAGCGTCAAGCTATATTCAAATATTATATACCAAATCAAAAGCGAGTTTAATCTGCAGATTGCCAAACATAATAAACAAACTCGGTCGATTATTGTCTCTAATAGCACTGGACACGCAGCGCCATCTGGCGGCAATTATTGTACTTTTAGCTGCTGGCACAGAGAACGCAAGAGGCAGACAAAAAGAGTGGGAGAGAGAGACTGGGAGTGGGAGTGGGAGTGGGAGAGACGGCAGTGAGTGGGAGGTGTGAGCAGGGCAGCATCATCATTCGTCATGGCTGCATAGTTGTTCATTATTATCGCTGACATTGCGACGGTTGGTTCGCGCCCCGCCATGCCCACCGCCCCCAGTCGGCTTTTCCCGCTTATAATTCATTTCTATTGTGCCACGCCTGAAAGGTCCTTTTGATCCGGCTGACTTATTTGTCTTAAAGGAAGCTCGCAGTGAAATTGCTTTTCCTACTCGCATCCTGTTGTTCTGTTCGCTTGTTGCGCCACGCCTCCCCAACTCCCCAACTTCCAGCTGCCAAGCTATCCAACTTCCCAGCTGCCCACATTGCCTTTGTAGTGCATAAAGTGTATCTGGGTATCGGTGTTAATAGACGCCTCTTCTTCTGTTGTCTTCTGTTCTGTTCTCTTGTCTTGTCTCGTCTGCCCGTCCGTCTGGCTCTCTCTCTGTCTCTGTCTCTGTCTCTGACTCTATCTCTATCTCTGGCTCTTCATTTGTCGCTTGGCGCTTATTGTCAACGGCGCTGGGCTTCATTTTCTTGTGATTAATGTCGTCATTAACTGCAATTAACTTTTTTTTCAGCTGCTGTCGCTGCTCGTTTTCCTCTTCCTCTGCTACTTGTGCGCGACAAATCTTTGACAGCAAAAAGCCAAAAGCCAAAAGCCACTTGACTTCCATGTTGAGCAATGCCAATTTGTGTGATATATCCCCTTCTATATATATATATGTACATGACCACATCCTTCGATAGTGGCCATCACTCATGTGTCCTTCGAGCTTCGCTGTTTTTATTTGTTGCCTTCCTAATTATTTGTCAAGCATTTTAGCTGCTAATGGCCTGGGCTGACCTCGCCTCGTAGAACTTTATGCGTTCTCCCTCTACAACTCAGCCCCTCTTTCTCTCTCTTACTCACTCTCTCTCTCTCTCTCTCTCCCACACAGCTAACTTCAGTGTCACATGCTTGCAGCACGTGCTGCACGTTTTGTTGCATGTTGCAGCTTCAACTCCCATTGCAACTCCCTGGCCTCATTGCCAGCAGCTTCTCATGGGATTTCGAGTTCGAGTTCGACTTCGAGTTTCGACTACGAGCTCGAGCACAAGCTCGCGTCTTCAAGTAAATTTTGATAATTTCACACCCAACAAAAGGAAATCGCTCGTAAACCAATGCCAGAATGACATCGAAAAACTTTTATATGCTCTGTTAGATATACACTGCATTAGAGTCGCTTGGCTTTTGCATCCAGGTCGGCAGCAGCTTTAAGCAACAAGTGCACTAATTTGTATAAATGTTAACAGCTGCTATAGATGTTAACAGTTGCCATATATGTACGCTAACAGCTGAAATGCAAAAATATGAAGGAAATTTTTCAGACAATTTATGGCAATAATGGGAAATCTTAAATGCAATGCTCACGGGAAGTTTTAAAACGAAGAGAAACTCTTGTAAATAATAACTATAACAAAAAATTGTGAGCTAATATATTTATTCTTTACTTATTTTATTATTCATTATTATTTATATGTTTTTTATTTTGTAAAGGAATTTATAAAAACAAAAATAAATTAAATCAAATGGGATTTTAAATAAGGTTAACATTAAGGGAGCTTCTAAAAACCATTGTTTATATATAAAAATATATATATATTAAGATTTATATATTGGAAGGGGTAAAAAACATAGGGATCAAATAAAGGATTTTTAGAAGTTTATTAATATTTATTTATTTATTTTTTATTTTATTTTATTTTTTTTTTTTTTTGTATTTATATATTTACGAAAATTTATAAAAATTGGGATTTAAAAAATTAGGAACAATTTACAAATATATGGTTAACATTTTAAGAAGCTTCTGCAAAAAAAAAATTATATAGAAAATATATACCTACAAATAGATCTTTAGGTAGAGCATATAGAATTTCTCACATCTATCTGTGTGATTTTTGGCTTGGAGCATGTGTCGGCATTTTTATATTTGGATATTTTTTTTAAGTGCCTGCTCACACGCACACAGTGGGGGTGGGAGAGAGACTATGGGAGTGGGAGTGGGAGAGGGAGAGGCAGACACCCACACGCAGTTACCTTTTTGGGCTATTTGGGCTTTGGCTTTAGCTTTGGCTTTGGCTTTGGCTCTGGCTTTGGCTTTGGCTTGCATTTCTGTGTTTTAACTTTCTTACAATAAAGTGATGTTATCTTGGGCCCCAGCTATTTTGTGGCTTAGGCAACAGGCGAGCGCCGAGCCGAGTGGCAAATGTGCTGCACTTGGCGCTAGGCAGCAGGCAACGGGAGACAGCGGGAGATGGCAGGTGGGAGGGAGCACAGGGAGCACAGGCGACAGGATCTAAGGGAAATTACTCTGTGCTTTATCGTGCATATAAATCTATTTGCTCAGGTGTTTTTCGCTGCTAATATGTTTGTGATGACTTTATTTTGCGCTTTCCGCCCTTGTTTTCTTTGCGCCTTTTTTGCTGCTTTTTTGGCCTTATTTATATGTGGGCGGGGCTGCTGCTTAACAGTTTTTTTTTCTTCCTTTTTTTTGCTTTGTGGCTCTAGAAAAGTTGTAAAAAGGTTTTCGCCCGCTTTCGGCAGCTGGTCTGGCAAACACACGCATTATTTTCAGTTTTTCGCCTGCTTTAATATTTTTGCGCAATTTGCTTAAATAAATACGTGACACGCCTCCTGCCTCCTGCCGCCAGCCTCCGGCTTCTACTCACCGCTGTTAGCTGAAAGTGCAAATTAAAAGCCAAAATCGTTAGGCTAAATGCTTTAAGCACTTAGCTTGCACGCATGAGAGGCATTTGTTGTTGTTGCTGTTGTTGTTGTTATTGTTGTCATTGTCGCTGGTTAACTGAAATATTCAGTAGCAAACATTAAGCGCGGCCCAAGTCGCAGGACAACAGCCACAACAACAGCAGCAGCAGCAGCAGCACACGGGACCCCCAAAAAATGAATATGAGGACAAGCTTTTAAGCCTTTTTTTTTGGAATGTGCTTAAGCTAAATAACAACTAGACAACATACACTGTAAAAAGTGAATGAGCTTAAGATTTAAAATCTGCCTAAGTAAAATTCCTTAAAAATGTAAAAACATAGACAAATTGAATCTAATTAGATAATGAAATATTGGAGAGTTTTTATTTTTTATAAGCATTGCTTAAACTGCTTAACAAACTAAATTTACTTTACAGCTGGCTTTATGGCCGAATTAAAAAATAAATGAAATAGTAAGACTTAGCTGGGCCTCGAACCTGCAACCTAATGCCTAACTCAAGACATGGTTAGCTTTCAATTCAATTACTACTCACTTAACAACGGAGGTTAATTCCTCGTTATCTCACATGAGTCAATAGCGCAGGCGCAAAGATTCTGCACTTGGAAGAAGTTTGTATGCGCGGGTTTGAGGCTCGATCAGGATGGCAGAGCAACAACGGATCATCAGGAATATTATTTTGTAATTATTGTTTTTTTCTTAGCTTGCCTAGGCTAGAGGCTCGGAGAGGGCGGGCAAACAGATCAGAAAGAGGAATAATAATAATCGAAATTTTTAAATATTGTTCTCTTCGGTTTTCATTAATAATGGGAAATCAATATACTTTTTATAATACATATAACATTAAAAATGCCTTTTGATTGATATTAAACATTTAAAAAAAAAAAAAAAAGGAAAAAAAATCACAAAACAACAACAATGAAAAGCATGCAGCTTAGCTCCAATTCAGTAGATATGTATCAATGGCGCTGTGGGAAAAACGCTTGCTTAACAAGGGAGGGAGGGAGACACACATTGATCAGAGTGACGCGTGTGTAGTCTCAGGTTCGAGTCCAGTGTGAGCTTGCATATATATGAAAGTGTTAACTAACATAACATAGAGATTCTTTAACAGTCTTGCGAATGTTTTATTAACAGTATTTTAAAACTCCAAATAGTTTTTGGAGCTTTAAATATTCCCTAACAGTTTTTTGAAACTATTAACATGTTTTAAGTTTTTTATTACTGTTAATAAAATCGTTAGTTAAAGCAAATTTAAATGTAATATTTAGTATGCCTAGGCAATCTTTAGTATGCCACAGCAACTCGATTTGCAATAAAGTTGGCTTAAATTTAAGTGCCCAACCTACAGAATGCTGTTTTATTGTTAACCACATTTTTCACTGTGTATACACTATGTGCACACACACACGCACACATGTGTATGTGTATTGGCACAACAATGTCCTCGCGACCACACACATGCATACACACACACCTACATAGAGCCAACATTTACTCAAGGGATTAACTGTAAAGATCTTAATGCCTCTATTTCGACGGTCTTAAGTATACTTCCGCCTGGCCAGGTCGCCCAATGTGTGACAGAGGGACAAGTCAAGCAGCAGCACTGACTTAGCCCCCAGCCCCCACTGCCCCCACTGCCCCCACTGGTGCTCCCATCCACACTTGTTTTTCTAGCTTCTTAGTATTTGTATATATATGTATGTATGTATATATATGTGTGTGTGTGTTGTTTGTATTTGGGTCTTGAGTTTGTTTTGCACACTAGCCCTTCGGCGGGCGCCCTTTAGGCCCGCTCCCTCCCTGCGCGAGCCCTCGAGGCGTCACTTGCGTGTGTTTTGTTTGCACTGTGTGCGGTCTTTCGGCTTTTTGGGCCACATATGCACATTGTCATTGCCAAGTACCACTAATATTATTTACATTTCGTTAGGTTTATGTGTGAAGCAGTCCTGCTCTCAACTAACCCACTCCAGACTCTCTCTACCTCTACCTCTCGAACCACTCCGAGTCAGATCTATTCATCCATTTGCCAACCAAAAGAACGACCAATCAAAGTCCGGCGGAAACAATTACTACGAATTACTCTGCCAATGCCAATAAAAGTACTTTTATCCGATTTTTCCTCTCTTCGTCTTCTTCTTTTGTTTTTGAGTAATAGAATTTCACGGCACAAAAGTTCGATACGCAGCAACTTTTATGAAAACTGAAAGACCACATCATGCAAATACTTGTTAAACAATTACAACAACGACAACAACATTTGTGAGCAGCTGTTGCCAACAGCCGTTGCGCGTATAATTGAAAAATATATCGAGTACAACATGAAATCTGATTTAAATTACATTCAAACATGAAAGAACGAAAATTCCATACCATAGCGAATACTGTATATGCTTTCTTGAGCTAATAATAATTGTTTGTGTTTTTATATTTTTATAAATATGAATTTTTGTATTTTCTTTTATCTTGAAGCAGACTTTTCTTTTTTAAGTATATCAACTCGACGGCTATTACTAATCAGGAATATAAGGTTCCTAGAAATAAATTTTATAATTTCTCATTCCGTGTGATACGAGCTGCATAAGAAATCTATAATATCTTGACCCCCACACCTACCCTACACTTTACAGCAACAAGTCTATGCGGTACATAATACAAATTACAAAAAGAAAAGTTATAAAACTTGCAATTTATGAAGTTTTTGTGGCACCTGGAAAGCTGAAGTTTTTTTTTTTTTTTCTTTGTTATTTGAGAGGGAAAACTTAGTTATCTAAAGCTGAAAAGCTACGCTCGAATGCTGTTGACGACAATGTTGAGCTGATAGTCAATGGGAATCAGATTTTGGCATAAAATAATTAAAATATTACCAAGTAATTAAAAGATCACAAAAGAAACTTTAAAATTGTTTCAAAACAAGTTTTATACAAAAAAAATTCGCTCTATCAAATATGAGTAGAATATGGGCGTTTAATATATATATTATATCAGTGTTTTTATTTTTATCTTTACAAAATTGATAAATCTTTGATTTTAATTAAACTTACGTATTTTCAGCGTTTTGTTTTAATTGCATTGAGCACTGGCGGCACTGTAACTACTTATGTTAAATAACATTAGCTTATGTTAAGTAGCATAAACTGGCAACTCCCACTCTTACACGCATTTCAGCTGGCAGCGCTGATATTGCACTAAGTATTGGCAACGCTGCATTTACAGTGCCGTTAAGCTTTACTGCATGCTGGCAATGCTGCAACTGACAGCTCTTTTACTTTTGAACTGAAAATCTGTGACTGCATTTGTCAACTACAAACATCGCGAAGAGGAAAATGTTATATTATTTAATAAAATTCATTAAACTCTGCTTTAGCGAGCCAAGTCAGCATAGCGAGCACTTTAAGAAACTCAAGCGGGAGTGGACAAATGATCGCATCGGAAAGTGCATAAACCGGACAACATTCGTTTCCTTCCAGTATTTCCGAAATTGTTTTTTGCTGCATAAGACACCCGTGGCGAAATGCGACGAGGCCAGTTGCATATGGAGGCAGATACAGCACATCATTGAGCACATAGACCGGGCGCAATATGCAATCGACGTAGCGATCTATGTGATGGACTACTGCACCCTGGGCAACGCACTGCATCGAGCCAGTAAGCGTGGAGTACGAGTGCGCGTGATCTGCTGCAAAAACTACGACTTGCTGCAGGAGAGATACGGCGATTACATATGGCTGCGCAGACTATCTTCACTGCAGAGACAGCAGCGTGATGGGACCATGCATCACAAGTTCTGCGTCATCGATGGCTACATGGCCCAGCGCGAGAGGAAAGCTAAGGTATTGACCGTTTCCATGACTGGCTCCATGAACTGGATAATGACGCCCAGAAGCTGCGACGATTGCCTCATCACCAGTTCGCCCAGGATTGCCAAGCGACTGGAGCAGGAGTTCGAACGCATCTGGTCGATATGCGAGAGACGCGAGATTGGACCAAATGTAAAACATTTATTATAATATCTTATTGTTTATATTTAATATAATATATATAAATATGATATTATACATATATATTGATTTGCTTTCGATCTTAAGGCTCACTTATGGGATACGTTTTGATTTCAAGTGTGGGATTCGGCTCTGAAGCTGAGTTACATATTAGGAATCGTATGTAATGTGCCCGCATCGATGACAGATTGCTATCCAATCCCAAACATTAATTAATAACAGCTCAACTAATCTTGTTGCGTAAATAGTATTTGATGAGCTGTATGCAGACCTCCGCATCCTCAGCGCTGTCGTGGCCCGCCTCTGCAGGTCAAGGAGAGATTATGTTAATGATATAGATAGAGATACATATATAGACAAATCAGTTTACCATTTTCTTGTATAATGCGCTTTAGATTTTCAATGCAGAGCGTTTTGAGTGCTCGCTTCTTGGGCAGCCCCATCTTGTGTGGGAATAGCACCGATGTGTCCACGACTACATCGTGTATCAGTTTCAAGGCCTTCATGTCGCTCTCCAGGCTGTGGCCCACCAGCACCGTCTTGGCATGGAACATGGACATGAGCACCGCCTGAACATCGCGTAGCGTGCGTGTCTCCTTTGACAGCATGGCCTCCGTGATGCCCGAATAACTAAAGCAAAACAAATCAGTCAATCAAACGGAATGGAAAGCTAAAAGCCGTATGCATACACAGTATTATAGTCCACAATTTGATTGTCCGGCTTGACGAGAGCATCGTAAACGCTGCGTCCATTGATGTCCACAACGGTCACTCGGGTCAGCTCGATGCCGTGCGTCGTATAGCACATTTCGCAGTCGAGCGCATAAATATCCTTCTTGGTGGGCACATAGTCATCCGGGCGCTCAATGGTCTTTATGAAGCAGGTCAGCTTATCCGGATCGTAGTAGTCGCTGACATGATAGTTGGCATAGCTGCAGCCAGGCGTGCCCGCTGGCTGCTGGCAGCAGCGATGCTGATTGTCAGTGAAGCCGCGCCGATAGCCCGTGCTCTTTGGATGATAGTTGCACATGTCCGTGCACTTGGTGTCATAGATGCTCAGGTTGAACACCTTGCCGCAGCGGGTGCAGTAGCGTTCGGTCTCGTTGGGTCGTCGATTCGGCCGGCAGGAGCGTATGACAGCCGTGCCGCGCACCTTGCCCGGCCGTGGAAAGCCGTTCTCCACCAGCTGTTCGTCGGTCATACGCAGATCGTACACCATCTCGTATGCCTTCTCCGCACTGAGTGTATCAAAAGGCTCCGACGAGGATTTGCTAAAAGGTTGAGTTTAAGAGTATAAGTTACACTTTTAAGAGAGTTCTGCATACGCACTCCTTCTTCTCCACGCTCCAGGATGTGGTGAGCGCCCTCTTGCCGCCCAGCATCATCTCGTGCGAAACAGTCTTGTTGGCCACACTGGGCTGATTGCCCGCCTCGACAGCCTCCTTGCGCAGCTTGTTGATGGCCAGCATGCAGCTGTTCTTATAGATGGACGGCGTGCAGCACTTCTTGAACACGGCCAGCTCCTCGACCTGCGCCCGCTCCCAGGCGTCAGCCAGCTGTGGATAGATAATGGTGCAATGCTTCACCATCATCTCATAATACTGCATGCGTATGTTATACGAGATTTTGGAGCTCTGCGGCTCCAGCACCGGCGGCTTGGCAGCAGCCACGCCCGTCGCAGGCGCCACCTTGTCCAGTGCCGCAGTTGGCTTATGGGCCAAGCGGCTGCCGCCTTTGAAGGTCTGGGCAGCTGTGAAGGCGGGCTTCTTTTCCGCCTGCAACTCCTCGATCTTCTTCTTGGCGCGTGCGATGGCAATCACATTAGCCACGGGCGTAATGGTGCGAGCTAAGTGGATGAAAATGGTTAATATTAGATTAGCCGTATAGAGAGTAGATAGATAGATAGATATAGCCGGTCACCTGTGCGCGTTGGTGGTGCCAGGCAGCTGCGTGAGATGAGCGGTGTTAGGGTCTTGGCACGCGCTTCGCGCAGCTCCTCTTGCGCCACTCGCACTCGCTCCTGGGCCTGGCGCAGCAGCTCGGCATCTGCGTCGGCGCGCAGCTTCTCCTGGCGTCGCAGCTCGGTGCGTCTGTCGAAGATCGCCTGCATGGCGTTGCGTATGTGATTCGGCTTGTGCACCGTCACCGGCGCCTGCGGCTTGCACTTGTCCGCATTCTCGTGGGCAACGCGACGCTTCTGCAGCGCCGCTGTGGCTGCCTCGGTGTAGGCCTCGATGTCCGGCGAGGGCGCTTTGCGCTTGCGCACATTCTCCGTGCTCGTCTCCTCCGGCTTTTGGGCAAACGCCTGCTCCAGCTCATCGAATATCATTTCACACTGGCGCACAATCTCCGCCTCGGAAACATCCACATTCACTTCGTAGTCCAATGCAAAGTCATCATCAGTCTTGGCTGGCAGTTCGATAGACGTTGAGGTGTCTGTTTCGGCTTTGGTTTTACTTTTACTCGAGCTGGAGCTGGAGCTGGAGTTGGAGTTGGAGTTAGTGTTGGGATTAGAGTTCGAGCTGGAGCTAGTTTTGGGTTTGGAGCTGCTCGAGCTGCGTGATGTGGACTTGGAGCTAGAGCTACTGTGATGGCGACTCTTGGACGATGATGATGATGATGCAGATGTGGATGTTGCTGTTTTGGATGAACTGCTTCTCTCCTTGCTGCTGGACTTTTTCTCACTGCGATGCTTATCGCTGCTCGATGATTTTCTATGCGAAGTCGATGATGATGATGATGATTTGTGTTTGGAGCTGGAGCTGGAACTGCGATGCTCGCCCGATGATCGCTCTCTATCTTTCTGGGACGAGCTGCGATGTTCTTTACTTTCTCTAGATTTGTGATCATGTTTGCGGCTGGACGAAGACGATGAAGTCTTCTTTTCGTTGTCGCTCTTTGGAGCCTCCTCACTGGGTTCGGTCTTAATTTCAATAGTTGTTTTGGCCAACTCGTCCAATTCCGTCTTCAATTCGGCCTTCACTTGGTCTTGCTGTTCTCCTTGCTGTTCCTCTTCTTCCGACTCTTCCTCTTTTTCAGGCTCTGTCCAGTCGCCGTCATCACCATTTGCCGTTGCTATTGCGGAAGGCACATATTTGGGTGCACTCGCCGTATCGGCAAAAGGCTTTTTCGCCGGCGAAGCATTGAGGGCCGGCTTCTCTGGATGGTATTCCAGATTGGGTTTCTTTTTGGGCGCACACATCGTCATCTCGGGCAGCGGCAGGGAGAGCAATTTGGGCACCGGCGCTGGCTTATACTCCGGCACCGATTCCGCTGGCTGTGTCGTTTCCACATCGTCTGCGAACAACGGCCGTTAAGTGTTTGCATAACTTGGAACCCACACACACACACTCACCCTTGCGATTATGCTTGAAATGACAGAAAGGACGTTTGCAGTTGAAGGACGCTTCGCCGTTTTCATCATTGCTGCCGCTGCTATTGCCGGCGCTGTTGTAGTACGGGCAAGCGAAGCTTTTGAAAAGGCCTGTCGATGGTAGCATTTTGGCCCTTTCCCCTTAATTATTAATTGCCGCTTTATTGACAAGCGTTATGGGAAAATATAATGTTCTATTTAATTCGTTTTTTGTGTATTTGCTCATTTCACGAAATTAATGCCAGATGTTTTGCGAAACAAGCAGCACGGCGTTGCCACTTGTTCTATAGTGTGGCAGCACTAGAATCACAGCTGGAGCACATAAACAAATTGAAGCCAGCAACCCAATAGAAATTGTACAGCAATGCTACATCTGAAGGTTAGTACTTATAGGTCAGTGATATATATTGGAAATGTAACATAGACTGATAACCTGGTATAATAAAATACCAATATCTATTAAAAAATACACCACAAACACATAATGAGATGTGCGTGTTTTCAACTGGGCAGTATAGTTGTTCATTGCTAATTGACATCATTATTAAATAGTTAATCAAAGTTATATAAGTACAATTATTTATTCGATTTTATCAATTATGTCTACAATTGCAAATTCGTATATTTAATGCCATAATTAACTTGTACGTAAATAATTATAAATAATTTTTATTTTATTTTTTTGTAATGTATATATTCTACAAAAATATTATACTCTTAAAATGCAGCCCTTCTTGTTCTAAATATTTATTTTGCACATTTTATCAATATATATTTATTATTTTACTTTATAGCTTATTATTATGTTATGATGATTATTTTCGTTATTCTTAGATTCTTTGCCGACTTGTTGATTTTTCTTAAGTTCTTGTCGTGCTCAGTCGTGTCACGAGCGCAAGTAACGAGAGCGCGCCCAGCTCTAGAACAGTGCCTGAGTGTGCGGGTGGCGGGTACAAAGTCCAAAGTATTTCTCTCTTGCAGACAATTGAGGAATGACGTCACAGTTTATTGTGCTAGTTGTTGGAGCCATGCTTACTAATGATTTGCGCATGCATTGCAAAAATGCAAATCCATTAAAATGAAAACATTTGAGCGCGTTATTTATATATGCACATGTATGTATTTGTATGTGTTGAGTTTTTATCTATAGAATGCGTTCATTCAACCGCTCAAATCGATCGCAGTCTTATCAAGAGAGACTCACGCACGCACACACACGCAAAAGGGCTCGCCAACGCTTGTGGCTGGGTTGGTTTTCATCAAGGTATTTAGTCGTCTAGCGGCACTTCGACACACCGGTTGAATACAAGTGAAGGTCAGTAAAAATGGAGGCACAGCAACAGGCTAATCAAGCGTAAAAGAAAACCAAATACTTATTAACATATTAGCATATACGGTATTCAGTGTGTGTGTGTGTGTGTGTGTGTGTCTGTATCTGTGTGTGTGTTAGCGAACTTTGGCCAACACTTAACTGAAACTTTGGACCATTTGTGCAGCAGAAATTGAAAATGTAATCAGCTGCTGCTTATCTGCTTATCTACAGACGATTATAGATAAATATATTATTTACCATGAAATTAACGTAGCTAATATATTTAGCAGCTTTTTTGGATTATCATGGACCGTGCTAGCCTATTTATCGGTGACAATCAAGAGAGCACGTTTAGCTTTGATGAGACGTTGCCACCGCTGCCGCTGCCAGAGCTGAAGGATACACTGCAACGTTACTATGCCGGCCTGCGGCCCTTTGGCACGGACGAAGAGCTGGCCGAGACGAGGCGCATCATTGCGGAGTTCGAGACGGGCATTGGCGCCAAATTGCAGGAGAAGCTGAAGGAGCGCGCGGCTCGCATGAAGAACTGGCTGGGCAGCTGGTGGGAGGATTATGCATATCATCTGATGCGTCTGCCATTGTTGCCCTATCAAATCATGTCCATGCCCTGCCAGCTAAGCCATGTGGGCGTGCCCGAGCGACCGGACTACATGCTCAAGGTTGAACACTCTTCAACCGAATCATTTGCAATCACTGCAACTAATCTCATTCGTTTCAGAGTCTCGCTCGTCAGATTTACCACTCGCTGGAGTTTTGGGATCTGGTGCGCAATGAAAACATCAGGCCCCTCTCCTCGAACGGCGGCCGGGTGAAGTACTCCTCGGCACTGTATAAGCAGTTCTACTCGACGTCGCGTGTGCCGGGCGAGGAGCAGGATCACATTGAGAAGCACTTTCGGACCAAGACCGAGGGACACACGCCGACGCACCTGACTATCACGGGCAAGGGTCGCCAGTTCACCTTCAATTGTGTGCACGAGGACGATTCGATTCTAACGGCACCCGAGATCCTGGTCGCCCTGCAGCGGATTCGCAGCATGCTGGACTATGAGCCCGATGGCGATGGCTTGCCCGCGCTCACCCACGACAATCGCACCAGCTGGGCCAAGAACCGCCAGCACCTGATGAACCTGACGGAGGCGAACAAGGAGAATCTGAAGCTGGTGGAAAGCTCCTGCATAGACATCTGCTTCGACGAGCATCAGCCGCAGAGCACAGAGGAGTCGTCACAGCTGTGCATCTACGGCGACTACCATTCGCGCTGGGGAGATCGCAGCAGCTGCATCATCGCCTTCAAGAACGGACACTATGTGTTTACGGGCGAGCACAGCTGCTACGATGGAACGGTCAGCGCCAGCTTTGCCACGTTTATGCAGCTCAGTTTTCTGGAGGTGCCCGAGCCGGACTGGAATGAGGCCAATGGAACGAAAGTGGTGGAGGTGCAGGAGCTCAAATTTGATCTGGATGATACACTCAAGTCGGAGATTAGGCGCGTGCTCCAAGAGATTGATGAACGGGTTAGTCTGCAAATATTATTAAAATATTCTTCAAATTTTAAGCGTCTACTTTGCAGGGCATCGATGTCACCGTCACCTTTGAGGTGTTTGATGATTATGGCAAGGAATTCATGAAGACTCAGAAGCTGCATCCCGACTCCTATGTGCAGGTGCTCATGCAGTGGGCATACTACCAGATGCACCAGGAGTAAGACAATCCCTACTCTCCACTCGTATTTCCATTGCTTAAGATCTTCAATTCTCGCCAGGATTGCGCCCACTTATGAGACGGCGCTAATGCGTCACTTTTACAATGGACGCACTGAGACGCTGCGCTCCTGCACCAATGCTGTCTACGAATTCCTGCTGGCCTCCAGCAACAAGAGTACAACGGACGAGCAGCTGGTTAAGGCTTTTCGCGCCGCTGTCATTGATCATCGACACCAAATGGAGGAGGCACGCAAGGGTCATGGCATAGACAGGCATCTCTTTGGACTGTGGTGCGTGGCCTACGAGAACAACCTGGATATACCCGCTCTGTATGATGATCCGCTCTACGCCAAGGCCGGCGGAGGTGGCAATTTTGTCCTGTCCTCCAGCACGCTGGGCTTCACGCCCAATGTGGGCTTTGTGGCGCCCATGACCCTGGATGGCTATGGTGTCTTCTATGGCATCACCTCGGATGCGTATGTCACACAGCGCACGTACAATCCTTTGATCATATTAAAAGACTTCTTTGCACTTGCAGCATCTACATAAACTCGACTGCCTATCGGGACAGCATCAAGAGCAGCGCACGCAAATTCAATGTCATCTTCATGGAGTCGTTTCGTCGCATTCGCCGGCTGCTGGAGCAGCAGCAGAATGAATCGAAATTGTAACTGCCCAGCTCTGGGATATATACAATAGTCAGCTTTCTATATATTATATGTATATATTTCCACAATCTCAAATGCTTTCCATGTGGAACTTAATCAGCGATGCCTAGCCATATATCAGGAAAGCGAAGACATTGTAACTCTTTACAAGCAATTCCATTGCAAATCAGCAAGAGATTTCATATCATAATCCATTTGTATATGTAGTACATATACAATATTATATACATAGTATATACTATGCGTATATCTTATGTTCATAATTTTCTTGTTGACCTAGGTTAGGCATTGTAACTAAACTGCCTCCTAAAATCACACAAGGTTAGCTTTGGCCATTGGCTGACTACAAATTTACTAATATAATATTGATATATATAACAATCAGATATATGTTGAACTTTTAACATCTTACCAAAAACCTAGACAATCAATTAAAAACTCCATTTTGAAAAGGAAAAATTACCGAAAATATATTAAAATTGCATTTAAATTTGAGCTCAAGCATTTTATATAGAAAATTTTTGAAGTTTTCACAACAGTTTTACTAAGATACTATAAAAAACAATCAGTGAAGTTTTAATACATTGACAATCAATTGAAAATTAGCATTAATTGATCAAATACTTGATGCAAGAACCAATTTTCAAATTTGTTGACATTATACATATATAGTCATTAAGTTCAAAACCTTTTCATTCACATTCACGAATTATTCTAAATTAAATATTAAATTTTTAAATTATGCAATTTTATATCAATATTTATCAGTAAGGAAAGGTGCATGTTTTTTGTATTTTGTATTTTTATTTTTCAATCTAAATGTTAACAATGTTTCAATCAATTCAAAAACTAAAGATAATATAAAGAAAAAGTTCAGCTAAATCAATTCACAAAAGATTCCAAATAATTTTTTTGTTTAATTTTCATTTATATTTATGAGTAACAAATGTTTTGGTTTTTTGAATTTAAATAATTCATTTTAAATTTTAACAATGTTTAAATGCATAAAGTTAAAGTAAAGGTTAAAAATCAGCACTATCAATTCACAAAATACTCCAAATGTAATTTTCAAAAATTATTTATGAGCAGCATAAATGTTTATTGTAATTATTCGTTTGAAATCTAAATACTATTTGAACCAAAAATTTGATTCTAATTAGATCAAGTAAATCGATTTTGTATAGGGTATTAACTAGTCAAGCCACCACAACTCAACTTGTTTGCTTTTTATACTGATTCACGAAAGTGATTATGAGTATATTGTTTTTTTACCTTAGTATAACCGAAATAAATCAAACATTGTCTATAAAATAATGTTGTTGTTTTTCAGGGTTTGTTTTAAGTGTTACAACTTTTATTGAAATTCAAATGTCCAATGATTAATTACAATTCACGATTAATCCAACTTCAAAATGCGACTATATATATGTATATGTATATATATATTCATGTATTTAGATAATAAGCGCCAGCGAGAGGACTCTGGTTAAAAATTCTTTTGATACTTTCTATAACTAGATATATATAGTATATTACTTGGATTACTTGGAAAGCCTTACGCTGAACTCTGGGTGTAGTCGAAACGACTTTAGTTAGTTCGATTAAGTGCAACTATTCGCTAATTACGAATCTGTGTGTGTGTGTGTGTGCTCTAAAAAAGGTTGTATATGTGTGTGTGTTGGGGCAAGGATCACAGACCCTAGCCGCCAAAGAAACAATCTCGTCAAAATCTTGGGGTTTTACGTGCCATTTAATGGGCACGATAATAGCCAATCTGAGGCGGCAGCAGGGCGTAGCCACTGGACATCAGTTCCTCCTGTGTTTGATGGCTGCGCAGGTGTCGCTGCTGCTGCTGCTGCTGCAACTGTTGCTGCTGCAACTGTAGCTGTTGCTGCTGCCGCGGATCAGCATAAACGTGCACTCATTCCTGCCCAGGCACCGCAGCCACCAGGTGAGTCTGCTCAACGGCCGCCGGCTGAGCAACAGTGGCACTGCTGTTGCCATCATCGCTGGCTGTCTCCGCTGCCGACGCAGGAGGCGGCTGGAAGGCCGGACGCTGCACAAACATGTTGTCAATGATGTGATCGATGTTGTCGCCGCTGCCGCTGCCACTGCCGCTGGCGCCCTCGTCCGGCTTGGCCGTGCGCGTCTTATGCTTCTCGGATGGCGGCAGGATGGGTATTGCATTGGTGGGTCGGCGCTGGGGCAGCACAGCGGGGCGGGTGGTGGTCTGGGCCGGCGGCACGAAATATGTGGTGCCGCCGACCGTGTTATAATTCTGATGATAGGCCTGCCCGGCCGGCGTGGACGGCGGCGGCGCCGCCTGAGGCGCTGCCTGTGGCGCCACAGTGGCAGCGGATTGTGCCTGTGCCTGGGCATAGGCCACAGCCGCCGGCGTGGCCGGCAGATAAGCATTGCTGGCCGGATTCACATAGGGCGCCTGCGGGACAGACACAGGCACCGGCACCTGCACCGGCACAGGCACCTGCACCGGCACCGACTCATAGTAGGGCGCGCCCTGCGCCTGTGGATAGGCTGCTGCTGGGGGCGGCGCATGCTGCTTGGACTGAGGCGTGGCCACCGCTGCTGGCGGTGCTGGGCCCAATTGCAGTGTCTGCAGCTGCGCCTGCAGCTCCTGCTGCTGGTAGGCAATCTGCATGAGCATATGAGGATCCTGCAGCATTAGCTGCGATTGTTGTTGTTGCTGCTGTTGTTGTTGCTGCTGCTGTTGTTGCAGCTGCAATTGTTGCTGCAGTTGTTGCTGTTGCTGTTCCACTAGATGATGCTGTTGTTGTTGTTGTTGTTGTTGCGTGGCCTCGTGCTGGCTGCGTCTCAGACTGGAGTAGCGCTTGGGCCCATTGCGCTGCTCCGCAGGCAACTGTTGCTGCTGCTGCTGCTGTGCCAGATGCAACTGTTGCTGCTGCTGTTGGTTCTGCGTGGCCAGTGAGTGCATTTGCACGCTGCCCACATGGCTAGGATCATTGCGCTGCTGCACCTGCTGCAAACGCTGCGATAGATTCGATGTGACCAATGGCAGATGCTTTTGCTGTGATTGAGGCTGTTGCTGTTGCTGCTGTGGCTGCTGTTGCTGCTGTGGCTGCTGCTGTTGCTGTTGCTGTGGCTGCCTCTGTTGTTGATGTGGCCGCTGTTGCTCCTGCTGCTGCTGCTGCTGATGTGTCTGCATATCGATTATCTGCTTGGGTCCGCCGCCATTTGATCTGTTCACATGGTAATCACGCTCGCCGCGCTGCTCCGCATAATCGCGCTGACCACGATTCGACTTCTGTTTGAACTCCATGGCATTCTGTCGACCGTTGGCATTGTGGCCGCCATTGGCGCGTCCGTAGTTGCGTTGCCTGGGCTCACGCTCGCGCGGCTCCTGAGATTTGCCGCCTGGCATGGAGCCGGAGCCGGAGCCAGTGGCATGTGGCTTCTCAGTGCCAGCACCAGGAGCAGTGGCTGCCAGGTTGTTGCGTCGCTCGCCGCGATTCTCCTTCTCCTCGCGCGACATGGAGCTGCGCCGTCGGCGCATTTTGTTGTTGCTGTTGGATGTGCTGCTGCGCTCGTTGAGCGCCGGGAAGTCCTGGGGTCGGGGTGGCTTGCGCTCCTTGTTGCTGGCCTTCAGATACGCCTGCTCATCCTCCCAGTTTCTCGAGTATTTGCTTGGTCCGCGCCCATAGCGTCGTCGTCGACGGGCACGTGGCGCCGCATCCTCGTTGCGTATATCGTAGCCATAGGATTGCAGCAGCTCTGCCCGCGTCTTGGGCGCCTGTTCGCTGGCCTCGAAGCGATCGTGGGACCAACGATCGCCGCCCGAAGCTGGCTGCCATTTCTTCATGGTCTTCGAGGCCTGTGATATGGTGGGCGTCTGCCCGGCCGGCGTGGATCCTGTGGCAGTGTTGCCATTGGACACATCATCGCCGGTGGGCTCCACACCCGGTGGACATTGGCCACCATCGCTGCCAATGTCAATAACGCCGTCGGCCTCCGTTTCGGCCGTCCGATCGTCGTGCTCATAGAAGGTGCCACGTTTTGGTATATACTGCGGATTGCTGCGATCCTCATCCACTTTCTTTTGTGCCTCGCTGTCGGCTCCGCTGCGATCGAGTCCATTGCCGCTGACGGTCCCACTGCCCAGTTCATCGTCATCCTCCTCGGTTTCGTCGTCGTCGGTTTCCGTTTCATCCTCGCTGTCGCTCTCATCGTCGTCGTAATCACCCTCCAGATCACTAGCGGTGTCATACTCAGAGTCATGAGGATGCGAATTACTCGAGGGTTCCTGTGTGGGCGAGGTGCCCAGATCGGCTGCGCTGCCGCTCGCTGCTCCCGTCTCGTTGACGTTTATCGATGAAACGGGTATATCAGTCGCTGGTGCGGCTGTCATTTTTTCAACATCAGCCATCGCTAGGGGATTCTTCGATTTTTTTTCTTTTCCCTTTACTTTTTTTTCTGCAGTTACTGCAAGTGTTTTTCCCCGTTATTCGTGGTTAGCGCCTCCTTGCACACAGCCACTAACACTTGTTATGCACAGGCGTCTCCTACTTATCTCTATGTGTTCAGTTGAAAAGGTTTGATTTAATGTTAATATATTTTCCGAAATTTCTTCTTTTCACCCAGTTTTCTTCCACAACAACGCAATCAGAAAATAGAAAGTGTCTAGAGTTGACATGCTGTGTACGTATATGGTAGAGTTGTCAGCTGGGCGGTGTTTTGCCGTTCACAATAGTTCCCCGAATGGCAGCTTCATTAACAGACACCGGTAACATGCCGATTAACAGAAATGCGGCGGATTTGAGCTTAAGCACAGCTTTTGACATACTTTTAGCTACTTTTAACAAAGATTAAAGTCAATCTATACTTTTTATTTTTAAATTTGTCACGAATTTCAAAATGTGAAAGACATGACAAGTCAAAACGCTTCAATTTTTAGCAGTCTCGCTCCTCAGCTTTCAGAGCTGCTCCTCATCTAACAGGAATGTTCTACTATTAATAGCAGCGCGTCAGACAACGCAATTACTCACCCATTGTCTACAAATTCGACAACACTGGCCGCAGCTGTTGATGAGATAGGGGGCAGCGCACAAAAAGGACAAAAAACAAGTTTCTGCCTGCAAATTAAATTTAAATAGTATTTCATAAAAGCAAAGCGCATTGCTACAATGTCCAAACTACTGGGTGTGCCGCTGAAAAAGCCGTCAGAGGTGGACATTATAAAGCCACTGAACAATCTAATACAAAGCACCTACAATGGAGCCAGTGCCGAAGAGAAGGCGCAGTATGCGGAGGCTGTTAATGAGTTTTCCAAGCAACGCAATACAGCGATTTGGAAGTTTTTCGAAAAGTATGAGACATCGCTGGAAATCGTCTATGCGTAAGTGGGAATTTACTTTCTTCAATAGCTCTTTCTGATAGCCGTAAATAGGGTCTCTTGCAATGATTCTCTATGCAATGACTCATAGCGGTTGATAGCAGTAAAGTAGCTGTAATTAATCAGTTGCTAGTGTGTGTGTGTGTGAGAGAGAGAGAGAGAGAAAGAGAGCCAGAGCCAGACGTAAACATAAGCAAAAAGCAAATGACGTCGTCTTTAATTAAGCGCCGTTGGCTATTGATTTCACTTTTATTTACTTTTTAGCTACTACGACCAAATAACCGCATTGGAGACAAAGATAGCCGCCAGCGAGCTGCAGATACCATTCAAGTGGAAGGATGCATTCGACAAAGGCTCCATTTTCGGTGGCAAGATCAGTCTGAGTAAGTACTGAGAGAGCACTATGATGCAATAGGAACCGGTTTGAACACGTTTATTTAAATCTTTCAGCTCACACCTCGTTGCTGTACGAAAAGGTGTGCGTGCTGTTCAACATTGCCGCCTTGCAGAGCAGCGTGGCTGCCAGTCAGGAGCTGGACACGGACGAGGGCCTCAAACTGGCCATCAAATTGCTGCAGCAGAGCGCTGGCATTTTCCAGTACTTGAAGGGTGCCACGCCCGCCGCTGTGCCCTCCGAGCCAACGCCAGATTTGAGCCAGGATACGCTAGTTGTGCTGCAGGCTTTGATGGTGGCACAGGCCCAAGAAGTGTTCATACTGAAGGCCATTAAAGGTAAAGATCTTTATAATATAACAATATAATCGTATAATCAACTCCTCGCTGCGCAGACAATATGAAGGATCAGATCATAGCTAAACTGTGCTGTCAGGGCGAGGAATTCTATGCGGATGTGTTGCGCGCCATGCAGAAGGAGTCGGTGCGCAGTCTCTGGGAGAAGGAGTGGATACCCACAGTCGCTGGCAAGCAGGCGGGCTTCCATGCCCTGACGCAGCTGTACCAGAGTCTCGTCTGTCGCTCGGCCAAGCGGATTGGCGAAGAAATCGCTCGTCTGCGCAACGCCGTCGAGCTGTTCAAGGCAGCGCAATCCCGGGGTGGCAACGAGACCTATCTGGATGAGTACTTCAGTCGCGCCAAGCGCAATCTGGCCGAGTCCACCAAGGACAACGAGTTCATTTACAATGAGATGATACCGGAACTGAGCACGTTGGCCTCGCCCGGCAAGGCGCAGCTGGCAAAGCCGCTGCCTCTGGCCACGCCCATGGCCTCCAACTTTAAGGACATCTTCAGCAGCCTGGTGCCCGTGGAGCTGCATCGTGCCCTGACCGCCTCTGATATGCGCAAGAACGAGATTGTCAACACCGAAATCATGAAGCTGCGCGAGTCCACCCAGACCCTGAACGCGGTCCTGGCCAGCCTCAATCTGCCCGCTGCCGTGGAGACGACAGATAGCAACAGTGGGTTGCCGCCCTCGTTGCGGGAGAAGGCGAACGAGGTGCGTGAGAAGGGCGGCATTGAGCACCTGCAGACCATGCTGAAGGATTTGCCGGAGCTGCTCAATCGCAATCGCGAGATCTTGGACGAGACGGAACGGCTGCTGGATGAGGAGCGCGACTCGGATAATCAGCTGCGTGCACAGTTCAAGGAGCGCTGGACACGCATCAGCTCCGACAAGCTAACTGAAATGTTCCGCACCAACTCCAAGAAGTACCGCGAGGTCATCACCAATGCCATCGAAGCCGACAAGGTGGTGCGCCAAAAGTTCGAGGCCAACCAGAAGGGCATTGAGCTGCTGTCGATGCCACCGGAGCAAATACAACGATCGCTGCCATCGGCCAGCGGCAGCGTGGATCCCAACTGCTCCAGTGTGCAGCGCCTCAAGCAGCTGATGGAGGCCGTTGAGACGATCAAAGCGGAGCGCGACGCCGTTGAGCTGGAGCTGAAGTCGGCCACGTTCAACATGAAGGATGAGTTTCTGCATGCCCTGCAGAAGGATGGCGCCATCGATGAGCCAGCCCTGTCGCTGTCCCGCATTGGCCAGGTGCTGAGCCCACTCCAAGCCCAGGTCAAGGAGAGCGTGGAGCGTCAGGCAACCCTCGTAGCTGACATACAGAGTGCCCATGCCACCTTCGTGGCCGAGACGGGCAACTGCGGCAGCTCGCGCGACAAACTGTACCAGGAGCTGGCCACCGCCTACGACAGCTACATCGAGTTGTCGGGCAATCTGCAAGAGGGCACTAAGTTCTACAATGACCTCACTCAGCTGTTGGTTGTGTTCCAGAATAAGATCAGTGATTTTGTGTTTGCTCGCAAGACCGAGAAGGAGGAGCTGCTCAAGGATCTGACCACCGAGTCCAGTCGCCAGGCCCCGCCAGCCACTCCGGCTCTGCCATCGCATTATGCCTCCACGTCGGGCAGCGGCAGCGGTGAGTTGAATAAGATGATATAGTTATTCTTTATGTATATT
Organism: Drosophila hamatofila; assembly: GCA_035045345.1. Classification (NCBI taxonomy): domain Eukaryota; kingdom Metazoa; phylum Arthropoda; class Insecta; order Diptera; family Drosophilidae; genus Drosophila; species Drosophila hamatofila. The sequence goes on along the minus strand of JAWNPA010000020.1, from coordinate 1,903,291 downwards.
CTTATTTCCTCTTCTTCCATAGATATTCCAAATGTGCCTGCAACAGCTGCTGCACCGAACGTTCCGTATCCGGCCCAGGTGCACATGCCCCTGCCCTATGGAGCCTCGGCCAATGTGCCCTATCCCACATATGTACCACCGCCCATGCCGCAGAGCTTCAATCCGTATGCCACGCTGCCCTATCCAGGCGGTATGATTAAGTTGAAAAAAAAGAAGGAATTTCGAATTAATATTTTGTATTTTTAGCACCCTATCAGTATGGTGGCTTCCCCCAGGGACCGGCACCCGGCAACTATGGCACATATCCCGGCAGTTATGCTCATCAACAGGGCGGCTATCCCAACCAGAAGCCACCCGGCTGGTAAACTGACGAATCGCATCCAATTATCTCGCACTATGTTTAGCCAGCGGCTCCTCTATTGCATATTATGTTATTCATGAATTTAGATTCTATCTAATCTATGGCATTTAATGCTCCTCCTGTCCCCTTCCGGTTCCGCTTTGTGTTATAGAACAAATATGCTTATTGGATTTTTAATCTCATATAAACAAGTATCACAATAAACGTTCCGTCTTAGCGCTATAATCTATCCATTGGATTCAGGCGTCGGAAGAACTCTCGTTTGATGGACGCAATGCAGCGGGGCGCGCACATGCTATTGATCAGCTGCTCCAGTGTGGAGCTCATTATCGCATCCTCCTTCCGCTCCGGCTTGCCTGCCGCATGCCGCTTAGCATTCTCTGTGAGCAGCTGGGTATACGCTTCCTTAGGCATCACGTCCAGGGCGCGAATGCGCACTCTGACGCTGTGCATCAGCTCCAGTACCTCGCTCTCAGTCAAGTAATCAGTGTCCCATAGTTTGCGCTTGTTGTCCAGGCTCGGCTTCAGCACTGCGTGCTCGAATTGGCTAAAGAGCGAGCTGGCGGATTCGGCAATTTCGTCCAGCTGATTGGGATTCAATAGATACTGCTTCAGTTGATTGCTTTCGCCTTTCACAAAGCTCTCGACCACATGCTTGACCAGGAGCTCATCCAGTGTCAGATCCAGGTCTGATTTGAGCGGCACCCAATAGTTGACACTCAATGACGTGGACACCGCCTCCACGTAGTGCCACCAGTGGCGGGGCACAATCAGCACGTCGCCCGGTTGCAGCAGGCAGTGGTAGGCATGCTCCTGGAACTGTTCGTAGTGCCGCAGTTTATCCGGCGCGGGCGCATAGAAGTTCTCCAGGCAGTAGACACTTGACTCCTCGTAGGGAATCCGCGTGCTTTGCAGTGGCGTCTCGGGCGGAAAGAGTAGCCAGGATTTGGTGCCATATGCCTGCACCACAATGTTCACGCCGTATGTGTCATAGTGGCACGGCGTATTGGCGCACTTCGAGCCCAGCCACAGGCTGTAGTCGTTCTGGTGCTCCGCAAATCCGAAGCACTTGAAATCGATGCCGCTCAAGCAACTTGGAGGCATGTCGTGTGCCCGTACATATTGATAGGCGGCCCACTCTCTGGGCTGCTCTTCGGCAGTCATTGTGAAACTATGCAGAAACTTCTGCATTGTCATCTCGACATGTTTTCGCTTGCGTTCCCATTGCGGCGTCTCGCAGTCTGTGACGCACATGCTCTCGAATGCCGGTAACGAGGCGACACTGGCATCCTGGTCATAGCGCGTGCACCAATGCTGCAATGAGTCGTCAAAGCACTCCCAGTTGATGGGAAACTCAGGCAATACTAAAGGAACATGTGTGTTGAGGATTATGTCGCGTAATTGGGAGCTCAAATTTGTGGCCATATAGTCAATTTTGCTGTCAATTTGTGAGGCATAGCGATAAGTATCGATAGCTGCCTATCGACAGCGGCAGTGGCAGCTCTGTTTAGCTAAGCAGCGCCATCTGTTGCCAAATAGATACCGCCACATTGTCTGTTAAATTTGAATTTGAATTTGATTTAAAGCTTCTGCATTTTGCGGGCGATTAAATAATTGCAGTCAAAGACTTGTCAATTTTGACTAGATTATCTTATGGCCGGTTGAACGACAGCTTATTGACATTGTCTGCACACGTATGTGTATGCCACACAACCAATTAATAAGCAATCGCGAAACTTATGTAAATACAATTAAGTGAAATGTTATTTTAATTAGTGCACATTTTGGTATTACATAATTGCCATCAAGATTGCGTGTAAAACTAGTTCTGGCAAATCAAGTTGTAGTCACCAATGCCTCCTCGCACGCAAACCAAACGACGCCCGTTACTGATTGCTTTTGCTGCTGCTGTCGCTGCTGCGGCTGCCGCATATCGTGGTCATGGTTCTTAGGACTTGGTTGGTCTAAGCAACACTTTGAGATAATTATTTTGATATGACAGGCGGAAATGGAATGGCGTTAACAAGTTGCTGCGCTGATATCAAGAAGCTTAACTTGTTGTTTGGAGATTGGTTTTACTTAGCTTCACTCGCTTCACTCGCCTCACTCGATGCCCCATGCCACATTTATCCCAATGATTGTTATCTGACTGCAATGTGGCATCTGTGATTGCCACATCTAACTGTTGTCAACGCCGCTGCAGCGCTGCAATTTGCATTCTGGAATGCCATTAGGCAGATGAATCAATGTAGCCGAGCCCTCCACTGTATTAAGTTGCCGACCTACCGACCGAACGGGCGGCAACAGTCGTCATAAATGTGATTTATGTCTCACATTTTCATTCTCTTTCGGTTTTTTGCACACAAAACAACAAGTCATTAAATCTACTTAAGATGGGCACGCAATGCGCCAGCCACCAATACAGGCGCAAATTCAGCCACAGATACAGAGACTCGGGTGAAAAGTTCAATGTACGTGAGTCAGCAGCGATGGAAAAGCATAAACATAAGCCGAGCCAGGCCAGGCCAGGCCAGGCCAGACCAGGCCAAGTCAAGCCAAGCCATGAAAACAATTATGCGGCAAAGTCGCCAACAACAACAACAGCAAAAATAAATGCCAAGCATTCAGATCAGCTGTTACTGACTACCTAATTCTCTGTCATAGATGTTATCTGAATTACTCTGCTGTAGACATAGAACTGGAAGGCTGAAGACATTATGTAATTGAAAAATATTTATTATTGAGTAAAGTTGTTATAGGTTTGAACTCATAGGGTATTCGTGACTTTATATATTATCTATATATATTTGCTTTTAGATTAAGATCGTTGATCAAGAGTTTTTTCAAAAATAAATCCAATAGACTTATCCTATTCAAAAAACATTATGTAAAGAGATTTTTCTACAGTGAATTCTTTCCAAAAGCTTGATATATTAATAACATTTTCAAAAAATATCCAATATACTTTTTAATAACCAATACCCATTAAATAGCTGCATATTCTTATATCATAACTACACATTATTCGCTTTTAAATTTTCCCAATATACCCAATATACCCGCTTAGACCACACAAAAACAGTGTATAATGAGCTGCGAATCAAGCCGATTATTTATGCGCCACTTTCGGAGGTGCGCCTATCCCGACTTTTTGTCGTCTGCGAACATATCATTTTGATTGTTATTATTATTATTATTGTTACTTATTGCTTGGTACGCACTTCCATAGACATGTATCTGCATCTGTAGTTGTATTTGTATCTGTGTGTGTGTGTGTGTCTAGCTTGAGCTTTTTATCTGCCAAATGAGATATTGCGCATGCCTCGTTTCCGTTTCCAGGCGAGTGCGCATTTCAAGCTCAGGGCTTAGCTGGAGCACTCCCAGGCTTACGAACTCCAACTTAAACTCAATTGCGATCTCAATTTTCAGTTCCACTTCTCGTATAATTAGCAAAACAAAAAATTCCTAACAAAATTGCGCACGTTCCGCTTTTTGAGCAGCTGCGCGGAGACTGCCAAAATAAAAGAAAACCAGAAACAGTCGCCATTTTTGGCATTCTATCAGATACTTTAGTTCTATCTATATGTGTATATGTATCTTTGTATGTTCTAATATGTGTATCTGCATTATTGATATATTTCTATATCTGCATCTACACCTGTACCTGTATCTACATCTCCTTCTGCATTCGTATACGTATCTCCCATCTGTATCTGTATCTCTAAGTGATATTGAAGTGTAGATATATATCTATATTTATCTATATCTATATCTATATCTATATCTATATCTATATCTATATCTATATCTATATCTATATCTATATCTATATCTATATCTATATCTATATCTATATCTATATCTATATCTATATCTATATCTATATCTATATCTATATCTATATCTATATCTATATCTATATCTGTATCTGTATCTGTATCTGTATCTGTATCTGTATCTGTATCTGTATCTGTATCTGTATCTGTATCTGTATCTGTATCTGTATCTGTATCTGTATCTGTATCTGTATCTGTATCTGTATCTGTATCTGTATCTGTATCTGTATCTGTATCTGTATCTGTATCTGTATCTGTATCTGTATCTGTATCTGTATCTGTATCTGTATCTGTATCTGTATCTGTATCTGTATCTGTATCTGTATCTGTATCTGTATCTGTATCTGTATCTATATCTGCATCCATATATATCTGTTTCTTGATTTTATGTGTTTCTTGAGCTGCTCTCATTCAACTGGATCACGTTTGACCTCCTATACAGATGAACCTATAAATTATATGATGCGTTCAGTGGGTCATAGCAATGAATGAATTGAGTTGCAGTTGCGAATAAATTGTTGTTTTAAATCAGTCATATTTATTTGTTTAAACAAATTCGTGCATGCACTTAAATATACCAGAAGCTGATTAATTGTTAATAAATAAATTCCAGTTTAGTCTGATTGTTTAGTCACAGTTGCAAAGCATTTTGAATTTGCAGAACATTTTGAAGAAATTGGACGGAAAGGCTTGAAAAGAAATGCAGTCCACAAATGACTGGAATTTATAGTCACATATATATTTAAATATACATATATATAATTTAGAGTTTTATACGCGTGGTACATAAATTAAAAAGTAAAACACTATAATTAGCGAATGCCCACACCACAGTCTTATAGATGCATGCCGAGCTTGGATTGGCATTAGATAGCTGAAAAACTGAAAGTAAAATTCTTAAGATATGATATTTTGATAGAACTGCGGCTTCGTCTGATGCTCCTTGATCACGTAGAGGCCCTTGGGCTTGCCATTGCCGGCAAAGTACTTGTGGAAACTCTGCTTGTTGACCACATGCGAGGGGGCGTAATATGTGGGCGACTTCTGCTTCAACGATTTCCTGTACTTGGCCTTGCCGCTGCCCGCTGTAAAGGACTTCTCGATGGTATCGTTCTCCCAGGGTTTGCGCCATGTCGGTATCTTCTCGATATCCAGCAGACGATTACGATCCGCCGCAGATACGTGAGCAAAATGCGGATTCTTTTGCAGCGCCTGCTTCAGCACAGGGAGATTCCAATGATAGATACGAGCCGGTCGTCCATTCGAACTAAACGGAAACGAGACCTGCAATGCGTCGTGGGTATTGATTAGATGCGTCTAAGCATAGAAGATCTGTGATGTTAACAGTCGCAGTTACAGTAACAGTAACAGAAACTGTTTTCATTAACATTTTAGTTATCAGTGTCATTACCAGTAACATTACCGTAATTCGAAAATCATCCAATGTGTTATATAGATAAACTATGTTTAGCAATCATCACACAACAGTTACTGTTATATTAACATTAGTCATGCCCCGATCTATAAGTCATGTACACATACTGATAACTTACATACATATACATATATGCATATACCAATTACATTTAAATTAAAATGAAAATTAACAGTAACTGTTACTGTTGCATTAACATTAGCCATATCTGTTGTTGGCTTTTGGCCCAAACGCCATAAATTAGTCAACGAGTGTCTCAAAACAAATTGCATTTTTAATTGAAGTTTGTTAATGGCCCATGGCTTGCATATTTATTTAAAGCTGGAGCCGTGAGAGCGTAATAATTTTTATGCCTGCCGCATGCAACAACATTGACATTGACACAGCAGCAACAGCAACTGCAGCAACAACAACAACTGTAACTGCAACTGAATTTGCAATGGCATCTTCCATGGGTATATAAATAGCTGAGACTGTGGAGTAGCTGTCACTGCCTTTGCCACTGCCACAATAATGTCTGGAAGCTGTGCCCGAAGTTGGTAACTCGGTCGCCAGTTGGACGTGCATGTGTGCATAGCTATTTATACCCTGGAATTCTATACAGAATTGGCATATGATAAGATTGCATTTACTAGAGACTTTTAATTGGCAATTCAAATTAAAAATCAAAAAATATCGGTAATAACAGCAACAGCTTGCAGACTGCGATAATTTGAGAATTCAAATTTGTGTACGCAAAGTTATCGATTATTGCAGTAATTTGATTTAAGTCGATAAGGGACCACTAGATGTCTTAATTTAAATGTATTTATAAAAGCAGCTATCTCTGCTGATTGCTGGGTATCTCAAGATCGAGCAGCCTTGACTAGAACACTCTTACTTATTTGTTGTCTATATGGGTGAGCCATGACTGCAGCAGTCGACGAAATGCAATGGCCCACATGGGTAATCCATTTTCAGCTCGGCCTCTGTCTGGGTGTGTGTGTGTGTGTGTCTGTGTGTTTGCTTTTTGCAATTTGTTTTGTGCACATGCGCGCGAGCGATGTTTATCAACCAACGGTTGGCCAGACCAAACCCGACCGGGCCAGGCCCCAAGAAGCGATATTAGAGCCAGTTCTTTACATTGTTGTTGTTGTTGATTTTTTTGGCGTAACCTAATGGAATCCCGTTTACCTTTTTCCCGTTAGTTTTCAACGCCGACGCCTCGCTGGCCGCTGCTGGCATCTTGGGTGCGTTGTCATGGATGCTGTTGCTCATTTGATGAGGCTTCTCTTGTTGCTGCGGCTGATGCTGTTGTTGCTTCTTCTGCTCCTGCTGTTGTTGCCCCTTGACAGCATCCAGCGTATTCCGTACGCTGTTGGGTCCTGTATAGTAGTTCAGATTTGGCGGCAATTTGATGATGAACATGTGTGAATCATCCCGCGATGCATGACGTCGTGACTCAACAGCCAAGCGTTTCCGGTTATGGCTATTTGGCGCCTTCACCTTCACAAAGCCCAGTTTGCTGCAAGTGCAATACACAGAGAGAAAAAGTTGACAAATTGATTTGAATATTTGAGGTTACCAGACTTAGCGCCCAACTAGTATGCGCTTGTATTAACAATTTGGTATTAATTAGTGTCTATATCAAAAACTTTAAAAGAAATTGACAGAGTTGCCGGACTGCGGGCTGTGATGTATGTGAATGGCAGGACATGCACTGATCTTTTCGAATAAATAATTGGTATAAAAATACATGAAAAACGTTGCCAGAATTTGAACTGAAAGAATACTCAGAAACTAAAATCTTTTTAGTTGCATTATATTTTAATTTTCTTGCTAGTGCCGCACACAGTAAAAACAATGTATATATACATACATATTTAGATAGCAAAAGGGTGCTTGCTCTGTCTGTCGGTCTATGTGTCCAGTAAGCCCTAAACGTTTACCATGAATATATCATAATATAATTTATGATCGCACAGACATGCCAGCTAAACACAGACGTGCGCAACAGTTGTTGTTGTTCTTGTTCTTTAGCACTAGACACGTTGCATTAATTAAGCCCAAAATGAGCTTGAGTGCTCCCCCCAAACCGCTGGTCGTTACTCACCTGAGCAGCTTCTTGTTGAGTGCATGTGTACGTCTTTTCAGTTGTTTTTGTTGCTGAGCTGGAACAACATCGCTCTGGCTGCCCCGCAGCTGCAACTGTTGCGGCAACTGTTGCTGCTGCTGGTATTTGTCCAGCCTTTTGATTTTATACATATGCGTTGCATCCTTTGCAATTGCTGGAGAGGAGTTGCTCCCGCTACCGCTGCCACTGCGGCTGCTGCCCGCCTGTACCGCAGCAGCCAGGCAAAGGAAGCAACATAAACTGCAAAATAAAAACTCATTTTATGGCCTGTCTTTTTATTTGCTGGTATTTTTGGATTTTATATGCGAAATTCTATAAGGGATTAAGTGTGGTGCACTCCACATATCTCTGGGGCTCAGGGTCAATCAAGCGTCAGTGCCTGCCACATTCGATGGGCCGTTGTAATCCAAGTCAAGAGCCAAGTGAATGCATTTTGAGTTGAATTTAAGAAGCGGCCAACCTTTTGAAATACTAAACCCAGCGAACGAACGGGCGAGCGAGCCAGCAAACGACTGACAATTGGCTAAAGGGTGCATGCTAGAGATGCGCGCGTGTCACGAAACTGAAGTCAGAAACAACAATCTTATTGCGCTATTTGATGAATATATTTACCATACATATTTATTTTTATTTTAACGTTTATTTATAGTTTGATCTTATATTATTAAAAAGTATTTATCTGCAATTAATATTAAAATTTGAATAAATTGATATTCAAGTTTTAAGTTTTCGTGATTCTTAGCGCGACACGCGCTCCGCTCTAGTGCATGCAACAAAGTTCTAATGCTCTTGTTGTTGTTGCCCACCAATAATAAGGAAGAAAGCGCAAAGAAAAGCGTCTAAAAATGCAAATGAGCACGTACACACACACACACACACACACATACACGCTAGTCAATTACAATGTAATATATGTGTGTAAAATGAATAGTTGAGAAAACGGGCATAGACGAAAGTCACATGCGCTACGGTTCAGTGGAGGGGTATGAGAGAATTTCACTTGCAAGCATCAGCAGCAGCAATAGCAACAACAACTCCAACAGCGGAACATTCATAAAAGCTGCCAATATAGTGAAAGACGGGGAGAGGAAGAGCGGAAGAGAGAGAGAGAATTGCCAATATAACGGTCTGGCAGAATGCTCCAGAAAATCATTAGGCTGTGCCAATATCGATGTCTTCACAGCGTCAAAAGTTATTGACCGACTAAGCAGTTGGCCATTTTACAGGGCCAAGCAGCAAATTATACTGGACACATACATACATACATATATTTATGTATGTGGGCATATATTGACGAAGTTTTATGCATCAAATGTAACCGAAGGCGACCACAGCGTAGCGACGTGCCTGGCATTTGGCAGTGGGTCCCAAGACAAGACTTAGCCTGAAGATACACACACACACATAATGCATGCAACGTTCTATGCGCAAAGAAAAAAAAATTTTAAATAAAAAACTGTATCATAGCAGTGCTGAAGCTTAGATACTCTTACAGAAAATTACGGTTAATGAAAAGTTACACTTCATGAAAATTTAGAGCCTTAAAGCTGCCAGACTGCTATACAATTTTGGTATAAATTAGTGTTTAAAAATATGTATCTCAAATGTTGCAAGGATTTGCCAAAAGAACGGCTAGATAATAATGACATAAATTTAAATGAAAGTAGACAAAGCTGCCAGACTGCCAAATTAGATATTAAATGATTTAATTAGCAATATGTCAGAAATTGTAAGTGTATCGGCGACTGAATTTAAATACTAGTAGAAGGAGCTGCCAGATTGGCAGATATGTGGAGCTCATCGGATAGTAATTGAAACCAATTGCAATTCGATTCATAATTTTATATAAATTCAAATTGGTATAAAAGTGTTGCCAGAAATTGCCACTCGACTACTTTTTTATGACTTGTGTTCGTTTTCATTTATATTACCAACAAAGTCGCATAGCTATGATACTCCTAGGCAAGCGTATACAAGTAGTTTTGAGCGAAGCTGGCATAAATTGTGAGTCAAGACTTAAAAACCAATGCGCCCCCCAGGCGGGATTAGAGGCTGCCGCCACTGATTGATGCTTGAGCAAGGGGCAAGTCGTTGACTCTGCAGACCTGGCCCGGGCATATGGCACGACAATGCGCTTCCTCCAATTGCAGTGCCAGCAGCAGTCAAATCAAATTGTATTCCAATCGACACGTATTTAGCACTGACCACCAATTGCCATCCCAACCAAGGGCAGCTTGGCTCGTTTGGTGGATTGAGTCGAGGTCCACTTGATAAATTGAAAAATAATCGAATGCAGCTCCCTTTTTGCTGTTGTGCGCAGACAACAGATGTGGCATATGTGAATTATTAATGCAACCAGCCACAGCACAAAGAAGTCCCCGCGGCCAAAACACAAAAAAAAGGGAAGAAAAAACCACAGCAAAAACAGCTAACAAAAAACAACCGAAAACAACGAACAACATAAAGTTTGCGTGTTCGAAAAGACAAATTCGCAAAGGGCTGCGTGTCAAAATTGAACAGATTTGTGGCCAGACGCAGACACAGCTCACTCGATTGGCCTTTTCATTTAACACACAGTAAAAAGTGACTAAAAAGTTTGGTTAAATGTGAAATGACGAAGCTGAGATACCCTGGAATTTCAGTTAAGGTTATGGAAGCTTTATTAAGAGCAGAAAAGAGGGAAGAGAAGAGATGAGAAGAGAAGAAAAAATATAGAGATATATGTAGATATAGATATACATAGATAGAAGAAGAGTTATAGAGATATAGATATAGATATAGATATAGATATAGATATAGATATAGATATAGATATAGATATAGATATAGATATAGATATAGATATAGATATAGATATAGATATAGATATAGATATAGATATAGAGATAGATGGAGATATAGATATAGATAAAAAAAAGAGAAAAACAAAAACGATAGCAAACATGAGAAAAAAAAAATTGAGAAAATTTTCCTTTCTTTCCTTATATAAAATTTTCATGACTTTTATTGATATTATTGATTGATTGTCTGTCAACAGCAAAAACAACCTATGCCTTGAAAATCAGAAACCATTGTAAAACCATTCCTGACTGTAACTAAACTACTTAATTGGGAAATATTTTGATCAGTTTAACTTAGGACAGTTAAAATCTAAAATAGATAACTTTGCTAGTTTTAACTTTACTGTCGAAATCGTAAATTATTTTTATTATTTTTGGTTTTAGCAATGTTTAAGGTAAATTTAAAAGCCTTGTTGCAGTTGTCGCTGTCGACGGAGGGTCCATTGCTGCGACACAAGCGCATCAAGTGTGGCAAAGGGAGGTGAGCTTTAATAGGGATTAAATTAGTGATCTGTCTATCTGTAAATCTATTGATAATACCTTTTAGCTATATGCTCTGTTATGTACTGCAGGATGGTTGCCTGAAGATAAGCCAGGTGAAGAGCATGCGAAGAAGTCGGCGCTCCAAGCGACACTCTAACAAGCAGACGAGGACGAGGCGCGTCTGCGATGCCGACAGCCAGACGACCATTGGCTCAATGGAGGAACCGACGACTAGGGAAACATATAGCCAGACAACTGTGATACTATACTCGCATTGCTCTGTGGACACGTTGGATTTGAGCCTGATGGTATCCAGACAGCAGCAGACGACTCTGCGTGTCTTCAACTTCGCCAGTTGCCAGACGAAGCAGCCCAAGATGGAGGTGCGCTCCACGCAGATGGAGCTGAGGCTGAAGTCTAGGTGGACACAGACAGAGGTCACACCGATTACGAAGACTATCGCAGGTACACAGACGACGTTCGGGACTTGCCGACAGGATGTATACGCGCAGACGGATATCTCCTGCCTGTCGGAACAGAAGGAGCAGGAGCAGCAGCAGGAGCAGGAGGAGCTAAAGGAGCGTATAGTTAATTTGCTATTGCGATCTATGAATAGTCAGACTAATCTGTTGCTCAAGACCGTTGAGTCCATCAATCAGCTGCTGGAGTTTAAGCAGTTGGAATTGGAAAAGCAGAAACTGGAGAAGGCACAGGATGTAGCCAAGCAGGCGGAGCTAGTCAAGCTAAAGCAGAGACAGCCAAAAAGGTAGGACAATTCCATGCACCCAAATCCGATTCACTTACTTCGCCTTCACAGAGCTAGCAAACGGTTGCATTGCCCCAAGTTCAGGATCTGGGCCAAGCCAGCAGCCAAGTCCAACAAGCTGCCACTGAAGCAGGCCCAAACCCAAACAGAGCGAACGAGCACAGGGTAAGTAACACTGATAATACCCAATAAATCATGTATACACAATATGTATATATATATGCACTATGCAGCTGCAGCGGCACGCAAACGGAGCTGCTGAGGGAGAAGCCAGCGGTTCGCCTGGCCGGGGCTACCACGCAAACAGATCGCGTCAAAGGACTCTCTTGGCTGCGCTTAACCAGCTGAAGCTGTCTACATACATACATATGTATAAATACTTTACTTACCATAGCCAGCGCCAGTTGGTTGCTGATTTTATTGTTGTTCTTTTTGTTGTTGTGATTGTTTTTGCTCGCATTGCACTCATTGTGATTAACATAAAATGTTGTTGTACTTGAAGTTCAATGCTTAGAAGCGCATCGCTTGATGGCGCCAAAGTTGCGCGTTATGTTAATTTAACAGAGCACTGTTAATCGCGATTTACAGTTTTACAGTTCTTCTTTATCTTGATGCACTTGTGTTAGCCGCAGACACGTCCGCACGCGACAATAACTTGTCAAAGACTGAATGGCTAGCGCGCAAGTGGCCAACGTTTTGGCTTCGGGTTTGGAGTTTGGGGGCTTCGGTTGCTTCGGTTACTTCGGCTCTTTTGTTTGTTCGTTGTTTGTTGTTGCTGCCGCTGCTGCTGCTGTCGGTATGCAAAAAGCCAACAAACAACAATAAGAAAGTCACGCTTAACGACTGTGACTGAGACTTAGTCCCAGGGTCTAGGCTGGACACTGAAAAACAAACAACAACAAAATAGAGAAACAAAATAAAGCAAATGCAAGTGCGAGGGGAGCCGGCTGCAGTTGCGGGAGTTTGGCTGGCATAGACAAAAGAATAAAGCATGGCTGCCGAAAAGGCGTAAAGGCGTCTGCTTTTGGCTTGGGCGGGCGTGGTGTGAACGTGGGACAAACTCTCTGGACAACCGCCTAGCAGCCGGAGATTGAGTCCTGCTGCTGCTGCCACTCAGTCACTCGCTTGGTCGCTGATTGATTGTTATCCCGCACAAACACGCCCTCTATCCACAAAAAACAAAAGCACACAGCAAGCACAGTTACAATGCTGCGGGCCGCCTGGCGAAAATTAAATACTCTTATAAATATGTGTATCTCGCATACATTCGGTAGTCTAAGCCATTTAAAAACTAATAATAATCAAATTTTTGTTTAAAAATATTTATTTATTTACTTTTTGATTTATGACTTTGTTTTCTAAACTAAGCCAACTCGAAGTCTGCAAGTCTTCGCCAATTTTTCTCTATACAGAGTACAGAGCTGCAGAGCTGTCCACCTCGTGACAAATTTATAATACCCTTTCTCTGGAAAAAAAATAAAAGGGTTGCACTTTAATTGAGATTTATTTATGGCCTCGCCAAAAGTAAAGCCCCCAGTGGAAGACAAAGGCACAGAGCGCTTCATAATAATGAGCCAAACACGCGCTGTGGCTCACTCGACCTGGCAATATTTGGACAGCCGACCAAACAATTGAAAAGTGCAATTGTTATATACCCTGTATACCCTTTGAATTGTCTATAAAAGATAGAAGCGAGAATGATATAGTTGAAATATTGAAAATATGTAAAATAGTTTGCCATTTAATTTAAAAATAAAAAAACATATATATATATATTATATATTTACAATTATAGTAAAAAATCTAAATATTAAAGAACTATCCAAAGTTTTTTTGAATGTGTGTATATACATAAACTCATATAATTTTTATAAATTATTATACGCTTATTGTTTGCATCTTTAAGAAATAGGATTTTTAGCTATAGCTCGAGGATTTTAGAAACTAATGACAATAACTTTCGGAATTTTGACTCTATGTTAGACATATTTATATCATATATTCTGAATACCCCTTCTGCTTATACGGCATATCGTAATAAACTCATATTTTAAGGTATTTTATATCTAATTAATAGCTAGAAAAACAATCTGGAAATGCTCGACTTACAGATATTCACATTAAAATAACATGATATAATTATAGTATATATACAAATAATGTTCTAGAGTCTATAACGCGCTCAGCTTTTCTGGGGTACTGGGTATTCGCTAGTCGTGCTGCCCTCTTTCCTATGTGTGTGGGGCTGCTTGTTATGTGGTTGTTGCTATTATTATTGTTCTGTGGTGGCAAGCTTTTCAGCTTCAGGTTTGGTTTGAAAATTGGGCGGGCAGCTCGCCCAGCTCGTTATTGTCAAATTGTTGGCCAAGTGCTCGAACAGATTGTATGCACTCACTCTGCATATGTATGTGTTTGTGTGTGTGTCTGTATGTGTGTATCTGTGTATGGGTGGGTGCCGCTATGAGACCGTCTCTGCCGCTGACATGCCAATTGTATGTCTGTTTGGCTCACTGACGCTGGCCTGGAATGCACTACAGTTGCATTCGCACAGAAATTGAATTGAATTGGAACGGAGGCTAAGGATTTAGCCTGCGACTAAGGTTAAGTGCCATGTTGTTGCCCACTCTATACTCTTTCTGCGCTCTCTGCAATTTCAGCAACAACGCCAACAAATTGCTTTGATCGCAGACGCGGTCATGTTCGGACGCTTTTATGCTAGTTATGCTCAAATTATGCATTCGCAAAATTTTAAATGCCGAGCTTCAAATTCAAGACAAAACTTTCACTTGAACCAACAATGGCGCAGACATCGAAGAGAAAAACTAGAGTGAGAGAATTTTTGTCGGGCTTTAATGGCTGCCCAATATTCGCTTATTGAAGGACAAATTTAAAAATCAATTATGTAGATATCGATACCAAATTTATATTGATCTTTAAGGTATCTCAGCTCTAGTATAATTTATTTGCTTAACGATGTGCACATTTGCAATTCCGAAAAAACGATATATATCGATATTATATTAAAGTCATTCTCTCGAGCAAATTTAAAAATTTCAAATATATAATGAATTTCTTTTACTTTTAATAGATTCAAGTCTATTATAAACCAATTTTCGATATTTTATCTCAAGCAGTTCGCCAATAAGTAAACCTATATACTCTTTTTTAACTACCTTAACAGTGCATGACGAAAAAATGAACAAAATGGCGCAGACAACGCACAGCCAAAAAAAAAAAAAAAAACCGAAATATCTAGAAGAGGAAGCAAAAAGTTTTCATGCTTCCGGTCTTGCGCCGAATGATTGAGTCGCAGAATGGACAAAAAAATCCCCTTCCTAGAAGATTTAGGGAGTAGCAAATGGAAAAGTAGAAAAATCGCATTCGTGCAGCAACAAAATGGAAAAAATAAGAGGAAGAAGAGAAAGAAAGAAAATTCTATTTGTATGCAGTTTCGAGTGCCTAGTTGACCAAAGACGAACGTCATGCATTGTCATTAACAACTAGCCATAAATAAGACATAAAATACACAGCTAAGAATATGTTCTAACTAATCTACGAGAATGCTGGACTTGAAGATACCCTATGTATACATTTATGTATTCAAGCATGTAGCTATATCATGTTTTAGATAAAATATTTCCCAATACATCAAAGCTAATGTTATGAATGTCGTTTAGCTATTTACATGCTCGACTGAAAGATACCCTGTACACAGACACTTATATCTGAATATGCCACTATACATAGATACATTTCGACAACCTAATACATAATTTATAAAAAGTATAGCTAATACTACGGTCTATATATGAATATGCTCGACTAAAAGATATCCTATAGTTCTATTGACACATTCAAATAAAATATATACATATATACATATATAGTCTGTAAGACAACCAAATATTTAGTCCATCATTTTACGTCTGTCATAGCCGATGCATGCTTACAGGGTATTTAAGCCATGCACCTTTCAATGGAGTACCAAGCGTTTAGTTGCAAATTTTAACAAGAGGCTGTCAATGATTAATGTCAATAAAACGCAAACTCAGCTTGGGAATGCTAGAACCGACGCGACGTCTCTCTCGCTGCTTCATGTTGAAAGTAGGAAGCGCTGGCATTCGGTCAGCATTTGGGTCATGAACCTGTGCCACAGCTAGAATCGAGGACAAAGCACTGATCCTCAAGCGTCGTGTGGGTGCAATGGTTCAATTGGTGTCAAGAGTCAGCCTCGATAAATGGAAAATGTTCGGGATGCTGTTGTTGATGATGATGATAATGATGATGATTGGCAGTAAGACAGGGAAAATTTCTAGGCACGCCTACACGTACCGCTCATTAGCTATGCCCCTTAATGAGGCATTTAAAAGGTGCAATGCGGGCCTTGGCATTAGCCAGCACTTGGCCAAGTCAGTTGACAAATGTCTTTACTTGTCACGCGCTTAAATGTCCAGCAATGCGGCGCCTCACATACACTCGAAATAATATAGAAGACACTTTAAAATTTAATTGAAAATTAAATTAAATTAAATTTGTGTTCAATTATTTTTATTATTTATTTATTTATTATTATTATTAGTTTTGTTTTTTGCCAAAAGGCCAGTTGGTAAAATTTATAATAATGCAAATAAAATAAATGCAATAAAATAAATGCAATAAAATAAATATTGAATACAATTCAAAATTTAGTTGAAAATAAAGAGAAAATTGTTATATTGAATTTGTATCAAATTATCATGCTTGGTAAAATTTATAAAAATACAAATAAAATAAATATTAGAAATTTAAGAGACTCAACAATTTATTATAATAATAACAAATATTGTTTAAAATAGTATATTGTATTTTCGTTATAACCAAAATTATAATAATAATAATACTAAAATATATAGAATAATAAGATGTAAAAAAAAAAAAAAAATAAATAATAATAAAATTAAAATATAATTCTTAATTACAAAATAATAATAATAATAGCAATCAAAATTTCTTACACTGTATAACCATGTTAGCATATGCACATTAGCTAACTGCTACGTCACTTGAGCTTCGAACGCATGCAGAGCCAGAGTTTAGCGTGACAGGCGATTGAGTTGAAGGAAAGTCAGACTGACGCAGCGACTATGCTTAGGCATGGATGTCTGGAAAACCCATTGGCTGGGAATGAAGTGTTTAAAGTATGCGAGCTAAGAGACACCAGCAAGTGGTGCATCAATTTGGCAATTGGCACAAATTCCAGGCGACTGCAATTCAGTTAACGGCTATACGATATTTAAGCCATATTTGGCGCGATTCTGTCAAATGTTGAAAAGAATGCGGCGCACTTGAGTGACGCCTGTCAATCAAGCATGGCTGCAGTTGGAGTGTTGACGCATTGTCAAATTGTGTTTGGATATGAAAGCTATGCAATTAGCTATAAAGAAAACTCCCAGAATATGCAGCGCAGCTGAATCCAGAATCTGCACACATGCAAACATACACATATACACACATACACATACAATGTATATTTTTAGCCACTTGCAGTGCTGCCAGATGGTGTATTTCTTGCGATAGTATCGCTGTTAGTTCTATTCACTCGATAACATATCTTCGATGGTAAACAAACGCTAAGCAACACAGCTATCGAATAAACGCAAAGTGAAGTGAAAATTTTTGGTGAAAACGAAAAATAAAAGAAATTAAAGTGAGAGGATGGCCTCGCTGGAACCAACGCAAAATAAAACATGGGATCTATCCCTATACGAGCTGCAGCGCAAGCCGCAAGAAATAATCACAGATAGCACAGAAATCGCCGTCTCGCCGCGCAGCCTGCATAGCGAATTAATGTGCCCCATTTGCCTGGACATGCTGAAGAAGACGATGACCACCAAGGAGTGCTTGCATCGGTTCTGCTCGGATTGCATTGTGACCGCATTGCGATCGGGCAACAAGGAGTGCCCCACTTGTCGCAAAAAACTCGTGTCCAAGCGTTCGTTGCGCGCCGATCCCAACTTTGACTTGCTCATCTCGAAAATCTATCCTAGTCGCGAGGAGTACGAAGCCTCGCAGGAAAAAATCATGGCCAAATTCAATCCGACACAATCTCAAAAGGCGCTCGTCAACTCCATTAACGAAGGCATCAAGCTGCAGTCGCAGAATCGGCCGCAACGCTTTCGCACCAACAAGGGAGGAGGCGGCGGTGGCGGGGGTGGGGCTGCCTCCAACAATAATGGAGGTGGGAACGCTGGCAATACTAATCGTGCCGTAAATGCTCACGATACGGCTTCCAATGACAGCAACAGCAACACGAACGGCAATGAGCGTGAATCTCGGGATGCAGCTGGAGCGACTGGAGCTGGTGCATCCGCTGCCCCAGCCGCTGCAGCTACCACAACGCCCGCCAGCAGCAGCAGCAGCAATAACAGCACCACTAACACCACCACCACCACTCTGGCTGGCACAACGGCAGGCACATCGGGTGCCAGCACCTCATCGAATCGCATGCAAGTGGATGATGCATCCAATCCGCCTTCGGTACGCAGCACACCATCTCCGGTCCCATCAAACTCGAGCAGCACGAAGCCGAAGCGTGCGATGTCGGTGATGACATCGGAGCGCTCGGAGGAATCGGAGTCAGACTCACAAATGGACTGTCGCACCGAGGGCGACTCGAATATCGATACCGAGGGAGAGGGCAACGGCGAACTGGGCATCAATGATGAAATCGAGCTAGTCTTCAAGCCACATCCCACAGAGATGTCAGCCGATAATCAGCTGATCCGTGCGCTCAAGGACAACTGCATACGGTACATCAAGACGACAGCGAATGCCACCGTAGACCATCTCAGCAAGTATCTAGCGATACGTCTGACCCTCGACCTGGGCGCCGATCTGCCAGAAGCCTGTCGTCTGCTCAACTTTTGCATCTACGTGGCACCGCAGCCGCAGCAGTTGGTCATCTTGAATGGCAATCAGACGCTGCATCAGGTCAACGACAAGTTCTGGAAGGTAAATTCTAATAATACTCCGAGAGCATAATCAATAAACTAATCCGAATTTCAATTCACATTTGGCAGGTGAACAAACCCATGGAAATGTATTACTCATGGAAGAAGACCTAAAGCGTTACCTTGCCTAGTTCAAATCAGTTTAGTTATTAAGCATATATATACTCGTATATAATATATTTCAATATATACATGTTTAGGTTTATCATTTATGTGCTTAACAAGAATATATATGTATAGAGAAGTACACCATCAAATTCTAGATGATGTATGTAGAAAACACAGATAAATCTTTATTTCCTGTGCTTATTATTGCATATAAAACATATCCAAAATATGGTTCCATATTGTCTATATACTGTATATATTTTGTGTTCTATATATATACTATGTGTTTTCACATCTATGTACCATCTTCAGCTCTTTCATAGGAAACGAATTCTTGATATCTATATTTTGTATATAATGTTTACTTTATCATTATCAGGTTTCACTTTTCCCATATACAGTGCTGCCCAACTGATATTTAAAGTAGTAATATCTCTTCAACGATATATTTTCTGATTTGAATTAAATAAATTTAGTTATTTAAAGAAATTAATCAATTATGATGAAGAGAAGTTTTAGATCTTTAACTTATCATTGATTATGATTTTTATTATTCTTTTTAAAAACCTTTCAAAAAGTGTGCAATTCTTCAAAATAGCTTTCAATACTAAAAATATCTATCTGAGTTGCACTGTATATAAATTTGTATTCGTTCGCAAATTTAGATTTCTGATAAAGTTTTGCACATCTGAAACATTGAGAAAAAAGCTTAAAGCATAATCTAAAATCAGAGTTAACTTTTTGCAAGGAGAGGAAGGAGAAGAAGAAGAAGGAATGGAGACAACTGATTTACAGATCAACTGGCCGATATCTCGATGGTCTATAAATATATATTTTACAGATATAAGAGGCAAAGATCAGTAATTTCAGCTGATATATGAAATCGGCATTCGTCTGTAATCGTGCTTTAAATTTAACTTGATTAGATTAGGTTGCTAAGTGCATCTGACTAGAGTTATTAGTTTCAAAAGAAGAAGAAAAAGATTGAAGGTTGCCTTATGATAAGGGCCGGAGTGAAGCCAGGGCCTCCAACAAGGGAGGGCTCTCTCGAATTTCTTATTACAAGTTTTGCGCAGAAAAAAATCGTGAAAAGTTAATATTAATTCTTATTAGAATTATATACTTAAGTACATAGAATCATATACTTAAGTACATAAGTTTATGAGTCTTATAATATTTCATTCTACACAAGGATATTGACCTCTATTTTAAGAGCCCCACCACACCCGGCCCCATGACATTAATGTGTTTGATCCGGCCCTGCTCATGATAAGAATAACCGAATTATTCTTTGCGTATATTGGACGTTTGTAAATGTGTAAAAGTACATAGAGGCATTGGCGTAACTAAACAGTAATTGTAATGAATACATTGCTGAGGAACACTTAAAAAGTAGATAATATTTAACTATGCTGATAGCTAACTGTCTAACGGATGCGTTGCTAATGTGAATGTAACTAATGTGTTTTGGTGGACAAAGATTTCGCTGGGCTCTAATTGAGGCAGAGTGCGGTTGACGTCAACATTTCAGTTTGTTTACAATTAATGCTCTATTCAAAAATGTTAAGGCATAAGGCAGCACCTGTGCAGCGATCAACACCCATGGATTAGTTGGATATTCTCTGCATTTTTTCTAGTATTGCCTTTCGAAAGTCTTTGAAATCGCTGCTCGCTTCAATTTCGTTGAGGCAATCGCCTTGAATGCGATTGAGGCCACTCTTTATTTCCGAATCCTGGCCGCCGCGTGTGCGTCGCATCAGATCCTGTTCGTGGCGGTAGGCCAAGCCCAGATCGCGCAGCTCATCGATATGGTCTAATGTAAATGTGCGTTGCTCCTCCTGCAGGAACTCGGCGCACTTCTCATAGACATCCAGGTACTGTTCCGTTTCGCCTTTGTCGCCCACTCGTTGCGTCTCCAGATAGCGTCGCAGGAGTCTTGCAGCCTGCTGATCTAAGAGCGTCTGATGCATGCTGTTTGTGAGCGTGTAAATGCGACGCACTTCCTCAACGCTCATGTCTGAGCAGCCGCAGAAGCATTTGATCAGCTCCATCGTTTTGTTCTACGAATATTGAATTATTATTGAACTTCTTCACAATATGCAGCGCACCTTGTATGATGACGAAGCCATAATGCGTAATCTATATATATATATATATATATATTAATCTATGTTATGCTGCTCCATCGACGCTCACGGACATATTGACCGGCTAACTACAAAAATATAAGGACGGCTGATCAATCGAACCAAAACAGCATGATGAATTCATATGCTCGCTGTTAAGATAGGGATGGTACTGTGTACTATCGATAGCAATCGCTTACACAAATAGATACTTATTGGTACAGTAGAAATAACTGTTGTGCTCCTTTCCTAGTGTATTATTTTTTAAATTTATTTAATACGTTTCAATCTTTAATTTTACTAAATACATTTCAATTATGCATTAATATTATTCCATCCATCATATATAATTTCGCTATGAACAATAATAAACTTTTTTTTATAAATTTACATTATAACATTACATAATTACATTACATACATTGCATTACATATGTATGTAATTAAGTTCAATTTAAAAGGAAAACCCCAAAATGTTTTTTTTTATGTTTTTTTTTTTTTAACTTATGCCGGCAAAAGTGTAAAGCATAATGAGAGTGCATATGTACATGGAGTGCCGCTCTTATAAATGCCTTAGTCAAATGCAAATGGTGCTCTTATAAACGCCTTCACTCAAATGCAAATACCTCTCCTATAAAAGTCTTCACTTAAATGCAAATACCGCTTTTATTTCAAATTCATAATGCACTCAAATGCTGTTATAGTAGCGATCGAAAATACTTTCGATATACACATATCGGCTACTAGTGGTGGTCCGGTGTTTTTTTTTTTTTTTAATTTAAAATCAAGCAATCTACAATATTATTTTTTTTGTTGCAAATTGTCGATTTTAATCCGCGGTCAAATATAAGAAACGCAGAAGCTAAAATCGAGATAAGGGCCAGTAGTAGATATTTTGAAGTCTTTATTTCATAGCGAGTTCTATCAATGTATGGAAGCTTATGATCTATAACTTGGATTTGAGCGCCTTCATCAGTTTCTCCAATTTAAGAGCCTTTTGAAAGTCTCCGCTAATTTTTAGCTTGCCGGACATGTATGCTGGTGCCGCCTTCAGTTTGCCCGAGAACATGTCAAAGAAGTTGTTGGAGTTCATGGATAGCGTTGCGTCCGGAGCACCTGGCGGGGTGCCAGTGCCGCAGGCACCGGAGCCATTCTTCAGGTCCAGAAACCAGGTGCCCTGCTTATCGCCGCTGATGTTGAACTGGTAGACGGCCTGCGTCTTGCCAACGATTTCGGCAGATAGCAGAGATTCAATTTTCTTAAAAAGCTGCGGAATTTTATCATCACCAGAGTCAGCAGTGGCAGCAGCAGGAGCGGCGGCAGCTGCAGGTGAAGGTTCAGAGGCTGCAGCATCGTCAGCTGGCGCACCCTTTGCCTCCACGAAAAAGTCAACCATCAGGCTGTCTGCATTCTCACGGACACAGGCATAGTCCGTCAGATCCTTGACGCCCACAGATTCGAGCACCTCGTCGTCAATGAAGAACTGGCCGGTGAACTGTCTGGGCTCACGGGAGAGTATGGCATAAGCCGCATCGGCCATAATCTCTGGCTTTCGCGACCAGCTGGCGCTATCGGGACCAGTCAGCATCTCAATGGCAGCCGTGTGGATGGCCGTGCGTGGCCAAAGGGCGTTCACAGCTATGCCGCGATCCTTGAACTCCTCCGCCATCCCCAGCACGCACATGGACATGCCGTACTTGGCCATCGTGTAGGCGACATGGGGGCCAAACCACTTAGCTTTCATGCTGAGCGGCGGCGAGATGTTTAAGATGTGGGCATGGTTGCTCTTCTGCAGGTAGGGCAGGCACTCCTTGGACACCAGGAATGTGCCGCGCGTGTTGATGCTGTGCATCAGATCGTAGCGCTTCATTTCAGTGTCCGGTGTGTTGGTCAAGGAAATGGCGCTGGCATTGTTCACAACGATATCGATGCCACCGAATTTGGCCGCAGCCTGTTGGACAGCGGTGCGCACCTGTTGCTCATCGCGCACATCCACAATGCAGGGATAGGCACGTCCGCCAGCCTTTTCGATCTCATCGGCGGCTGTGTAAATTGTGCCCGGCAGTTTGGGATGCGGCTCGGCTGTCTTGGCAGCAACCACAATGTTGGCACCATCGCGAGCCGCCTTCAGTGCGATTGCTTTGCCAATGCCTCGGGATGCGCCAGTGATGAACAAGGTGCGTCCTGCCAATTTTCCAGTATTAATCATTGTGTGGTCCAAAGTTTAAACCGCTCGCTGCAAAGATTCTGAACTATATGAACTGAAAACGGTTTGAATCGCGGCCAATCAACATACAAGAGAAAGTCCAAAGTGCAATGAGATCGACGAGACGTCATAGTGTAGGGAGAGTAAAGAGCCAAAAAGTTCGGCATAAGGCAACTTTCGAATGCGCTTTGATTGAACAAATATTCGGCATATTTTTACATATTGCTGCATATTCTGCTCATTTAATATTTTAGGCCATAAGTATGTTATTTAATGATAAAAAAAATACTTGATTTTAGAATATTTTGTATTAAAATACAGAAAATAGGGGTTGCCAACGTTGCCACCTCGCTGTTTTGTGTGAATGGCATTTGGGCAGAGAATACTACTGGCAAGAAGCAGAAACGCGTCGAATGTAGTTGTTTACAATTGAAAAGTTTGCATAAAATAAAACAAAACAGATTTTAATATATTATTAGCAAATGGCTGCCGAGCGCTCTCGTCGTCACAATGCAGGCAATAAAATCGCCAAGCTGCTCGATGAGGAAGAGGATGAATTTTACAAAACGTCATATGGCGGCTTTCAAGACGAAGAAGACGACAAGGAATATGTGTAAGGACATTAAAGTTAAATGACATAGTTCAATATTAATAAGCATTTCGGTGGTTAAGTCAAAAAGACGAGGAGGAGGATGTTGTGGATTCAGACTTCAGCATAGACGAACAGGATGAGCCCGTATCCGATCAAGAGGAGGCGCCAGAAAAGAAACGCAAACGCGGAGGCGTCGACACAAAAGCCTATAAGGCAAGTATTCATGTAAAATATGCTTGCCTATAATATTAATATCTTAAATAGGAGCCAGCAAAGCCGCTTGCCAAGAAGGAGACTAAAGCTGGCGCTTCGCTACACAAGAAACGGGGCGCTGGCGGCGTGGTCAAACGTAGAGTGCGTCCGCGCTTTACGGTCCTCGACTCTGGTCGGAAGTCGATACGTACATCGACGGCCATTAAAACACAGGCGACAAAGATACGACTAAAAGAACTAGACGATGCACGCAAGCGCAAGAAGAAGAAGGTGCGCGTAGAGGACTATATGCCCACGCAGGAAGAGTTGCTTGCGGAGGCAAAACTAACAGAGGAAGAGAATATCAAATCTTTGGGTTTGTTAACAAACCTATGTTAACTGCATAGTGTTCTAACTGTATTTCCAAATGCTTACAGAGAAATTCCAAAAAATGGAGCTGGAAAAGAAGAAGACGCGGCCCACTAAGAGAGTTTTTGTTGGACCCACGATACGCTATCATTCATTGACCATGCCCGTCATCCGCAACATGCCCACACGAACAGGCCCATCGAATGAGTCGACTGGCCGCTGCGAACGCACGTTCGTAACATTTGAAAATGATTTCAATGATAAGGCTTTCAATGCGATTTTCCGTCCAAAACGTCCACCAAAGCACTCAAGCGGCATTTGTCCCATCACTCGTTTGCCGGCACGATACTTCGATCCCGTCACGCAACAGCCATACTATAGCATTCAGGCCTTTAAGATATTGCGCGAAGCCTACTATATGCAGCTGGAGCAGCAGGCCAACAGCAGCAGCAACATCAGCGAACAGACCGAGCTAGCCAAATGGATGGAGTGGCGTAAGTTGGTCAAGGAGAATCGCCTAAAGGCGGCTACAGCAGCCAAAAGTGTCGATAGTTAGTCGTCTTTAGATTGAGTGGTCTTCAAAGTTATATCTTAATTTAAATTGTTTACAATTTTTAAAATAATTAATTAATCCATTCTTCGATTATATCTCAATTGCGCTAGTATTTTAAAGTCATGTTCAATATATTCAAATGCCAAGAACAGAAAGAAAATCATGTTATAAGTTTATAATATAGTTTATAATATATTCAAGAAGTATTTCCTGTTCTCTCTTTCCGCCTAAAAGAAGACTTTAAATTGTTTCAAACGGCTACCATATTAATTTATTAAATTCCTAATTTCATCTACAAAAACATATAAAATCTGGGCACACAATGGAGCAACAACTAGTCTTAAGTGTATGTATCTAAAAAACTTAACAATAACTTTGTTAATTTGTCGGCTAATTTAGTATGCATTATTTATGTTAAGGCTAGCTAAGTTAAATTAAGTTTCTGTATTGAGGCTGTCCCTAAAGCTCGTAGGCTCGGTCGCCGTTCTGTGATTGTTAAATGAGCGTGTCCTCGTCCTGACCTTCGAATACCATCAGTAGCGAGTGCTGCGAGGGTGAGCGGCCCAAGGTCAGACCGCCCAGCGAACCGTCCGGCGAAAGTAGACCCGTCTGGAGGCTATTGTTATCCCGATAACCTGACGTCGATGAGGTTTGTGAGACCGAGTCCCAGGATATTTCGCCAATGGCTTTTGTCTGCTGCTCCTGCTCCTGAGAGAGTGAAGTAACCTGTCGGATACAAGGATTAGAGAGAGAGAGAGAGAGAGAGAGAAACATTTCAGTTACTTACGATGCTGGGCGGTTCCATTGGAGTCAGGCGACTGCGCTTGAGCCGGAAAGTTTTGCGACTGGCCGCCTTGGAACGTTGCAGACGCGAACGTGTATGATCGCCCGAACTATCCTCGGCTGGACTTTCTGGTGATAGTGGCGTCGTCGAGGTCTCCCCCGAGGAGTGTCGAAACTCCACGGATGAGACAAATCGCAATTTCGGTGGCTGCGCCTTGAAAGGAGCCTGTTGCAGGGACTGCGAGTGCGACAGCTGAGAGGCAATGCCCGGCGGCAGGGCTGAGCTGCCGCTGGGCCCGCTGCCCGTGGGTTGACCCACTAGGGTGGGCGCTGAACCAGCAGCGCCTTCACCACTCTGACTTTCGCTGGTTGTGGTGTGTGGATCCCGACCTGTGGAGCTGCTGGACAGAGACTCACGTGGCGGATGAAGAGTTTGCTGGGAGAGCGTGTCGCTGGGCGTGCAGATGCCGCCAGACCCACTGCGCGAATCAATGGGCACGGCAGAGACATGCGAGTGGGTCGCCTGGCCGGTGGTGGTGCCCGTGAATATGGATATAAGCGAGGGTCGCTGCTGTGACTTGTGGGCATCTGCAGCGCTGGTAGCTGCCGCTGCATCGCTTTTCTTCTGTTCGGAGCTCTCGCGATCTGTGGAGACTGTTGTGGAAGTCAAGGAAATAAATATGCAGGAAAGGATTAGCTTTAGTTGTAGTAGGCAGCAGACTTACCATAGCGCTTGTCCTCTAACTCATCACGCAGGTCGCGCAGCTCGCGTGCCAGCTCCAGCAGCAGTGCGCCCTTGGACTTGAGGCCGCCCTGTGGCGGAGTGCCGCGTAATCGCTCCCTAATGATGAACTGCATGTGCCGCTCGTGATCGCCAATGGGTGGCTGGGAGATCTGGATGCATTGCATGTAGGGTGTAAACTGATAATGGAGTAAGCAGCTGCTTGCTTACCTTATGCAGGATGAAGGGCAGCAGGACAATGTAGAGCGGCGTCCGATGCGTGACGACAAATTCCATGAAGCTCCATAGATCTGGCGCTGCTTCATTGCGCCTGCCCAGATCTCGCATGACGCGCACTATGCGCGGCCATTCGCTGGACAAGCGATTCTCGAAGCAAATGCACACGATGCGCAGTGCTAGGAACGCCGCCTGATACAGTGAGCCCGAGATGCGGGCCGGGCGTTTGGCATCTCGGCTGCCCGTGAATGTTAGGGAGCCCGCACGCAGGTCTCCCGTAACCCGATTGATCTGTGAGACGGCTTGGCCGGTGCGGCCAGCGGGTGGACTCATGGCATTTAGCACGGCGGTTAGCAGAAATGAGACATCGCTCATCTTCAGCTCGCCCACATCGGAGACGCCGCGTCCGGAGCAGACCTTCAAGCACAGTGGCATTATCAGATGCATTAGAAATCCTTCGGCCTTTTCCTGCGTGGCGAACTCGGCGCTGCCGCCGCAAATTTGCACAAGCGAGAAACAGTCAACGGGGCTAACCACTTGCAGGGCCACCAAACGCACCACGGCCGAGCAGAAAAAGGCCGGCGGATTCTGAGACATGAGCGCTGCACCTGCACTGGACACGCCCTCCGGTATGCCACCGCTGCCCGGCTCATTCACGATCAGATTCTGAACGGTCGAGATGAGGGTCTTCATCTGCTGCCAGTGGAGCACATACGGATGCCGTATAATAGTCTCGTGTATGCCCTTGAGCAGTCCGGCTGCTGCCTCCCAGTCCGTATTGCGGCGTATGGATGGCTTCTTCGAGATCTTAAGGAACACCTTGTCGATGCGACGCAGCACTGTGACCAGAGCATTGCGCAGCGTATCATTTGACCACTCGGCACGCGGCAGCACCGACTGCATGTAGCGCTGCAGTCCACGACAGGCCATGGACTCGGGATCGTAGGGTGAGACCTTGAGCAGGGAGTGGGCGATATCGGCCAAGCGTATGTGACACTTGGCATCCAGCACTTCAGTGGGCTTGCTGTCGTTTGCCGGCAGCTTCTTGGCCAGCTCGTAAAGGCGCGTCGTCGACTTGGTCAGGAAGTCAGCGACCACGGAGAGTAGGACATCTCTTGGCCGTCGGTATTCAGTGCGTATCATCTCGGAATCTTCGGCAGAGTCCATCATGTTCTTGGTGCGCGGATCTGTGGCATATTTCGTGTGTGACTCCTCCTCAAAGTCCATGCCGGGTGAGCAGGGTGGACCGCGACTGCAGTTGCGCTGCGACGAACCTTTGTGCTCCGGACTGTTGCGATAGGGTCCGTTGTAGCTCTTGGCCAAGCCCTCACAATTGTGCACCATGGTGCGTATGGCCACAGCCAACTGGAGTATGATATCTCGCTCGGATTTGCCCTGCAGTGGAATATAGCTGGGCGACTGGATCTGTTGCAGATAACAGGGCAATATGGCCTCCAGTATGATCTGTTGGGCATGTATCAAATTGGTATTAGACAAGATTTTTTGACCATGACATCAGCGACTAACTACAGGTGATCCTCAGCTAAGTCAAGAGGCTTCTAATAGAGGGTGAGTGACTGGAGTGTGAGGTTATATTGAAAATGGAAAATCAGAGTTGAATAATTTTGTGGAAATGTATGTAACAGGCAGAAGGAGGCTTGACAGAACCCATAAAGTACATAGTACATACATATATGTATATGTATGTACATACATATACATATTCTGGATCTGGGTGACGAGCTAAGTCGATTTAGCCCTGTGTGTCATATATTTGAACGCGTAGATCTCAGAAGCTATAAGAGCTAGTGACTTGAAATATTGTTTGTAGATCCGTGTATAGTAGATTGAGTTTGTTTTGTTCGATTAGAAACCTTATCGAAAATCAGTTGTCTTTACCCCCACAGAACAGAAGCGAAGAATTATTCAAATATCAGTTGCTCGAAGGGGTATCTCGTAGTCGAGCAGTCTCGACTATAGCTTTCTTACTTGTTATATGTATACTTAATATATTCTGGATATGCTTAGTTTTTTCCTTGACTCAAATTAAAGAGACGACTGTAAAATGTTCAAGCAAATAAGTGTCCTTGTGGGCACTACTTACCAGCATTTGGTAGCCTCGCGTGCTCTCAGCCGAATAGGAGACAACCATCACGCATAAAGTGATGCAGTCGAGCACTGTGACATCATCATCCTCGTCGTGATAGCAGAAGTCGATGGCCTTTAGAGGCTTCTGCTCTTTCACCAGCTCGGCTATGTTGAGCGGATCCGGTGAGGGATCTTCGAGGCTGAGGAGCAAATTGAAGAGGCAACTGGATTGCACCTTGTGCGCCTCGCCATAGGTTCCATCCTCATCCGTGTCCAGTATAGCCGAAACGGAGCCAAACATTTGGAGAATGAAAGGCTTGCGATTGAGCAGATAGAACTGCTTTACGGCGTACTCGATAGTTGTGGTGATCAGCTTGTTGGTCTGGTGGAGGGAGTAC
This sequence comes from Drosophila hamatofila, assembly GCA_035045345.1. Taxonomy (NCBI): domain Eukaryota; kingdom Metazoa; phylum Arthropoda; class Insecta; order Diptera; family Drosophilidae; genus Drosophila; species Drosophila hamatofila. The sequence goes on along the minus strand of JAWNPA010000020.1, from coordinate 1,874,095 downwards.
ACCTGCAGCAGGGTGGGCATGATCATGAAGTAGCCGTTTGTGGAGAAGATATTCTTGAAATTGAAGGCCGCATTGATGAAGGTGGCCATCACATAGCGCATAATGCACGAGTCTTCCGCATGCAATATAGACGCGCCGGAGAGCACATTCAGAAAGAGCTGAATGTCCGCCGAGTAGGCGAAATTTCCGGCCATTGCCTCGAACATGCGTGCGATCAAGCGCACCCACATGAACTTATGCAACACATCCAAGCCGAGCAACACCTTGCCGTATTCCCCGCCATGATGCAGATCGAGGTCCACTTCGAGCGCCTTGCGCGGAAACGAGGGCAGCTTCATGAGTTCCTCGTGCAAGAAGACAACACGCTGCACGACCATGTCCACGTTTTTCAATATAGCCCACGTCAAGTGGACTTTGCCGATTTCAACAAATTTCTTGGTCAATTCTTGTTTCTGCAGCGCCAGAAATGATTCCTCCGGACGCATCAGCATCAAACGCACCTCCGGGTACTGTGAGCGCTTGAAGAAGTACAAATCCCGAATATACCAATTCGGATTTAGTATTTTGTCTGCAAAGGACAAAAGATTTCGATTGGTTTCTCTAGAAGTTGTCAGCTGGAGCGTGGACTTACTGCTCTTGTAGTCCACCAGACAATAGTGGGTAATGCTCTTTTCATCAATGGGATAGTAGTCTAATGCTTCCTTCAGCAGCTGGCAGAAGAGCGTATCCTCCTGCACGGGAAACTGTGAGGGTATGTTGTAGTCATCATCGGCCGGTCCATGCACCACGATCTTCTTGGCAGCGGGCACATTCGCAGTGAGCAGAATCGAAGCATCGCATTGCTCCTTGCGCAATATTTGCTTCAGATCCTTGAACATGATCCCGTGCACTGAGTGCACCACCATCCACAAAACTGATAAGGCCGAGCCAACGAGCTGGAGAAAGGAAAATGGACAAGGAATTCATTATTATTTAGAAAATATATTTCCGCTTGAGCCTACCTCTTGTTTGAGCTCATTGGAGGAGCGCACATAGAACATGATATAGCCAATGATGGAGTTGTAAAGAGCAAAGGCTGCTTGTTGGGGCAGGCGAGGCACAAAGCGTATTAGATGTCGCAAGAGCTTGAACATCTGATCCTGTCGATCTCGAGTCAAGCGTTCGAATACATAGCGCAGGAACAGGGCGGACTCTTCGACCAGGCACACCCAGATAACCTGGTAGGCCACCTCATAGACAGCATTGCCATCGGATCCGATGGCTGCATCATCCAAACAACCCACAATCTGCATCACCGAAGAGCAGAGCACCGAGGGGAAGAGCGAGTGGGCGTGATGGAGATGCGAGGAGGCACGGGTGCCATCCAAATCCTCTTCGATCTCATGATCCTCATGCTCCATGCCCGGCTCATGTGAGGCCTGCTGGCTAATGGGTATCATGGTGATGAGGAAACTATGTCGCTCCGCTCGCTGCTTGTCCCGCTGCTGGCGCAGAGCATTCCGTATCGCTTCCGTTTGCTGCATCTTGCGGCTCTTGGTGGCTGTCACCAGGGAGCGCTAAGGGGATTCGATTAACGTTCTGACGGGATCTCTGTGTCTCTGCTAACTTACATGTCTGTCCTGGTTGAGGGTCATGTCCATGTCCTTGGTCTGCTGCACGGGCATCCAGGGCGGATCCACAACGGGCAGACTCTCAATGCCAATTTTGGGCGAGGGCAACGTAAACTCAATGCCTCCTGGCGGCACCTTGAACGTGGCATCGTGTGCATTCTCCTCCATGCGCGGCCAGACATGGAACCGACATTTCCACAGTACCAAATACCGCTGAATCGCTCCAATGCGTATATCCGGATTCTTGTGTTTCAGCGCCCGCTGCATAATGTCAAAGGCAAAGTTCTGGGCCTTCACAGAGCCCATGAGAAAGACCGCCGCACTCGAGGTGGCGGTGTCGTGGTTCGTTTCTAGCAGCAGCTCCCAGGCAGCGGGCATCGCCTCTATGACCAGCTCCTCGCTGAGCACCACGGCGCCCTTTAGCATGGTGGCTAGCGGAAAGTGAAAGAGATTGCGGATGTGTATGCGTATGAATTTCAAGATGGGTGCCTCCTCCTGCAGCTTCTTCTCCTTCTCCTGCCGGAAGCTGCGCGCGAGTTTCTCAGCCATCTCAATGTCCGGATCATCGCTAATTCTACAATTATTTCGTTTTAGACATGGACTCTATATATAGGTTAGCTGCTGCTCAACTTACCGATCCTTCCTTGACAAGCTATCCTTGCGCTTTGACGGAGATGTTTGTGTAGAGCTCTGCTCGGATACCTTGCGCGTTGAGCGTGGGCGTGCCGAGGGCTTAGACGAGCTGATGACTGTGGGCTCCACGGTGGGATGATCCGCATCGAAAGTGAAACCAAACTCTTCGCCATAGACCTGACAGGGCAAGGAACTATTTGAGTATAGAATCGGATTGGGGAGCAGCAATGGGACGCCTACCTTACGGGTTGCCTTTATGAGCCTCGTGCAGGAGCGCATGTGACGCTTGTAGCAGAAGGGATGACAGTAGCCCTTGTGGGTGCAGTAGTAATTGTAGCTGGTAAGCAAGTCGATGACAGCCTTCAGCCAGGGCATATTTTTGGCAGTGTCGTCGTTCTCATTGGAGTCTGTCGGCGACTCTGGCTGTTGATCGTCGCTAAGTATGCCCGGAGATTCCTCGCCTCCGCTAATGACGCCCTGCTCGGAGGTATCACTGCGATCCGAGAGCGAAGACACTTTACGGCGTGATTGCGTGTTAACTAATAGAAAGTGCATGATATATACAGTCTATATACTAGTCTTATCATCTTGGCTGAATGACTTACAATCTGTTTCGATGTCTTTGCTGTCCTTGGTATTGCGACGTAGTTTGAGCGAGCGACGCTTGAAGGAGCCGCCCGTTGTGGTCGCTGTGCCACGTCGCAGCAGGAAGGGACGAACAGCGGAGGCAGTGGGACGTCGAGCTGATGACGAAAGAACTGATTAGGTATTGAAGAGAGCTGTAATCTATTCCTCACCTTCCTCGCCCTCCTTGGTCAATGTCGTATTACTGCTGTTCTCTGACTCGTTATCCGGTTCGTGAAGGACAAAGGAGATCTTGCGCTCAGTTTGGCCGGCGCCGTCGTTGCCCGCTGCTATGGACTGTAGGCTCTGGGCAGAGGTCTGCGAGTGACCCATGGAGCTGAGGGCCATGGACCAGCGTCGATTGGCCTCCCTATACACTTTCTCCCAGGGTGCAGGACGGTCGCGATGCAGCATCTTCGAAGTCTTGGGCAACGTGATGTACGTGTCTCGCAGGAAGGCCGTAATCTCGAACAGCAGCACACAGGCAATCAGCTTGAGGGCGTGAGGACAGTCGTTGCCATGCGGATTGACTGAGGACTCGTCCAGGAAGTCTTCCTCCTCATCCTGCTGCAGCAGCTCGCGCTGCTTCTCCGGATCCGTGAGGCTTGCATTCAGAGCTTCGAACTGCAAGCGTTCGGTGAACAGCAACTCCTCCAGACGGGCGCCCACCATCTCTGCCCATTGATGAAACATTTTACCCGCGGCGCGCAGTAGGATGTGTGTGCGCCGAGCGCTGGTTTGGCTCACTTGCTGCTTCATCTGGGCGGGATTGATGTTGGCGCCGGAGGCGCGATAGCCGCCCACATTTTGTTTCATCCAAATGGGCCACTGACCCTTGTTGCACAGGTGCACAAAGTGGGCGCACTCCAGCAGAAACGTGGCTCGCGTAACCAGCGGCGCTTGGGGCTGTAATCGAACAGAGTTTGAGTTGCGGTTGGATTGGAATGGACTTGAAGTGAACTTGGATTGCATACCAAATCCAAGACGGCTGCAATCAGCTGAGGATCGGGAAAGCAGCCGGGTGCACAGGTCTCCAGCAGAAAGGACAGCCGCAGCATGCCCACTCGAACCGGTTCGGTGGGCACCAGCTTGCGCTCCTTGAGTATGACCACCTCTGATTCACGCGGTCCGTCGCACATATCGGAGGAGCTGCGTCGACTATAGTCCGCTGTCTCTTCGATGCCGCCCACCTTCTTTTTGCCCTTCACAATGCCGCCGAAACGGTTCAGACGTCGCTCAACGCGTCGCTTGGCACGCTGTATGGAACGACCGATGCCGTCGCTCGAACGACCCCGTTGGATCTTCAGCGAGGCGTGCCGCATGAATGTCGATGATATCTCTGGATTGAGCGAGCCAATTTCCAGATCAATCGATGATGCCTCTTTGGGCGTGCCGCGAAACCAGCGCACCAAGCCGCTGAGCCGTCCCAGCGAATTGCGTTCCGAGCTGGACGTCGAATCGGAGAGCAGCGCCCGCTCACTGTGCCGCGGCGTGAGAGTGGGCCGCACACCGGTGGTGCGACGCCGAAAGTTGCTCAAGGGCGACTGACTGGTCTTGTAGTGCTCATCGCAGGGCTCCGTCTCCAGTAGACTCTGCAAGAGGAAGACCAAAACGGCTCAACATAATGTTGTGGGCCAGAGTTGAAGACTCACCACGGCGCAGGCGGAGGAGGTGCTGCGTTTCTTCAGCAGCAGTCGGCGTTGCGAACGATTGTCGTCACTCTGCACCACCACCTGCATGGCATTCGCTTGGGGTATATGCCTGTCAATGGATGAGTTGATTAAAATCAATTCTTATTTTTTTGATGGGAAATCAGGGTATAATGCTTGTGTGAAAATGTATGTATGTAACAGGCAGAAGGAGGCGTGGCAGACCCTATAAAGTGTATATGTGTATTTGATATAGCCATGTCCGTCTGTCCGATTATCCGTCGAATATTGAGCTAGAGGCAAAAAGAGGCGTGGCAGGCCCTATAAAGTGTATGTGTGTATTTGATATAGCCATGTCCGTCTGTCCGATTATCCGTCGAATATTGAGCTAGAGGCAAAAAGAGGCGTGGCAGGCCCTATAAAGTGTATATGTTCTTGATCAGGGCGATGAGCCGATATAGCCATATCCGTCTGTCCGTCTGTCCGATTATCCGTCGAATATTAAGCTAGAGACTTGAAATTTTTGATATCACGCCCCTTTCGCCCCAAATTGGAAAAAATTGTATTTCAAATACTAGAGGCTTTTGCTTTGGCACACATTTAAATCTTATTATCATGCGCTGAAAGTTTGATGAACATAGCCTCCTTCAAGAGGATTTATTGAACAAATAAGTTCTCATGATATACGTGTGGATGTATGTGTATGTATGAATGTATGTGTGCATAAATGAAGCTTAGAATGAATGGAGTTTCAGCTCTTTGCAGGGCTCAGGGGATTTTCTAGTCGAGCAGTCTCGACCAGAGCACTCTGAGTTATTTGATTTCACAGAGAAAGATTTTTGGTGAGCTCACCTGATAACCCTTGTTGTCTGCGGCGTCGGTCCCTTCTTGTGGGGTCGCGGCGTCACAGCCAATATGCCGCTGAGTGCAACCAGACGAAAGGGTCCGCCATGTGCGCCCTTTACATAGGTCACCAGCTGTCGTATGTCACCATAGAGCGCCACGTTCTCGGGCAGCTTCAGATCCTTGCTTGCCTCCACAAATCGACTGACCAGCTGCTTGAATATGGCACCAACCACTTGACCCTCGGCTCCCCCGCTGATGCCGCCGCTAAAATTGCTGGAATAGCCGCCCTGACCTGGTACACCGCCAAGATCGGTGTTAGCATTTTTATATCCACTCTGACGTTTATGAGCTATATGCATCATCATTATATATACATACATACATACATATATATACAACGTACGAGTACAGTGGAGGAGGTCAGAGGCAACAAACGGGGGCGGGAGGGAGGTGTTACAACTCAAAAGCATTAGCAAAACTCGTTGCATGCAATATTAAACGACACACACAGTGAAATATATTTAGATAGATAGTCAGATAGATAGAGCGAGATACAGGTAGAGTTCCAGAAATAATAATATAATATATATATGTAATATAATCTATTAGTTTAAGAATATATATGCATCAATTGGGGACGTGGCAGATCGGAAAATGGGCCGTGAATGAGTATTCTGCAGTCGGCAACGCCCGACTGCAATGTTTTTACTTGTTTGTATTGATCTCACCAACTTTTACCTTACTAAGTGTTATAAAATGTCATTATTTGTAAAAAAAAAGCAATAAAAAAACTTCAGCTTTAATAGCAGTTGCATAACAGACCCATTTATATCTCATATAAAACATAGAGCTATACCTAATAGTATATCAAGCATTCTACGATTATATATATATATATATATATATATATATATATATATATATATATGAGGCCACATAGTACGCAAATATGCAACTGCAACAACAACTTATATACCCTATCCTAATATAATACATAGAGTGTTTCTGCGACTGTTGCTTAATAGCATACCAAGCATACTACGACTAAGTCTATATCGATTAGAGCTTAAATATAATTTGAGGCCACACAGCAGACAAATATGGACCAATTTGCCCTATATGCCACTATATGAACGAGTATAAAGAGTAAAGAGTATAATATATTTTGCAATTGGGGGATTTTGTGCAACATCAATCAATTGAATTGAAAGCCAAAGCTGTTTTAGTAAATAGGCATAGCTGGATGGGTTGGTTCCGACTTACTCAGCGGCGACAGCAGCGAGCTGGGATCCACGCAGAAGGCGAGAAAGGCATGGAAGTAGTCGATGAGTTCAGGTAAAGGCGATGTCTTGACCATCTCCTGTAGATGACGCTTGGTGCGCTGTCCGGCTTGGCGCAGCATGCGCGAGATGATCTTCTGGCACTGATTGCGCAGGAAGTCAGCGGGCGGACCTCGAACACCTGCAAAGTTGGATTAGTTGAGGAATATACTTACTCTGAGTAACTTCACTGCATCTAGCACCTAGCCACTCACCATCATTGCAGCCATGTGGGCAGCCGAGCACCTGGAGTGCACGTCGTGTTATGCCCATCGATATCTCGTGCGGATGCTCGCCCAGCTTCAGCACACCCATCTCGATGAGAAGCTCGCAGATGTTGAGGCCCGCCTCGAGGACGCGCAGCGAGCAGACTTGGGATGGATCTCGCTTGAATACGCTGCTCACAGCCAGCAGGACGATCTCATAGTCGATGCCGCCATCGCGTGTGATGTAGAAGGAGGAGCCGGGCGCCTCGGACTCATCCACGCCCGTGTAGTCTATGTGGGAATCGGTGTGGGAGCGCAGCATGGGTCCACGATAGCGATTGGTGCCGCTGCCACCACCGGCGCTGCCATTGCCACCAGCTCCGACGATGCTGCCGCCATTGCTCAAAGCATCCAATTGCGAGTCAATGGAGCCCTGCTCAAGGCAACGAGAATTACTCAACTATTCATATATGTATACATATATATATATCCCTTTGACTTACCTGTCGTTTCATGTAGTCCGGTGAGGGCGTGGGCGTATGCTCTGTGACCGTAATAATGGGATTACGTGGATAGAAGGCGGTGCCCCGTGGGCAGGTCGTCTGTGGCGGCCTAGCGGCCTTTGGCGGCTCGACGTATCTGTAAAATCTGGCATATTGTAGAGGAGATGCGAGAGTCGCAGGTGCATGGCATTAGTCAAAACAAACGGCGTGCAAAAGAGGAAGGCGTAGAAGCAGTTGGATAAATAGCTCATGGTAAATTTAACATGCACTGCAGCGGATATCATTTTGATTCAATTTTTGATTAGACAACATCAAAGTGACGCTAACTAACTGATAATGAACTAATCCGCAGGTTAAATTTACAATGAGCCTTGATTGAGCAAGCAAGTGGCTGGCTGTAGCTAACAGAGGAAAGTTTATAGAGTTTTTGGGGAAGTTTTAGGTGTTCAGGCAAACTTTTAGGTGAAATGGCATTAGCCTAAGGGAAATAAGTATAGTTTATCTAGTATATAGATGTAGTATATAGATATAGACACATTTGAAAGTAGAAACAAGCTATAGACCAAAACTCACCCGCTATCAAGCAGACAGCTGGTTGTTCAGTTCATAAAAGATAGTAAGTTTGATATCGTTTATATAAAAACAGTTGACATAAATGAAGATATTAGCAATACAGTTAAATTTGGTTTAACTGTGTGTCTGGGCCTAATTGAGTTTTCTAGATTTCACAGGCGTGTCAAACATAGTCCATTGTCTTACCTTAGGCTGGGCATGGACTTGCCCTTGATTAGGTTGCTGGCTGGCTCTCGAGTGATCATTGAGGCCGATCGTGACAGTTTCTTCTCCCCTGTGTCCAGGCTGCGATGGTATTCCTGGATGGAAGAGTGTAGCACTTGATTAGTGATTGATTTGGTTAAGTAAATCCGCTAACAGCGTTAAGTTTGAAAAAAAAAAATAAACAAACAAACACAGAGCTTTTGCTAACGAGTGGGAATTAACAAGAAATCTAAGCAGGTGTGCTAGCTTGCAAGATTATGGGGGGTATTGCTATAAAGTTAGTTGGCTCTTAGCTGTCGGCTTACTGCATGTTGCAGTGGATTCTTGCCATTGGCAGAGTTTGTATCGAGCCCTACTTTTTCCAAGTTCTTTTCCGATTTCGAGAACATTTTCGTTTCGACAAATGCCCGCAGATCGGCCATTTTGACGCGCTTCTTCTTCTCGCTGCCCCGTCGCTCCGAGCTGCTGGGCATGCTCGCTGTTTCCTCTGAAAGATTAGAGGGAGTAGCCTTAGAGCATTTTGTATAGGGTTTGGCAGCTGAACAGCTTACCCACTGCACTGGCTGTCACTGTGGCCGCTGTCTCTGGTATTTCGATATAGTCCTTGACCACAGAGCTGCCTGGACTGTCGCGACTATTGCTGCCCGGTCCCTGGTACAGTGAGATCTCGATTTGTGGTATGGGCAGTGAATTGGAGCGTTTGCGCGGCTGATTCAGTGTAATGGATGCCTCCTCGCCAATTTCGCTGAGCCTGCAAGGGGAGGCAGACTTAGTTTAGATCACCTGTTGTACAGACACGACTCACCTGTTGTACAGGTACTGCAAGCTCCAGAAGATGCCCTCCTCCTGCCAATGCGAGATGAACAGACAGCGCAGTACGGCCACATCCAGGAAGGTAGCTGCCGACACATCTATCTTGCCGCTCTCCGATTTATCCGAGTCCGATTCTTTTTCAATTGAAGCACTACGTTTCTCCTTCATGGAGGCACCCCGCGTCAGCTCCTGCTGATCGAACTCAAATTTGGTTGAGGGCTTCTCCTTATCCCGCGAGTTCATCGATTGATGGCTGCCGCGACGACTCTGCGATTGTTGCTGCTGCTGCTGCTGTTGCTGTTGCTGTTGCAGCAAGCTGGCATCAGCCTGGCATTGGAAAGAGCTTAAGTTGAGCTGAAGTTATATCAATAAAGCTGCGTACCGTGAAAAACGAGTTGTCCATGAGCTGCGGCGTCGAGGGCAATCGAAAAATGACCACGCGCTCGTCCTCCACGCTCGAAGCCTCTTCGGGTATGGTCTCGGGAAAGAACTCCTTGGGCGAGGACACCCAGGAACCCTAGGCGAAACCATGATAAGTTAACAACTCTAATAAAATGCCTTGTGCTTTGACTCCAACCTCCTCATCCTGTTGGCAATAGTCGCTGAGGCCGCTCTGTGGCGAGTCCGCCTTGGGGGACATGGCGTCGGGCCCCAGCGAATGCTTGCGACCCTGAATCACATCGGTCGAGCCCTTTGGCGTGGGTGCGCATAGCAAATTGCGTGCCTTCGGCTTGACGGGCGCCGTGAAGCACGGAGCACCCGGTGCCCGATTGTCCCACATGCCCTGCCACAGCTTGATGCCGTTCTCTAAGCGAATGTTTTGAAAGTCCGACTCCTTCAAGTGATGTATGATGGGGGCAAACAGATACACAAACAGCTGTGAATGGCAATTGTCAAGTGAGATCTTAGATTAGATATAGAGTTGAGATCTCTTACTGTTATCGTTGGCACCGAAAACAAATACTGGTCCATAGCCTTGGGCTTGGGCTCCGCAACATCGCCCAAGCCCAGCTCGTCGCCGCCCTCATCATCGGCGCACTCCTCGGCGGCATAAAGCAATATCCATTGCATTGTGTACAGCAGCTTTGTCTCGACGGGCCCGATTGCTTGCATGTCCTTGACGCGGCCTGAAAATATGATTTACCCGAATCATATAATAAGATATCCAAAGAGAAGAGAAAGCCCCGCCTGGCCTTGTCTTTGAGCAGACAGAGAATTCTTCAATTCGCAACAGATGAGATGACTGAACCCCCTGAACCCCGTTGACTTCTCCAGACTCTTAGACTCTTAGAATTTATAAAACTAATTTGAAGTTATGTAACTAATCAATACGGTTCCAGTTCCACTTGGACATTGCTATCTAATACGATTAGAGCTAGTTTAAAGCATAAGAAAATTGCCTTCATTCAGTTCATTTTCAGCTTTAAAGACGACTGTTTCTCCACGCGCATTGTGAAATGAGAATTTTGATCACTTTTGCCATTTTGGCAACAATATTAACAGCCGTCAGGGCGCAGTGCGTGGTAAGCAGAGTGTGAGCCTATCTGAGCTATATCCAATATTATATTACACTATTCCAAATGCGGTCTAGAGTCTTGCGCAGATGCAAAATCGCTGGCATGTGCTGAATCAAATCAAGTTGAAGCTGGAAAGTCAACTTAGGGAATTGGAATTGATCCTGAAAAATCTGCCGGATAGAACTCCAGAAATTGCGGCAATTAACGCATCGATCCTGATTCTGCAGCAGAAACCTTGTCAACAGGTGATTCCACCCAATCAAAATCAAATTCTATGGACTCTACAGACTGAGCTGTCGGACCTTCAGTCCAGCATACAGAGCTTAAACTCATTGGTTGCCAATGGTGTTCAAGAAATGAACATGGCTCAATCCTATTACCAACAGTGCTTTAATCAGCTGCAATTACCAGGTCCAGCTCCAACTTGCACGGCGCCACCGCCACCGCCACCCCCGCCACCCCCGCTACCCACGCAACTTCCAGGCGGAACTGGAACAGGCGAATATAATACCTGCGTCAATTTAGGCTATTATACGGGCATAGCAACCGTTTCGCTGCCCGGCATAAAGCCATTTAACGTTTTCTGCGATTCGAAGATAACAGGACCCGGCTGGCTTGTCATCCTTAACCGATACGACGGCTCGGAAGATTTTTATAGGAGTTGGGCTGAATATCGAGAGGGCTTTGGGCGTCTGAGCGGGGAGTTCTTCCTCGGACTGGAGAATATCTTTCGCCTGACCAACTACCGACGACACGAGCTGTATATCCATGTGCAGACATTTAATAATGAAGTTTACTGGGCTCGCTACGATAACTTTTATATAGGTTCCGAGTATGAAAACTACAAGCTTAAAAGTGTGGGCTATTACGTAGGTATGCAAGATAGACTGACCAAACATGTGGGCAAGGATTTTTCGACTTATGACCATGAAAGTAGCTCCAAAGGATTCGCTAGAAGATATCATGGTGGCTATTGGTATTACAAAGGCTTACTGAAAGGAAGGTAACACCTCAATAGACTTACAATGTTGCGATAGTTTAACTAATTTGTGTATTTCCAGCAACCTTCACGGCAAATATTTCCACACCAATGTGGATGATATAAAAAGCATGCACTGGTACAAAATGACGTCTAATAAAGTAGCAAAAATGCTGATTCGACCGGTGGGTCGATATTGAAATATAATTTTCAATCATATAGAATCGAAATATATATCGCAATATAAAGTGTAATTGAATGAATTGTTTATTCTGCTTAGTTTGGGAATTGTTTAGATTTTGGGAGCTATGCAATTGAAAGAAAATTATCTAATTTCAGTTCGATCTATGATCTATTAGAGTCGAGATATTAAAAGCTGAATTCTGAAGTCTGTAGATAGAAGGAACCTGAATACCCATTTCTCTTTTCTAACTATCTATAGAGTATGGAGCAATTCTTACAGTCCATTATCTGCTAGTTTATACAAGAAACTTCAATCTTCAAATGACTAATACATGGCAGGCCTCTACAATTGTAGCCTTTAATCTGATATCTTCAACAACAAATATACAGCATCAGGACTTACAGTAAAGCAGCGCTGCGCAGGCGTGCATGACATGCGGCAGGGCGCCCTGCAGCAGACGCCAGCGTGGTATGGCACCCAGGGCCTTCGTCAAAGGTGGCGAAAGTCCGAACTGAATGTTCTGTACGAGAACCTTCTCGAAGGACTGAAAGAGCAAAGCGTGAAGCAGTAATTCGGAAGGACTGGTTCAAAAGATATATACATACCTTACACGCTTCTTTGGATTCCTGATATTTATATATGCATACGTAGTCGAATCGGGCAAAAAGATAAACCACAAAGATATATATAAAGATTTGTCAAGCTGTATACATATATATATATATGTATAGATATTAGGTTGAATAAGATTGCTATACAAATCAATGCAAATCAGAGCTCAAAGCATGCAGAACGAATAGAAAAAAAAATTATATATATATATATATATAGAATAAAAATAAGTTATTTTTCAGAAGAGTTAGATTATCGCAATTAGTTATAGATATATATGTTAGTAGTAGTAGTAGTAGTAGTAGTATTAGTTGTTATGTACATTTATAACATTTATAACTTACATGGTGTCCCGGTGCGTGTTGACAAAACTACATTCAGATTTAGACAAGTTGCGAGAGATTTTACAATGTTCATTTGTACAGTTTGTTGTTTGTTAAAAGCATAATAATTGTTGTTGTTGTTGTTGTGGTTGTGGTTGTTTTGTGTTTAGTGGTTAGAGCGTGTGTTAGTAGAAAAGAAATTGTAAAAGTCGTATGCATAGATGTATAAAAATAAACAACAAATAAAAGGTCAAACATCAAATTCATATATTCAAGTTTTCGATTTTTGAGCAGTAAAATAAACAAATGACAGTATATAAATCATAATTAATAGAGATACATATATATGTATTTATATAAATAAATAAATATATATATATATAGATATGTTTTATATGTCAGATATAAGACGTTCAATTGATTGTGCCAATGGGTACAGTTATATAGAGTCCATCCTTACATAAACAAAAAACAAACAAAAAAAGAAACACGCATAGCGAATTTACAGCACAATTGAATTATAATCAATCAATCAATCAATCATCAATCCAATTCATTTTATATACCCCTGCAGATGTTATTCAATTGTTGTCTAAATCAATATCTTTGTTGTATATGATAGTTTTCTCTCACATTAAACATTGATAGCTAACTCTTAAATATGAATATCATTCATATATGCTCAGAAATTCTCAGACTTGATATGACCTTCTTAGATCGAAACTTATATCCATATATTTTGTATATTATATATTATGTTAAATATAAAGAAATGCTTTTTCAAGCAGCTGACTAACTTTTGATCCCCTCTGCAAAGGGTTAACTGCAGAGCAAAGCTCCATAGACAGAGAAATAGAATTTGGGAATAAAGTTTGCTTATATTTGTATTCTGAACGAGTATTAGATAGTCAGGTTATCTTTTTATAGAGATATTAATTAAGATGTTTACCAAGCTATGTAAGTATGTACTATATAGACATGAACGAATTGATTTCAAATAAGTCTCACATGGAAAGTATTTCTGTTTATTGAATAACTTGTATAAGATCAAGAAAATTTTCTAGATTTACTAAATTGGAGATATAGATATATAAATACAATGCACAAGCTGCATAAGCTCTATTTCTTTAAGGCTTTTTAAGATATGTATATGTATATCTGATCCACAACAACATCTGACTTGTCTATAAAGATTTAGCTTTTCTCAGTTTCTATAGTCAACTGTAAGGGTATATCAGCTTCGGCCAGGCCAAAGATAATTTCTGCTCATGAAGACTTATTTCTGTTTAATTAGTTTGTTAGTTTCCATTGAGGAAAAGGCTTAGTAATAGGCATCTTTGGTAGGGTTTTTTTAGCCAAGTTTTTAGGTTTCTTTTGCTTTTATTTTAATTTTGTCGTTTATTTTTCATTCGTTTTTCCCATTTGCTTGGCACACACTTACCATGCAGCTGGCCTCATGCAGCTTTCCCAGTCGCGGCCTGATGAAGGGCGCTATTTGGCGCCACAGGAAAGTTTGGACGGAGACGGGCAGGCCGAGGTCCTGCAGGCCATCGTCCTGGTCAATGTCAAAGTCATCGTTGTTGTTGTTCGGCGTCGAACTGTTGTTGTTCGCCTGCAGATTGTTGTTGTTTGTCGCATTGGTCACCATCGTGTAGCCGGCAGCTGAAAGGACAGACGCGAGTTAATGACATGCAACAGTTGAGCCAGTCTCAGCTCATTCAAGCGATAGAAACTAGAGCGAACGAGTCGACTGTGAGTCACTGACTGACTGCAAAATACCCTCACTACAACTGGAAATTGAAACATTGATCAAAGATGATATTTGATGAATGAATTGAATATGTTATTTGATCATAGATGATATTCATAATATTTGTTTATCTATCTAAATATTTCATGTTTCATGTCTCTGACTGTTGAGTCTTCGAATTGTGTCTGCTAAATATTTTATAGATATATATAGTGATTATATTATCGAGGCTTGTTCTCAATAATATCAATCAGAATTAGGAGTTCCAAGCAGAGAAAAGTATATTGAATGGGTGACCAAGCAAGAGTGATATTTATTTACGCTATAACGACTGCATTCTGATGCATGCTACTGATGCCCCATTTACACATCTTTAATGACATTGAGAGTTTTTCAGCTATTTTATATATATTAGCTGATAAACCAATAATTATAGCTAATTAGTCGCATGGGTTGATATGAATTAATCGCAATGAATCAATCACTTCTACCCTTAATCTGATGTACCCTACTTACCCACTTCAATAACTTTGTGAGTTTTTTCTCGCTTGTTATTAGAAATTGAGCTAAATTTGTCAGTCATGCTAACAACTATAGCTACATATATAAATGTAGCTGGCAATATTCATTAGAATTATATCTGTTTTAAGAGTTCAATCACTTCTTTCCTCAATTTAACCCATTTTCTAACTTCAATGACTTTTCCTTAGAAATCTAGCTCAACTTGGCATACCAATACATCCAACATACCAACAACTATAGCTATATAGACGCATCTGTCAATAGAAACCAGTCCATCAGTCCCACCTGTAGCCTGAAACTTAAAGCGTTCCACTTATCTACTTCAATGGTTTGAAGAGTCTTTCAGCTGTTTCTAGCTTTATCTTAAATATCAAATGGTTTAACTGGGCAGACATACAAAAAACTATAGCTATATAGAAGAACTGTCAATATTCATCAGTAATATAGAGTTCAATCATCTCTACCCACTTTGACGGTATACAAAATGAATTTGGGGTCGGGGGAATGGACATGGCATTTGCATGCAACAAGTATTTGCGTGCGCAGGCTCAACAAGAGTCAGCCGGCGGCGTCTAGGTCAGTGCCAAAACAGATTTCAACAGCACACACACACACACACACACGTCTGTGTTGCCCCTGCCCAGTCCCAGCCCATTCCCAGCCAGCCACCAGCTGTGCTCTTTGAAGGCTGCGCAGAACGCAGACTCCGCAGCTTCGCATCGTCCCAGTTATAGATACAGAATTGAAATTCCATTTTGGTATACATGCAGATACATTTTTCAGTGCAGACGAATTTTTCACACACATTTTTCTCGCTTATATAACGAAATTTTCCTTACGCTCCGGCAATTGTCAAACAATTTGACACGCACTCAAATCAAAAGGTCAATTTCACCGTTTATTGGCAGCAATTCAAACAAATTGCGACCGCACCCAATGGATAAATAGCTCCAGCAAAGGGTTTGGCAGCGCCAACTCAGCTCGAGCCAGCAAAATTTATTTCTCTGGACTTTCTGCTATTGAACTTGAATTTGCTGTGATAAGCATTCACTTTTACTTGCTCTTCTCATTTTTGAATGGCAAATTTTTCATGGTTTTTCTTATTTTATTTTATTTTTTTTGTCTTTGTACCTTGATATGCGCGTTGCCCGCTTTCGATAAAGTTGACGGCTGTAGCGTTCGGATGCAACTGGGACAAAGCGTCGCGTCGTTAACAGGACGAGCTATTCACATCGTCGTCATGTCCTTCTCGTTGCTCGTCGTTGCCAGCGACAGGAGCAGCGTACGCCTGCCCCTGTGTATACACAATCCGACACACATATTAAGTATACGCACAGCCACCCCCTAACAAAAGGGAAACAGAGGAATACAGGGTGCTTGGAAAGAACCAGACTACAGCAGCTGCTGCTTAAGCTGTCATTTGACTTTACGCTTATCAATGATAGGATTCAAATATAGAGAATATTTATTAAGAATGTACACACTATGCCTTCATGTGCATAAAGCTGCTCTATGGATTCAGCTAGGGTCTTTGCTAGTCTTAGCTACAGATTTTCTTTACCACACTCTATACACTTCATGCAGTTATCAATGCTAGCCACAGCTATCCCATAAGGAAACTGCTGCTTTTCAGTTGCAACTTAATTCTCTGTCTATCAGCCTCACCCTGTCTTATTTGGCGCACTTATCATTGATAACAAGCAGTCGCTGTCTCTTTGCGTGAGGGTTGAAAATTGCGTATACGCCGCATGTGCGGCTGACAGCAGCGCTTTTATATATGTCTCTGTCTGCTATCATTAAGGCTATTGTTATTATTGTTGTTGGTGTTGTTTTAAGGGTGAAGTCTGCTTAAATAACAAAATGCCAGTCCTAAGTGTTGGCCGTAAAAAACTATAGATAGCCATTAAATATATTGATATTCAACTTACCTCCTATTAATTGCTATGAACAGTAGATGATGTATACATATGTCTTGATTGTAAATATATATTTATATATACACAAGGCTATGTTGTACACAGCCGAAGAGAAAGCTTGCCAAATTAATATTTTATGTTTTTTTGAGCCACAATACAGTCTCAATTGTTGTGAAATTTCAAGCGCCAGCGGAAACTTAACTTATTCTCTTAAATTCTCGCAGCTGTAGATGATAGTTTATAAATTTTCAAAATATTAAATTTATTTATTTAATGTACAATATATTGTTATTTTTTTTATTTTTTTTTTGTTTTTTTTTTTTGCATTTTATTATATATACATTAATTAATTAAATTTGCTGTCCTTTTTAGTTAGAATTAGCTTAGCTTCTGAGACTTTCAATCAGTGTGTAAAATTCTAATATTATTTTAATAAATTTGCTTAGACAATTGTACTCCAACAAGCTTGGGATATAGTTAATAAATTTTATTATTATTATAACAGATGTATATATACAGTCGAGATGATGTCCACCTGAATACCGTTGACGCCTCCAGAGGTGCATAGGAAAGCAGAAAGATTTAAATTAAAGCATAAAATTTATAAAACTAATTTGAAGTTATGTAACTAATCAATTCCAGTTAACTTAATGCATCGGAAAATTGCCTTCATTCAGTTCATTTTAAGCTTTAAATACGACTGTTTCTCCACGCGCAATGTAAAATGAGAATTTTGATTATTTTAGCAACAATATTGCCAGCCGTCAACAACAGTTGAGCATATCCGTGTTCATATTACAGTCTAGACAATAATGAGTGAGTGTATTACAAAATTCTGAAAGAACCTTTATCTGTACAGTATGGAGAGCCAAACAATCTTAGCAATTCGTAACGGAATCTGATATAAGTAAAGCAAGTACATACCCCAAGTCTTAGGAGTCTAACATCATATGTTTTAGACATGTATGAATGAATGCATCCAAAAGGTCGATTGAATCATTCATTCTGAAAATGAGCATACGTTTTTACCTGTACAGCATTAAATGAGTGCTAGTGAACGTTGTACAATACTTTATATTGACAGTTGGTACTCTCACTCAATGATTGATGCATATATACCCTTGCTTTAAATAGGGTATTACAGGCTATCTAACATATGCCACTTTAAACGACTTCATTTCTATAATTAGCGGTCAGATAAGAAATGTGTCTAACGAAAATATACCCTAGTATATTTTTTAGCACAGGGTATTACAGGCTATCACATGCCAGTTAATACGAGAAATATGAATCTTCAAATGACTAATCCATTAATCGATATACCCTTGTTTAATCTACAGACAATCGCAGCTTTTAATCAGATATCTTCAACTAACTGTTAGGCACAAAGTTACTGCAGACTTTCCCTTGAAATTAACTAAGACTGTTTTGTTTTGTTTATGCAGTCGTTGACGTTCAACTGCCATATTCTGACTTATTTGTGTTTTTGTGTTTCAAGAGCTCTAAGTAAAACAGTTTGCAATACATTTTTATCAATGAGCTGCGTAATTGTCACTGCGCACAGTTGGTCCATATTAAAAGGCCGAGCATCCGAGCAGCTGAGCATCCGAACAGTCGAGCATCCGGGCAGCTGTTGGCTCGGCTGAGAGCATCATTTATGATAAAACCCGGTCTGCTTGCAAGCTGGGAAGCTGAGAGCAGCTGTTAGCCTGGCCTAAGAGCAGCACGTATGATAAAAACCCGGCCTCTATGCCACATGCAACAACAGGTTGTTGCCCACTTTGAAGCTGCGCAGCAAAAGCCTTGGCTTTAACAGCTGTTGAGCTTAAAACGGGGTCAACGCAGCAACCACCAAGGACAACGCTGCCAATTAGATGCCAAATTCTTGTGCTAATTGCTCAATCAGCATGTAGACCCATTAAGTGCAAACTTCCTTAAAGCTACATACACACGTATGTATGTGTATATTTATATATAAACAAATATTCGTGTGTGTGTATATAGGAACAGTTCGAATATGCGTTGTAGATGAATGCTCTGAATACAATTTGGTGTATCTGTGTCATAGTTTTTATAAATAGCGCGCATTCAAAATGAACCAAAAAAACAAAAAACAACAAACAAAAATTTCGTTGTGCGAGAGAGAGAGAGAGAGAAAGAGAGAAATACAATTGAATTGGATGCCCAGTAATATGCCTTCTATGTAGATGAGAGCTAGAGATCTTGTGCGAGCGAGATGGCTGTCAGCTGAGAAGGAACTCAAACAAATTACGTATTTTGAAAGCTATTCAGCTATTCAGGTGTTTTTTAGGCATATAAAATGTATATATAGAAACTACAAAAGAGCCAAAAGAACATGTTCAATGATAAAAGAAAATTCAATAAAATGCGACTTTAGCTTGCCAAATAGACGTACAGGGTCGACAGATACTAAATATCTAAAAAACTATATAGCATATATATATATATATATATTTATTTATATATATATATCTGTCTACAGCTAATGCGACATACATATATTATCTCTGGCTAAACACTATAAGCCCCAGCGATATTATCTTTAACATCAAATGATATTCAACACGATGCCACAACTGATTATTAGTTTGCAGGCACATATATCAGAAAAGTCTCACATATATAGATACATATATCTTAAAAATAGAAATAAGGAGCCGAGAGCGTACACAGAGAGAACATGACACAGAGAGAGAGAGAGAGAGAGAGTATATTTGAAAATGGTTCCCAGATGAAAGTAAATTCTTTTGCATATGTTTCTAGACCTATATGTGTGTAGTTCTCTGTGTATGTGTGTGCGTGTGTGTGTGAGCTGGTCAGCATCACCTTAGCACATTATCTTGCCGTGCGGCCACTGACGAATAGCGTTCAGTCGAGACCGAGCTCATCCGCGATACAGTTGCTTTTCGCATTCAATAGACAAAATGGTGAGTGAAATCAACCAATTGAAAAGATATAGAAAACCAAAAATTAAAAAAAAAATTGAAAAACTGTGTGAATAAAAATATGATAAAATAAAATAAAAACTACAATTTGTAAATTCTAAAATTCTTTTTCTACTCTTCAAACACACAGGCTGATGTTCCGAAGCGTGAAGTTGAAAGTAAGTTGAAGAAAAAACCAGACAACAAAGGATTATAACTCTAACCTCAAAAAAAATATCAAAATAAAAAATATCAAAAAAATATATATATAAAATATAAAGAGATAATCTATAAAATATGATATATGCATAATGTATATGAAGATCTATATAAAGATCTTTCAAATGTGATTTTATCTACAAAAAGTGATTGCATAATGTGCGCGTGTGTTATACATGAATAAATATACATATACATATACATATACATATGAAGTAAAAACACATGGATAAGCGTGGGATATACAGCAAAAATATATTTCGTAATCGTTGCGAAAAAAATTATGTATATATAGATATATATATCAACAGCTATATATTGATATATCAAATGGAAGCAAATATTCTTTGAAAAGATTATGAATATTATAATATAATATATATATATGTATATTTGAAAAATAGAAAATATCAGGAAAAACTAAGGAAAAAGAATGGAAAATTTTTTATAAATATATATATATACGTGTATATATATAGAGATCTATGAGAAGAGCGCACGATCTAATTTTGGCCAAGTTATTTCAACAAATTTATTTTTATTTAAACGCACTGCCAAAGAGCATATATATATACATATACATATACACACATATATACACATATATATACGTACATTTATATTATACATATATATTATAAATGTATGTGTATGTATGCGTGTGTGTATAACATATGCTGAGGTATTCGAGTGTCGAATTACGTATACGTATATGTATATGAGCTATGTACACATACACGCACACACACACATGTATACACACACACACACACACACACACACACACACACACACACAAACACATACACACACACTCAGACACATACACTTGCTGCATAATCTGAATGATGACCAAACATGTGCGTAGCCTTAGTTTCAGGGTTATTGAATTTGACCTCAATCAAATTATTTCATAAATAAATAAGACCTTTCCAATTGAATTGAAAACTAATCGATAATTTTATAATTTACTACAACTAATCATTAAAATTGCTTCTATTCAACCTCCTTTTGCACAGATGTCGAATTCGTTTTCGAAGTTATGGGCTCCCCCGGCGAGGGCATCGATGCCGTCGATCTAGGTGATGCTCTGCGCGCTCTGAACTTGAACCCCACCCTCGCTTTGATCGAGAAAATGGGCGGCACCAAGAAGCGCAACGAGAAGAAGATCAAATTGGAAGAATTCCTGCCCATCTACTCGCAAGTGAAGAAGGAGAAGGAGCAGGGCTGCTATGAGGATTTCATTGAGTGCTTGAAGCTGTACGACAAGGAGGAGAATGGCACCATGCTGCTCGCTGAGTTGCAGCACGCCCTGTTGGCCCTTGGTAAATGGAATATACCCCAAAACTATAACTGTTTCTAACTTGATACTATTCACTATCAGGTGAGTCCCTGGATGATGAGCAGGTTGAGACTCTGTTCGCTGACTGCATGGATCCCGAGGATGATGAGGGCATGATCCCATACTCTCGTAAGTAGAACTTTCCGAACTTGTTATCTTTTCCATTTGTCTATGTGTCTGTGCTACATAATGTTATTTGTATTTTTTACATGTACACACGCACACACGCCCACACTCGCACACACACGCACACCAATTTGTTATCCAATCACTTAAACACTCAATCGAAATGCACTCTGAACACACTCTCCCGCACAAACTCTGTCTATGTGTGTCTCTTTTGTGTGACCCACTGCACCACTGCACTGCACCACCACCTGTATGTTGAACACCGATGAACCGCTCCTGTAGAGTTCATCCAGCGCTTGATGAGCGATCCCGTCGTCTTCGACTAAACAGTAAGTTCTCTTGTTCTATGTGATCGACTGCATCTCTCTCTTTTTGTGTGTCTCTCTCTCTCTGTCTCTGTCTCTATAAATATAATACACATCTAATAGAAAACTATTTCTCATCTTATAGCATTCCTCGCCAGAATGTGTGACAGACCAGATCAGCTATAAATATAACAACAACAACAACAACAACAACAATTCAACAACAATAAATTTATAGCAAACAGCCATTCTCCATAGATGTTATATTCATCGCTAACTCTCTCTATCTCTCTCTCGTATATTATTTTAATTAAATTTTACTTCTGCTACTACAACTGCAAAAATTGAACTTCAAGATAATATTATTTTTTAAAAAATAAAAAAATTTAAATTATAAAACAAAAAATCATAACAAAAAACAAAAAAAAAAAAAAACAAATGAAGTTTCGTTGGCAATTTTATTTTGTTGTTTGTTGATGTCTTTTTCTCTCTCATAAGGAATATAATTTCTATATGTCCCATACTACATGTATGATTATTATGTGTTGTATGGCTAGTGATAGTAGTCATATGTAGCTTCTATCGATGTAGCTCGTGAAGAGCTACTTTATATGGAGCCAGCTTCTATCCAGCTTAATCAGCGTTGGTAAATGAAAGGTGGGCAACAACTTATACAATTTTTAGACAATTATTAGGCCATTTATGCGAAGGTAGCTTGATATTTACATAAAACTTGCAAATATTTGAAACTACTCTGTGTGACTTTTTTATATACTATAAATATAATTCAATCGAGTAATGGTTGGCAGCAATTTGGGATTTTATATCATGAGTTCTTTAAAGCAATTTCTTTGATCAAAATTTTGAAATTCTTGCTTTACAAATTTATTCAATTTTCTGCAAAAAGCTTTTTTTTATACTTATTGCCTTTTTTTTTAAAAAAAGGTATAAATTATTTTTTATATTTTTTTATGCTTTTAATAATTTCTTTAACTAATATTTCACAATTTTGTGTTTTTTCTTTTCATTCTGTTTCCTTTTAATTTTTTTTTTAATATCTATAAATATTTTATACTAAAATTTAAAATTAAAAATTTAATAAATGACAAACAAATATAATTTGAATATTCAGACACATTTCACAATATTTTTGCAAAATTTTTTGAGTGTTTTCGACTTTTAAGTCAAATACTACTTATTAATTGAAATAAACAAAATTTTAAATTTTTTATAGTTATTTAATTCTATTAATATTTTCGTAAAGTTCATTTATACAAAATAAATGAAAACTAACAAAATTTTCAAATTAAATGAAAAAAATTTCGCGTTGAAATAAAGAAAAACGCAAGCAAAAAGCCGGCAGATGGCGCTTGTGGCAATGTTCGAAAAAGCTTTCGCTGCTTTGCCCCTGCGCATGTACTAAATATAAAGCTTTCGCACAGCTTGCGCCTCTGCCCGAGCAGACGTTAATTAGGAATTTCAACCGAACTGAAAATCAGTTGAAAACGAGATAACAAACCCAAAAGATACGAAGAGCAGCGCCAAACGCTCTCAGCAAAATTGCATTGCCAAAATTTAAGAAAACTACAAATAAAAATACCTAAAAGTTAAGCAGAAAAAAAAAACAAAAAAAAAGAAAAACAAAATATATCAGCATTATTATTGTTAAATATATATAAATCTAATGATTATTGTTGCGAGTTGATTATTTTAAAAATTAAAGAAGGCAACTAAAGCATTCCAAAAGCGAAATCAAAGCAAAATCAAAGTGTGCAAAAGTGAAGCAAGAAAAGTGGTGCAGAAAAAATCAAATTTAACACAGAAACGAGTACACACAGCGAGGCAGAAAAAAAGAGTCCTGTATTAAGTGCAACATACACACACACACATATATATATATATATATAAATATATATATATATATACACACAGGCATTTTCAATATGGCGGATGTCATGGAGAAAAGCTCTGTACTGGAAGCTGCGGTGCCCACAATACCCGAAACGCGCCCAGTGCAGCCCGGGCTGCTGCAACAGGAAGCGCCACAACAACAACAACTGCAGCAGCAGCAGCAGCAGCAACAACAACAACAACAGCAGCAGCAGCAGCAACAGAAGCCGGAGCCGGCTTCCGCGGCTCGCGCTGGTCAGGAGCAAAAAGGTGAGCTGACACACATTACTCATACGCAATGTTAACACGCTGCAAATCAATTAGAAGCAGCAGCAGAGAGTTGTCGATATCTACCTGTGTATATCTATCGCTCAATTAGTCAAAGTGTTTGGCACACCCCGGCACACTGATGGTTATATTAGCCAAACATGCACCACGAATACCATCAACAGCACCACCAGCGCAGCACCAACACCAGCTCACGTCATATTTTCTGACTGCTTTAAGCTGTTGGGCAAATAGATTTGCATACCCTAGCGAAGGGTCTCTTAATTTGGGGTTTGGATATGTGCCGAGCAGTGGAGAATGATTTATTAAATATGAAAGAGGGTAGTTTGTAAAGTATAAGATGTTGCTGTGAGGCTAAATGAAGTAAGAAACAGATGCAAATATATATATATATATATATATATCTATTTATATATACACGCGGGATAGTCGCACGTCATATATAACACTATATGTGCATATATGCATGTATGTACTTACATAATTATATATTTGTATATATTCTTGATAAGTCTCCACAGGCGAGTCAAGCTCAGAAAAGAAACTTGGACTGGAAGCCTAATAGAATATTGACATTGACCAATATATATCGATCCCTAGCTAGTATATTCCACCTAGTAAGTGTATTCCATCTTCTGCCAATACTTGGACAACATTTTCATTGTTGCTGTTTGCACAACTGTCGAGCGGCTTTGAAAAAGAGTTGTTTGTGCTTAATGTTCGTGTCTGAAGAGCGGGCACTCAGCAGCTAAGCCCCGCTATCATCGGGCATCAGCCAGGCGGGATGTGCCACAGGATGTGGCAGCCATTGTCTGGCAAATGTGGCATGGGCGCAACGACCTGTCGGCTACGTTTTAATTGTGCCTCGCCTGCATTGTAAGTCTAACATCAGCGTTGCAGTGGTTATCAGTGACTGTAGTCGTCTAAGCGTTGCATGCCACTCCGTTTGCTTCTGCTTCAGCTACAGCTCGTTCTACGGCCAGACAGCTCAACCAGCTCCTGTCTCTAATCATGCCTCCGCCAATTGTTTATACCCTTGTTCATGTGTTTGCCCCTGTCCTTGTCCCTGCGTTAACCTCAGTTATCAGCAACTCGAGCAGCGTCGCCGTTGTTGCAGTCCCTGATCCTTCTAATGGTTCTAACTGCTCCTATCTCTTGTCTGTCCGCTACTCTTGCTGCATTTATCTCTGCACTCCAAACTAACTTCTGCTTGTTCCCCTGACTCTAACACTGCATCTACACCATGCAGCCCCCCCACCTGCCCCCACATCTGTAACTATTCCAGCTTCTGCCTCTTTTCCAGCCTCGGCCTCAGTCTCTGCTCTTGCTGCTGTCTTTACCTCCCTCCACCTGCAGCTCTGTCCCTGATCGTTCCTCTTCTCCACTTACCCTTCCATGCTTCTACCCTTGTACCTACCTCAACCTCTCTCCACTCTTGTCTCTGCCTCTACGTCTGCCTCTACCGCTGCCCGTGTCGCTTTCATCAGCTCAGGCTGCCTCAACCGCATCATCAGCTGCTGGTGCTGCTGGTGCTGCTGCCGCTGTTTGCGGTCCGTACTCTGCAGATGACCTCGTTTCAATTAAGCTAGTTTTGCTGATGGTATCTTTATGTCTTTGTCATTCAGCTAAGCTCATGCGTTGGACCCAATCGCTGATTAAATGAAAATCTGTCTAGGAATATGATCAAAAAGTTGACCCGAAAACGAAACTTGAAAAAAAGCAAATAAAATTGTCATCTATGTTTATATTCGAATTTGTTTTGATTAAGTATTTTGCAGGTTTGCTTGTAAGATTTTAATATATATTAGAATTAGATATTGGAAGAATCAGGTATATATAAATATAAATTTATACATATAGTAAAGTCAAACTCACTAATTAAACTAAAATCCATTGCCTCGAATTATCATCATAATACAACAAATTCTTGTTTGCTTGGCAATTTCTGCTTCTCCTTTTTGTTGTTCACGAAGTGGGTATATTAGCTTTTGGCCTATACCCATCTTAACAAAACGTTGCAGACCAATGAGAAGCTTCAGTTAACAATTTAATTTAAACCTTAATAAATTAAGTTCAGACTTCAAAAATAATGTTTGTTTTTGAGCATAAAAATGTTTGTTTTCAACTACACTCGTTCTCTGTCTTTTGCACTCAGCCTCCTTCTCTCTCTTTCCCTCTCCCACTCACTCCCACATTAACACTGTGCTACATTGTGGTCGTTGTGTAGTCCCATTCTCTATGTCACCTCTGGCGCTGATTAAATCAAATGCTGGACGCAAGTACAAACCGGCTCGGTTAAATAATCATAGCTACAACAACAACGACAGCAACAACAATTGTTATTGTTATGTGCGCTTTTATCTTAGTGCTAAATAACATAAACTAACAACAACAACAACAATAAAAGAGAGAAAACAAAAAGCGACTAAAAATATAAATAAATATTGTTGCTGATTGCTATCAGTTATCTGCTGCTCTCCTTCTCTCATTCTCCCATTACCTCACTCTCACATTCTCACATTCTCGCATTCTCCCCTTTGCTCAGCTGTGTCATTCTCATGAAGTCATCGTCACATCGATGTCGACGTCGACGTCGTCGTCAGCGTCACCTACTTCTGTCCGAACTGTTAGTTCACGTATATAATATATATGTATATATAAACTAACTATATATACATATAATAATCTATATTTTATTTCTGTTTATGCATGTGTTTGAAGGCATGTTTATACCCTTACAACAAGTATTATTATAATATTGTGAAATACGCCAACGCATAGATATATTGTTTGTATAAAACATATATATATTCTTGATTAAGATCAGTTTTAGAGCTGACTTTGACGTAACTTGATTTCATTTTGCATGACTATCATTATGTTTATCTTCTTTACAAGAAAATGAACAGCTTAATAAGTATATTAGCCATGCTAATTAACATCTTGTAGTTCTTTTCGAACCAATCTTAACTAGGCAGGAAGCAAAAGAAAGCAAAATCTTATCAGATTTTAGTTGCACCAATAAGTTTGTTAACTAACAGGAATATGATATAACTGGATTGATTATGATAATTAGAATGATGAAAATAATTATGATGAGAATTTTTGTTGTTGTTGAGGTAGGTAAAAAAACTTTAAACACAATTAGTCAGCTCGTCTTTATCTCCCACTAACCTTTAAATTAAGGTCTACATATGTGCCCCAATTGAAAATCTACTTTGGTGTTCCTGCGTATTGCTCCAAAATTGTTGAGACGCAAAAGCTTTTCTGAAACGTCTAGGATTTATTTGCAAACATCTTCGTTTTTATACCCTGAACCCATTGAAAATGGGATTTCAGGGTATAATATTTTTGTGAAAATGTATGTAACAGGCAGAAGAAGGTGTGGTAGACCCCATAAAGTATATATATTCTTGATCAGGATGACGAGCTGAGTTGATCTAGCCATGTCCGTCTGTCCGTCCGTCCGTCCGTATGTAATACTAATTTAAATACTGATAGACCTATTGATTTTAGATTTACTGAATAGAAAGACTTTGCAATTTTTTGATTTTGGATACCACGCCCCCTTCGCGCACATAGCAGAGCTCGTGCCTAAGCATTCGTGTGGATGTCGGCGAGCAGTCTCGACTAGAGACTAGAGTAATATTAATTCTATTATTATTATCGAAGTCTACCTTCTTCAACTGCTAAAGATTTAATGTAATTCTTAAATAATACTTTTTATTTATAAAGCTTTCCAAATTTAATAAGCAATAGCTTTAAAGGGCATATAATCTACATTCATTAATAGCTTCCTCTTTTTATTTTACCTGAGTTCATGTTTATTTAATGTGAACTCTGCCCATCTATCTATAGTTGCACACGCGATAGATAAGTGTGGACAGAGTCCGCTCTATGTACTTCTTACTTTGTGACGCACTGCGAAAGGTAGCAGAGAGAAAGAGAGAGTACTCACTCTCTCTCTTCTAGTCTATAAATAGATAACTTTGACTGCAATTCTGTCACCTACACTTCTTGGGTATTTGTCTTTAATTAACACAATTTTGCACGCCAGCTGAGCGAGAAATTGTGTCTTTTGCATTTTCATGCGCTCTAGATTGTCCGTGCTAGATTTTACTTTCTTTAAGCAAACGAGGCTATTCGATTAGAAATAGTGTCTCGACTTCTATCTGACGCACATATACCTGACTATATATATTAAAAGTTTTAATCTTTCAATCTTTAGTTCCAATATACTCTTCCTGCACATTCTTAGCAGAGTATCAACTGTATAAGTGTCGGAATTTCCTCAGCTTTTCAGATGTCTCTGCTAATTGCTGTGGCATCCGCTATTAAAAAATAAAATAAAAATCTATTTAATTTCTAAACATTTAAAACCATATATGAGTTTTTTCTGCTGTTGCTGCTGCTGCCACGCCCTGCCGGCTAAAAGCAAATGAAGCACGAAAATCTATGAAAAGTTTTACTGTACTTTTTAGGTAGACATGCGTGTAGCCCTTATATGGAGATTATGATAAAGTTGCCTGACGATTGATTGATTTATATATTCGTCATTTACGCCTATACCTAGAAACAATTGAAAACATGATTGACTTGACTCGAAACTCATGGAAAATTAAATTTTCTTCATTTGAACAATTTGTTTACCAAAGCTGAACATAAACTTTTATGTAGAGCTCTTCTATTAGAGATATATTTTCTGCTTAAACTAGAGATGTTACTTAACTGTCAAATTGAAAAAGAAGCAACAGTTTTAAGGTCCGACTAGGAAATACCCTAAGTTGAAGTGATACTTTTAACATTTATATATTATACTTGTTCACGCAGTGAAAAGAGTATATTAATTTTGTGTAATGCTCATCTTCTTATCCGTCCTTCTGTCTGTCCGTCCGGCTGTCCATCTAAAAGCCGCTATTGAAGTTAGAGACTTGAAATGCGACAGCCCAAAATCTTAAATATATTGTACTCCTACAGTTGAGGCAAATATTTTTCATGCTAAGCATCGATAAGCTTGT
Source organism: Drosophila hamatofila (assembly GCA_035045345.1). NCBI lineage: Eukaryota > Metazoa > Arthropoda > Insecta > Diptera > Drosophilidae > Drosophila > Drosophila hamatofila. Next base: position 1,845,176 of record JAWNPA010000020.1, on the reverse strand, counting down.
CCTTATGCAGCTTGTCCTTATGCAGACTCCCCGGGACCACCCAGTAATAATGTCAAAACGATATGAAAATCTTCTGAGCGTTAGCAGACAGATCAGCCATGCTGTATGATTGACTGTTTATTTTTTTAGACACCTTATCAGCTCGTTTTGAATTGCATCGAACTTCAAATTCGGATTTCGTTTCAACAATTCTATATAGAGAGGGGAGCGTGGGCGTTTTGGTAATGTTGGTTGAGTCCTTGGTGTCAGACCCACGGGTTTGCAGTTTGTAGTAGATTTCACCTTCTTTAAGGCTTTGATCTTCTCGTCCTTTACGTGATACGATTTTACTAAGGATTGGAGCTCAGTATTTTTTGCCTTCAACGCAGCATTAAGCTTTGTAGCTTCATCCAAAAGCTTCAGCACCTCCGCTACGGTCTGCAACGATTACAGATTTGTATCAGGTATTCAATTTGCTTAATAAGTATATATATTATTTATCATATTAATAGGTAAAAATTGCTATTTACCGCGTTCTGTGTAGCTTTGACAGCTCCCAGAAATGATCCGAGTAGTATCCAGAATATGATTTTATTCATTTTGCATTCACGCCTCAAGTTTCTTTAATAACTAAGTGTTGAGGTACTTCATACTAATATGTTTAGGTTCAACTGTAGCTGCAACGGATTTATTCTGAAGCGTAAAACATTTTTGCTATAACATTTGTAACGTAATTTGTTCCAATTATGGACTTATGCTAGAAAAATAGCCAAAGATTAAAGTCAAGTCTATGAAATTACTGTGTGTTAAAATTTTAAAACCTTTAAGAATTTGAATAAAAAATAGAATTTCATCAAAGAAATAAAAATATAAAAAAATATGTCGATACACACATGCTCAGCGTTTCAGTTGAATGTTTTTCATGCAAACTTTTACCATGATTTGCTACTAGTTTCAGGTCGTAACATAATCTCATCTTAAGTTTTATCCGAAATTCTTTGTGTTTACTGTTTAAGTTGCCATAGAAAAGTATTTTATGTAGGGTATTCCACGGTCAGGCATTGTTAGACAAGAAATGTTTCTCTCGAGTTGCAAACAGGTTGGATAACTCTGTAAAATACCGAGACAAATCATCAATTCTGTAGTATTTGCTGAACCTTAAAGTTTTGTTTAATATTTAAAGGTCTCCTATGAATAATTAATTAAATCTTGAGTTCACTTGATCGGAGTCTGCAAGTTCATAACAAAGCGTTCTCTGTCTATGAATTGAATATTTTATTATTTTTTTGGCAATAGTTTTTTACAATTTTTCCAAATTAATGGCAGCTTTATCCAAATCGTGGACGAATTAGCATTTTCATGGATTTCTCGCTCTCTCCTGTTGCCCAATGCATGCCATATGTATAATGTTTCGGTCCGCTTAAATATTTTCCATTAGGATTGCTAATTGACAATAAGTAAAATAATGAATCAATATGAACTGCTATAGCACATTGAGAGACTCACCTGCTTTGTAAAGAGTTTTCGATATACCAATAGCCGCCGTGAAACTTTTGCGATAAATTAGCGGGGCTGCTCTCCCTGTCGTAGGTGGAGAACTTACTGTTCACATTTTGAGATAAAACATCTGCAGTGCCAGCATACTCGCCAACGCTCTTCAGGACGTACGACTCAGCCTCGCTGCCTATGAGGAAATCGCTGTAACGGGCCCAGTCAACTTTACCCTCAAAGCTGATGACTTTCACAAACAGCTCGTACTTCTGAAAGTTGGTTAGCCTATAAATATGCTCCAGTCCTAGAAAGAAGTCCTCGTCCAGTTCCCCGAAGCCGTCTCGATACTCCGCCCAAGTCCTATAGAAGTTTTCGCTTCCATCAATTCGACGCTGGATGACCAGCCAGCCAGAACCCGCTGTTTTGCTATCGCACCTAACCTGAAATGGCTTTTCGCCGGGCAACTGAATGGTCTGGATGCCCGTAAAGCGTTTATACGGCACACAGCTAAATCTAGCCGGAGTGGATAAGCCGATCATGCAATCAATCAAGAGTCTGTGACCCCTTGGCGTTCGAAACCTCTTACGGTTATCACTCAAAAACCTGGGCAAAGCTACGCCACTAGCCGTGGCATTGTCTTTCTGCTCATTTACAGCCTCTGATCTGCTACTAGGCAGACAAGTGTCTGTTTGCTTCTCTAGATCTGCGATCTCTTTATCCTTTTTGGCATTTTCGACTAATTGACGTTCGAGCTTCTTGTTTTCTGCTTTCAGTCTTCTATTCTCCTCTTCCAGTTTATGCAATGTCGCCTGTTTTTCGTCTACGTTCTGCAATCGTTATGTATTTATGTAGTAAACTTTATGTATATTATATATACATCTTTGACATTACCTCAGCATTGGATGCTTTTTTTAATGTTGCTTTTTCTGTCCTTAGATGTATTTTATTCTCCTCTCCCAGCTTATGCAAAGTCGCCTGTTTTTCGTCTACGTTCTGCAATCGTTATGTATTTATATAGTAAATATATTATATATACATCTTTGACATTACCTCAGCATTGGATGCTGTTGCTTTTTGTGTCCTTAGATGTATTTTATTCTCCTCTCTCAGCTTATGCAATGTCGCCTGTTTTTCGTGTACGTTCTGCAATCGTTATGTATTTATGTAGTAAATTTTATATATATTATATATACATCTTTGACATTACCTCAGCATTGGATGCTTTTTTTAGTGATACTTTTTCTGTCCTTAGATGTCTTGTATTCTCCTCTTCCAGCTTATGCAATGTCGCATGTTTTTCGTGTACGTTCTGCAATCGTTATGTATTTATGTAGTAAACTTTATGTATTATATAATATACATAAATCTTTGACATATTTGACATTACCTCAGCATTGGACGTTTTTTTAAATGTTACTTTTTCTGTCCTTAGATGTATTGTATTCTCCTCTTCCAGCTTATGGAATGTCGTATGTTTTTCGTGTACGTTCTGCAATCGTTATGTATTTATGTAGTAAACTTTATGTATATTATATATACATCTTTAACATTACCTCAGCATTGGACGCTTTTTGTAATGTTATTTTTTCTGTCGTTAGATGTGCCATCTCCATCTGTTTTAATCGCTCCCGCAATTGCTCTATGGTCTGCAATCATTATATATTTATGTAGTTATCTATATGTATATTATTTATTTATATATATTCATCTTTAATATCACCTCAACTTTAATCGATCCATGTAATGTTCCAAATACGGCAAGTATGATGATTAAATACATTTTGTATATTCGGCTTACGATCTACAAGTGTCAGAAATATTGTAATATTATTTCTATATAATTTCATATAGGGTTTTTCTAATCCAATTATAATGGTATAATCAAAATTTCAACTGGAACTGATGTGGTAAATGAATTATTTTTACGGAGAGTGTTGCGAATACAAACTTCAAAATAACTGTTGCTGATTCGTTTAGTATTTCAAGCCAACAATCAGTCTTACATTTCTTACAATCAGTCTTACATTTCTTACAATCAGTCATCATTACCTAAGCTCACTCATTCAAGGCTTTTATAATGTTTTCTGATCTGACATATATTTGATAGACATCAGATTTACATCAAAGCTATTGCTGTAGACTTAATCAATAATTAATCTATTGCTGATTTGATAATTTTTTTAAACTAAACCTATTAAATACGGATTCTATATCCGTGAAAGTTGTAAGTAAATTGAATACTCAGATTTCTATGAAAAAAATATGAAAATATAATATGACTGAAAATATTTTAAAGCATAGTGGCATTATATTAACCGAGTAAAAATTCCACATCCTACATAAATCGCACAAAAGTTTCTCGGTTTTGGAATGGAATCAATGTTTTGAAAACTAAAAAATTCATTAATTATTTTAAAATACAAATGAATGCTATGAATCGTATGTAGAATCACTTAAAGAATCCGATTCAGAATTGATTTATTGTTGACATAAATAATATGAAATATATATACTATAAATGCTCTTCTCTTTTGTTCTTATATATTGTAGTAAGAAATATGAAACGTATTAGGTGATCAGTTATTTTAATGTGTATTTACACAAAATATTTAGGGTATTCGATAGTCATTCATGGTAATGCCTAATATTGTGAAATATTTATGGAATTGCAAATATCTAGGGTATTTGATAGTCTGTCAATATATAATAGCAAATATTTAGCATATCTAAATAATTCTAGGATATTCGATAGTCAGTCATAGTATTGCTTATTCATTATAGAAAATTTCGAGTATCAGTCACTGCGATAAAAACACATATTTTGTGGATATTTTATAGTCACTAATTATATATTATTTGAAGGTATTTGATAGTCAGCCATTGCACTGATTATTCATAATACCAAATATCCAGAGTATTTGATAGTCAGTCATTGTGATACAAACACATGTGTTGATCTTTTATAGTCACTAATTATAATGTTTATATCTTACAGTGTATTCAATAGTCAGTCATTGCACTTATTATTCATAATACCAAATATCCAGAGTATTTGATAGTCAGTCATTGTGATACAAACACATCTTTTGTTGATCTTTTCAACGTGACAACCAGAACGAACTTGAATAGAACAGCATGAAAACTGTGCCAAATCGAAAAGTGTTTTACAATGTGTGTGTATGTATGTATTTATGTATATATATATATATATATATATATATATATATATATATATATATATATATATATATATTATGTATGTGTGCTTCTAGAATGACCCTTAATGCCAACATAATTTGCATGCAAAGTGGCGTCCCACAAATCTATTTACGAGGGGCTAGGGCTTGTCCAATTGCACTCGATGCGAAGCAAGAAATTAATATGAAAAGCGCGCACAAAACAACATTTATAAAGCTGTCATGTGTGTGTTGGTGTGTGTGGTATGTGTGCAGGAGTGTGTGTGTGTGTGTGTGCCAGGTAAATGCTAATTTGAAATGCCGCATAGTTTGCACACTTTATTAATTAATTTAAAGTATTTTGAAGTTTTTTTTTGGCATTTAAAAGTTTGATCAATAAAATTTTGGCCACAGATTAATAAAGACATCAAAGGGCTGTGTATGTGTGTGTGTTTGTGTGTGTGTGTCTCCTTTTGGGTGTTACCTTAATTGTTTTCAGCTCTCTAACAAAGTGTCGCTTGGCACGCAAATTGCAATAGCAGCCACCCCTAAGCAGACAAGCCGACTCAACCCTTAGCAGTATGCACAGCACATCCCAACCCCGCCCAGTTCCGCCCACCCCACACTAGGCCCAGTTCATTAAACTCGGTCAAAACGCTTACAGACTTCATGTGGCACATTATGGCCAACAATGGGCAACACTTTCGCCACTGCCACTGGGAGAGAGATCGTTGCACAGCTCGGATTAGCTTAGATGCCGCGTCTCGAGCCGTCTCGATAGGTGGATCGTCTGGTTACCCAATGTTGCCGCATTTGGCATCGCTGTTGTCGCATAATTTGTTGTTCTCGCTATGGCCTGGCCATATTTGTGATTGGCCGCCTTATGGGGCAGCGCTGCGTGCGTGCCGCGCAGTTGCCACATTTTGTGGCAATCAATAATCGAAGTGCGTCAAAACTACAAATGTTTTTAGGCCCAACTGTCGGAGAAGCTATAAATATCGTTAGCTGATAAATTAACAGCTAACTGAATATACAATTAAATACAGTTAAAGTGGCTGCACTTGAAATACCCTTGACAGTTTTGCGAGGGCTGTTAAAATGTTGACTAACTTTATATATATGTTCAAGGAGATAAGAGAGTTAGAATAAATGAAAAAAATTTACTTAAATTAATAAAAGTTTTTTTTTTTTTTTTTGGGAAAACGTTTCAACTTACTCTTGTTCTATATTCTATACTCATGATGGTAATAATCATAAATGTTTGAAATACAGTCAAAGGAGGCTTGAAATGACGTAAATCAATTTACTACGTTGGCTTTTAAAACTTCAGATCTGAAAGAAAATTTTAGAAAAAAGTGAATTTATTTTGTTAAATCAATTTACTACGTTGGCTTTTAAAACTTCAGATCTGAAAGAAAATTTTAGAAAAACGTGAATTTATTTTGTTGTATCTTATTAAATTTTTTTTTGTTTATTTTTTGGACTGCCCTCTTTATAGATATAGACATATAATCTAAGTAAAAATGTATGTATATATGTATTTGTTCATTTGCATACACTTGCTAGGGCCTTAGATATCTTATCTTATTATCTACATCAATCTTCATTTTATTGCAAAGAAATTAAATAAATAAAAAAATAAACAAACACCAAAAATTAAATTAAATAAATAAGGTTAAACAATAAATGAAATGAAAAAATAATGTTAAATATAAATTTGTATCAAAAGCTTTACATGATTGTTAAAAATGTTTAAGGAAAATAGCGCAAATTAATAATAAATTAAATAAAAATAAATACATATAATAGTAAAAAAATATATAACTTGAACAAACAAATTCAAATATAATGAAAGCGATATAAACTGTATAGATAACTAAATAAAGTAAACTTTTAAATATAAGAGGAAAACTCTTGATGACAAAAAACAGATTGTTATCTCTGCTTTTAATATTATTATTTATAAACATTTTTTTCTTGTAAAATAAATATTAAAAATATAGAAATGGGTTTATAAATATTTAAAAGTAGACTCATATATGAAAACAAGTAATACCGAGGCTATCAGGCGCTACCCACTGTTTAAAACTCGTTCACGGCTCAAAAAGATTGCAATCTATATTTCTGATTGGAAAATAAGGGCCTGGTCAGAACCCGTATATGTAATATCGTATCATGCCATGTTTTAAAACTCCAGATCTTTTAAAAAGGACTTCCTTGCTTTTTGATTCGGTTCATGCTGTACCAGATTATTATTAAGCGATTAGCTTTAGGCAGGACTGCCTGTTAGGCATATACATATGTACATATGTGATTCATCTATTGCGCCGCAGCCTTTATGGGGCTGTTGTTAAACGCATACATGCGCAGTGGCACAAAGCTTTTACACACATACACACGCGAGAACACACACATAGAGAACTGTCATTGAGGAACTCATCTTAAGAGATTCATCAAGTGTCACTTGGCGGCATCTGCTGAAAAATATGAAATGAACTTAGCCATAAAACAGCTAAAATAATCAATGAATGTAGTGAAAGGAAAATTAACACAGATACCACAAATGTATGTATACAATGTATATATACATTCATATATATATAGGGTATATCAGTGTATATTACATAGATATACATATATACTAATGTCCGCCAAGGGAAGCCAACAAAAATGCCGATAGATACCGACAGAAGCGCAACCCCAAAAAAAGAAGAAAACACAGAAACCAAAAGAAAAACAAAAACAAAGCAAATGCCGAATACAGAATGAAAGTGTGAAAGAGAGGCGAATACTCTGCCAGCGGCTTTAACAGTAGCAAACAGCAGCAGAAAAGCAGCAGCAATCGAGGTAGCAGCGGCAGCGGCAGAGCCACCCCCGGTATTTGTGTGCGGCTGATTCTCTTGGGTGCGTGCATGTATGTGTGTTGTGTATACAGTTAGCCAGCATAGCGCATTTCCCCTTAGCGCTTCGCTTTTCGCACAGCAGTTGTACTTTTTAGCACATTTATTTAGACACCAACCCAAAGAGCAAATGCAATAGTTCGTTGTAGTACACAGCAAAGCCGCTATGTGGCGCTATGAACTAAATTGACAAAATTAAATAACAAGCAAAATTTATTTTATTTACAGGTAAATGAAAACATTATAATTAACTTGTTGGTGAAATGGCTTCATTATGGTGGTATGTATTTTTAAAAAATACTTTTAAAAATTTCGAATAAATATAAGTATTAATAATAGATAAAAACCCAAAAATTTTTTTACATTTTCATTAAACTTTTTTATGTGTATATAAATTTCCATTAATTATGGGTCAGTAAAAAAAATAAAAAACATTTTGTAAATTAGGTATTAAAATCTTAAATATCGCTATTGTATGATGAAGATCTTCAATTGAAACTCAATTGATGCACCCATTTCTTGCAGTGCATCATTTTGCGCAAGAGAATGAATTTCGTAAGCCACTAAGCCTCAGTCATTAGCTAAGTCAGCAATCGCTAAGTCCAGCCCTAAGCCCTAGAGCAAGGGCGAACGAGGTGCACAATCAACAGCCACGCAGACATAATAACCTTGACAATCGAATGGGCCACTAAACGATAACAAAGCCTAACTAGGCACAGGCATTAAAGTTAACGCAACATGCAATAGACACCCCCAGCCCACCCGCAACAGACACAAATAACATCGTCTAACCTCGCCCCGCCCCGCCCCGACCCCTGCGCAGCATGAGCAGGAGACCGTAAACGGGAGAGCCTTGCGTGTGGCTCACTGCTAAATATAATATGTACAACAATTAGTAGCAAATCAAGGAACCTATGACAACAACACCTGAATAATAGACAACGACCACTAAAATTGTCTGCTCACAATCGAATTCAAATCCGAATGGCAATGCCAGTGCGTGGCAGGCGGTGCCTGTAGCGCAGCCTAGCTGGGATTTATGTGCCAGCGAGGGCAGCTGCTAAACTTACTACACTGACTATAAATCGATCGATTTTCTTCATACATTTTTATGTCACTTCACTTATTCTTTTCTTCTTTTTATTTCCACTATTTTCTCCATTATTTCTTATTTTATTTCCAGATTTTCTCTTGTTTAGTTTTGTCTTCTCTTCTGTTTTTATTTCTTCTTACTTTCTCAATTCCTTAATTTGCTTAGTTTTTCCTCATTTTTACTCTTCACTTGCTTTTCTTGATTTCGTTTCGTATTTTTCACAATAATTTACAATTTTTCTTCTTTTTGTTGTTCTTTATCTCTAGAGATTCGTCACTTTTCTTCAATTTGTTCTCTCCTTTTCGTCTCTTTTTATTCTTCTTCTCATTTTGTATATTTTTCTTTCTTAATTTTTCCTTCTTCGTTGCTTTTTCTAATTTTCTTCGCTTCTTCATTCAGCTTTCTTCTCTTGATTGTCCCTTCTCTTTTCCCTACTCTCTTCTGATTAGCTGTCTTCTCTGCTCTCTTCTTTACTCCTCTTCTATCTATCGAGAATCGAGTTTGAAAAACAAAAGCTTGAGTTTTCAATTTTGATATGGCTATGGAACTTTAAACAGGAAGACTTTTGTTTAGTTCAAGTATTTCCAATAAATCCTACCTTAAGCTACACACATTTACTCACAATAGCTGCTTGAGCATTGGACAGCATTTAATGACTCGGCATATATTCTTTCCATAAGGAAAACTTTGATTATGAGTTTCAGCCTTTCAGCGTGATTCAAAACCACATCAAACGCACCTCGCACATGCACATATTTTAGTATATATTAAGCCTGAACAGCGCCGTTAATCAAGGAACTGGCGCGGGCAATGCACAGAGGCGCGTCTAATGCGCTCCTTGTGCCCATAAAATTAATCAAGCCTCAAATGAGATTTGCATAAAAACTACGAACTGGGCAGGCAGGCAGGTAGGGGCCAGGCATCGGGACAGGTGGGGTCAGGTGAGGGCCCAACAAGTAAACTGGGGTACATTTGTTGTTGGCGTGTTGGATTTGCATTTGGCCAAGGCGCCCCACTAATAAATTTCTATGTCAATAGAATAGACGAACCGAATAGAGTATACGGTGTGTGTCAAGACGCAGCCAAAGCGAGAGCCTCGAACTGCGCAAGGACATTTAAGGCCTTCACACACACACACACACACACACACACACACATAGGCATAGCCAAAACAAATTCTAAGTATTGTAATTCGAAAGTTTTTCAAAGCAAATAAAAGCAGTCGAGTTTCAACACTCGCGCCAAACAGAACGCAGCGCGACGTTGACGTTTTAGCCAAAAAGAATCAAAACTAAAAACACAACAAAATAAAGAAAAGAACAAAAAGAAGAAGAGAGGAGAAAAAAGAAACAAATATTTATATTGTACATGTCAAACTGAAGTGTGTGTAAGTGTATTTGCAGTCGTCTAAACTTTTTCGACGAGCTGCAAAGTGAAAAGTGTAAAGTGCAAAGTGCAAAGTGCAAAGTGCAAAGTGCATTAGCCTTAACGCGGCTCAGTTAATGCCCTTTGGCCAAGCTGGAAAATCGATAAAATTGCAGTTTATATGAGGCTTGGGAGTCGTCGTTGTTGTTGTTGTTGTTGTTTATGGGCAACTGCAACAAATGATAACAATTGAGTTCGTGTTGTAAAGTGCCCATTAGGCCATAGTATAGCTACACTGAGAGAAAATTGTGCGCAAATAAAAAGAGAGAAAACTAGAGAGCTAGTTTACAATTAAAGCAAATATAGTTCGATAAACCTTCAGCTAATCATTTCAATATAAATAAATTTATAATTTGAATTTAATTATCAAATAATACCAAAATTACAAAATCATAAGAAAAATATCAAAACTCATATGGGAAATTTTTCAGATTAATTGAAGACCAAATTTATGCAACTAAACAGACAACTCTATTTGACAAATTAAATTAAAATATTTGTAAGCTAAATCTGATCTTTCATTGTGGAAAATAACATTTTTTTTAAGTTTATATTAATTCAAATATACAATCTAAATCTGAGCTTCAAAACTAAGTAATTAATAAACCATAAAAAAAATTTAAATAGAAACAAATTTTACTAATATTATTTAAAATATTTATTAGTTAAATCTGAGGGTTCTTTTTCAAAATAATTAAATTTTTGATATATAAAGAAAAAATAGTTTCACATTAATATTATCTGAAAATCTAATTAAATAAAAATATGTAATGAAATCAAATAAAAAATGTATTATTTTATATTAATTATTTTTCTTATTATTATTTATTATTATTATATATTTTAAATTATATTTATATTCAATAAAATAAAATAAAGTTGAAAAAAAATTAAATGCCAATAAAATTTTACTGAAATTAAATTAAATAAAATTTAATTTTAAACATATCATATTTTATTTTGTTTTCATTTTTTTTTTTTTTTTTTATTTAAGTCATTTTTATTTATTTAAGTTTAAATTTCATAGGCTTTTAGAATAAATTTAAAATTAAATTAAATTTAAATTCATGTGCTCAATTAATTGTAAATCAAAGTTTTGAAGTAAAATTAAATTAAAATTGTTTGAAAGCTAGCCAAATCAAAAAGTAGCCAGCGCTTTAGCTATAGGTATTGTTCTTAACTGCTACAAATAATAATATTCTTGTTTCAAAATAACATAAAGAATCTCAAATATTTTAAGACTAATTTATGATGAGCTCATACCTAGAAACCAATCATATATGTGAAAATCTAGTGATGTTTTTAAAAAGAAATATCATTTGTTTATTATTCATCTCTATACGCTCTAAAAGAGATGGAATCTCATTTCTCTCGAATTACTGTCTTCTGCAATGCAAGTTGACTCTAATGAAATGACTCTAAATAACTTGAATTTTATAGAAGCAGCTCACTTTTTTCGCTCAGTGCATTGCTGAGTGATAAAATCGCGTAGCTGCATTGGCCGATTGTGCGAGAACAAAAAAGAAACAGCAAAACTTTGACAACAAAAATCAATTGAGTTTGTTGCAAAGTTTGTTAGCATTTGCAATTGCAGTTGCAGTTGCAGTTGCAGTTACAGTTGCATTCACATTTGCATTTGCACTTCATGCACTTGGCGAAAAAGCGAGAAAATTCTAATTGAAAAGAGAAAGGTTTTAGAAAAGGCGCAAAACTTTAGCCTCGCCTCAGTTATGCCAGCAAATGAGCAGTCATTGCGGGCATCGAGTATACGAGCCGTAAGCCCCGGCCGACAATTGTTGATAATCAATTTAGTGGGCCACAACTCATGCTCTCTCTCTCTTTCTGTCTCTGACTACCTCTCTCTCTGTCTCTCCCTCTCTCGCACTCATTGTGTAGCAGTTGACATGGAATTTCTGCAGCAGAAAACAAATCATTTTTGGGGGCAAACTAATTTGCGGCTGACTTTTGTTCTTTTTTTTTCGGATTTTTTTTAAAGTGGTTTGGGAGGGCAGTAGTTGGCTTGGTTGGCTGACTTGCAGCCGCGTGGCGCCTCGGCGCAGTTGTTGCCACTCACTCAGTTGCCACTTTGCACGTGCGAAGGCCACGACGCGCCAGCAGCCACAAACCTCAGCTCTAGATCGTATGCAGATAAACATATACATATATGTACATATAGTATATATATATATAATAGATATTCCTTTAAAGTCTTTGTAGTTCCTCAATTGTAATTTTATCGATTAAATGCAAAAGTTTTTGGCTCCAGCCCAAGCTTAAATTTCAACTCCACCAAATAAAAAAAAAAAACTCGAACCAAACACATTAAAATGAGTGAAACCGATGCGGTAAGTCTGTACGAATCTATATTCATATACAGTATAATAAATATCCTTAGCTTTTTGCACTTAACATAAAATTGTAGTTAAATCACAAGAAAATTCCAACCGAAAGTAAACAATATTTATTTTCATTTCATTTACGGCCAAAGACAACAATTTTGTTGGCAATTTCTGTTGCTATTTAACATAATTCAATATGTGAATAGAAGCGGTTCCAGTTGACGATTTCGCTGAATTTTCTCTGAATATATATGTACTAGCGAAAGCGAATAGCGAAAGAAATTTATGAAACTGTTTGAATGAGTTTTATGTTATTTCATCAATCTTTTTGAGACCAAGAGAGTTTTAGAATTATGTTCTTAAAATATAGATAAATACATATTATATGGAGATTTGGAAAGCGGTTCTTAAAAGTTGTGAATCTGACAAGGAATTATCAGAAATTAAAGAGCCGAAGAAAGTTTTAATAGAAATTCATTTATTCTTTTTAAATATTTAAGTGCTCCACTAAAAATAATGCCACGAATAAAAATCTATAAATGCTTAAAATTTGAATGTATATTGAGCACAAATCAATTTTATAAATATCTCGAAGTTCAGAAATAAGGTTTTTGGCAACGAAAAGATAATAAGAGATTACAAATTTAATATATTTTAGAATCAGCAAAAGTTTTCTTTGTGCTTACAATCCTCATATACAACTTATAGACTTTTTCAATATAATCTTAGCTGTTTGAATAACTCTTAACTGAGTTTATTCTTATGCAAAGTCAATGCATATGTTTTGGAAAATCACGTTCTTTACATTTACAAAGTAAATCTAAATTCAAATTACTATTAAAAGACGATTATTATTGATAAAAATCGATAAATATATAATCGATAAATGGGATGAGTCGTCGACAAAATATGATAAACTCGAACTGCGGAAGGTATACACGATAGACAGACTGACAGACGGACATCGCTGGTTTGCCATTTTCAATGGGTTAATTAAAATAGAAAATTGATAATAAATTAAATTATAATATACAATACATTGTATATATACAATCAGTTTTAGGAAAAATACAATAAAATCTACTTGGTCAAGTGTAATTTAATTGTATATCTTATAAATCAAACATTTTATGATTCACTTTATTTATAAAATTCACTTTTAGTAGAAGTAAATATTGACATCGTAACTCAACTTCACTTCAATTTTGTATAGCTGAAAACATTTCAAGTAAATCATTTAGGCATAAGGCGAAATCAAGTTGAATTCAGGGCGATTTGGTAACTGAGAACCGCTTTCGATAGTTCAATAGATATGATTAATATTTGTAGACAATATCGGGCTGACCTTGGGCAACCCGCCTGTAACTGGGACTGTGACTGTGACTGTGACTGTGGCATGCCACTCAGAGGACGTGGGGGCAGACATGTCGCAACAAATTTGTGTTGGCAACCGAGAAGAAACCCTTTTTGGCAAGCCTAAGCAAAACAAAATCAAACAACAATTTGGCCAATGGCGCATTGACTGGAGCGCGGTCTTAGAATTGTCGAACTTTTTTGTTTGGGTTTTTTGGGTTGTATTTTTTGTTGTTGAATCAATAAGCGACAGGCGAACGATTTGGGTCACATTGCAAGCAGCCAACGGTGGCTCATGACAAATGTGCCACAAAGGTAACCCAAAGCAGCGCCAAATACCGAAATACCGAAATACCAAAACAATAAACTGTAAACAAATGCAAAGAAGGCAGCCATCAAAATCGAGAGCTCCACTCGATACACAGTCTATTGAAAGCGCAGACAGACAGACGCCCCCACTCCCACATAGCCATTAGCACACACGTATGCAAATGATGTGTGATGGCTCCTGCTATCGCTACTACTCCTGCTATCGCTCACACTCCCAGCCAGGTGGCAGCAACAGCCAGTTGGGTATTGGATTACACGACACTTGCACATTTCTGCACCAGCACCGCAGGCGTCAGGTTCACTCCAGTTGAGCTGTCTCAAGTTACACGAAATGTACAAGCCAACTACTGCAGTCGAGCAGCCGCAGCCGCAGCCGCAGCCGCAGCCGGAGCCGGAGCCAGTTGCGCCAGTCAAGCAGCTGGCCAGCTCCTCCTATGTGGAGCAGCCGAATTCCGGCTACACAGACATCGAACGCTATATGGGACAGCGTGTGGTTAATCCCAATTACGCTCAAGTCGAGTATAGCCGGCCCAGAGTCAACGAACGCACCACCAATAGCACCACCAACAGCAACAACAGCAACAACAGCACCACCAACAACCCCAACAACAGCCACATCAACGAGTTTGTGCGATCCAATTCCACCTTTGCTTTACCTGCGCAGATGCGTTCCGTTGCTGGCCCGCCACAGCCACGCCCACCCTTTGCCGGCGCACGCCCCCCCATGGGGCCACGTCCACCGCTGCCACCCAACATGGCGGGCAGACCGATGCCGCCGCCGTTGCGTCCCACGGACAGCAAGAGCAATCTGCTGATGGGCCCGCCCCAGCCGCCGCTCAACATGCGTCCGGGCATGCCGCCCGCCCGGCTGCCGAATCCGGGCGGACCTCTGAGTCCGCCTGGAACGCAGGCTGGTGCCAGGCCACCGGGTGGCTTTCCGTGGTCGGGACCGGGGCCCATGCAACGTCCGCCACAGAATATGACGCGTCCGCCGCCCACGTTTGCCAGGCCTATGCCCGGCCAGCCGTTGCAGGCGCCCTATCGACCGCAGCTCTACAATCAGCAGCAGCAGCCGCAGCAGCAGCAGCAGCAGCAGCAGCAGCCGCAGCAGATGCAGCATCAGCAGCAGCAGATGCAGCATCAGCAGCAGCCACAACAGATGCAGCCACAGCAGCAGCAGCAGCAGCAGATGCAACATCAGCAGCCCCAACAGCAGCCACGCCCACCTTCTGCCAGCAGCTTGCAGAACGAGGATGACGATGACGTCATCATGGGTCCGGCCCAAACTCCCATCAAGAGCTACAGCATGAAGCCTGATCCCATGGGCTCGCCGCTACTGGAGGAGACGGAGCCACCATTCGATGTCACGCCAACATCGCTGAGCGGTCACAGTAAGAGCTGAACTCAAAGTGGGCGTGTCGCCTAATGAAGCCATTTCCAAAAAAAAAAAAAGAAACAAAAAATGATAAGCCAAAAAACTTGATTCGAATTTTATTAATTGAGTTTCTATTTCGTCTTTGCAGAGGGTGACAATGACAGCGGCGTGGATGAGTCCACTCAGGAGAAGGTGAGTTTCCGGCACGAAAAGCCAAGACAAGCAACGACTGCCTAATACTCGCTAGCAGCAGAAAAAGCTGACCATATGAGATAAATCATTTTGAAGCTCTTTGGGGTGAGGCAGTTTCAGTTTTCTGAGTGAGCTTCAAGCTTAGGGAAATCAAAGTTTTTCCGATTTTTCGGAACTCTCAATAAAACTAGGAATATCAGCTTGATATTCAACTGGGCATATTATTTATAAATTGTGAACCGCTGTGTATGATATATACATACATATGATATAAACATATGTTTCTCTCACTTTTCCATACCAATTTTATAATTTTCTTCTCATTTCTATACCCAACCCATATACTCTCTTTCATATGAGTTGAGCACGCATCTATGAAAACGGGTTATTCTTCAGTTTAGCTCTTAGTATTTTGTAGAGTTTATCGAATTTTTGGTGCGTTGCTCTTAATTGGGAGGAAATTAACTGACTGCAAATTAATTTAATTCCGTTGACCGTCAAGCACGTCTCCCACAGCGCCCGCAACTATTGATGCCCTAACCATAGGGTACTAAAAATCTATCATTAGATTTGTAGTGGTATATAGAATGTGTGTTTTCCATAGATATATTCTCATTCGAATTTGAACTTAGCTAGATTGAAGCCATATGAAGATTTCTTACTCTCAGCCTATTATAAATAAGGCCTATTAGTATGGCAATCATATTTGTATATTATAGTCATATCATATCATATCATATTAGTCTCAATAATTGAGTCAGTAATGCTCTCTATGACCATCCGATTATCGTTCTTCTATATATTCATCTTGATCCAACAACCTAATATAGCTGTAGAATCAAACGACAAGTAGGTACTGCTCTAATACAGACACAGAACGTACAGTCAACTAATTGCTCAATTTTTTCATTTCAATGAAATCAATGGAAAACGAAATAATTGTGCGTCTAAGACTAAGACTTAACAAATTCTGGTATATAGACTCTATTAAAGTATAAACCAATATTGATATGATTGATATTGAATGAAAACAATCTTTGACCTGAAATACTGTTTAGAAAAAAAATATATATATAATATAAACATAAATATATATAATAATAATAATAATAGTAAAAGTTTAGTCAATATCATCGCCTTATATCTTGTAGAAATCTTCCATACCATACATAAGCATGTACCTCACATCAGCTATATCCTAGGGTATTCCATATTCTCCTAGAGCATACAAGTTTCATCTTCATCAAAGTGAAACTAATATTTTCTTGTTCTTTATATCGTTATGTTCACAAATCATAAATATCTGTAAATGGCTGCCTGCGAATGCCGCCTCAACAGCGACCTCTGGCTCTGTGGCACGCTCCATTAGTCAGCGCCAGCAGCAGCAGCAGCAGCAGCAACAGCAGAGCAGCTGCTGTTCATCCAAAGTTCTCGCTCTGACAGCGCTCAGAGTTCAGATCAAGTCTTAGCTTTACGGACGGCAGTTGGTCGCAACGGCATTAGCCAGAAGATAACTCAATTTACCTAGAACTATATATCTACTATATATAAGTGTTATATATATTCCTATAGATATAGTTGTTTACCTGTGTACGTGTGTATGTGTGAGTGTGAGTGTCATTTGTGAGAAGTTCCGAAACTTTTACAGGTGCGCAGTGTTAAAAGGCACAAAACTTAATACAGTGAAACTTCACTAAAATGAACTCAAGGCAAATCTCTGAAGATTTCTAGATATGGGCTATAATAAAATATAAAAATTATATATAAGCTTCCTTTTAGACTGAAATGAGTTAGTTGAGAAATTTGTATATGCGAGGGCCGACTGAGATGTTTGCCATTTTGAATTTCTATAGGATATAGTATATGATAGTATGAAGTATATATGTACAAATTTTGTATAGACAATTTAGTATGTAAAGCCGCTCAAGTAAATAGTAGTAGTAAATATATATAAAATAATGTAGATTGACAAAATATTTTGAATACAATTTGAAACGAATACTTAAAATTTGCATATTATTTATTAGCCTAGAATGTTTTTTTTTTTTTAATTAATGACGTTCAAACTTTGGTGTTTGAGAAATAACAATGAACAAAATTTAGTTCCTTTTGAAAATTAATTAAATTAATTTTGAAATTTAATAGGCAAAGATAAAATAAAGAGCGATAACTTTGATGGATTGAACGTACCTAATATAGTAGACGTAAACTAAAGAAAGGCCATACACTATATCTACTATATAAGAACTCTCCCATCCATCAAAGCTCTATCTCTTTGACTTCTGTTCCCACCTTTCTGTAACCTTGACTTTATTGCATTTCTAATTAGCATTATTTCAACGATTCACTCTATCATATTTCATTATATATCGTATAATAACTGAACGTGATTATCATAAACAACTATATATTTATGCATAATTTAGATATTTCGTTATTATACCAAACAAATCCCTATAGGCCATGCCCAATCCAACTGACTTCCTCTAAGGTCTCAACAAATTTGTTATATCAACTCTAGTATACCCTTTAAAAGAGTGTAGGATAACAAGTATAAAAGTTTCTAATAAACACAAAAGTCCCATTAAAAGGCATTGCCATTTGTAATCAGTTCGTTGTAGCCAACTTTCACTGTACACCAAATTGCCAAATGTAATGCAATTTATGTGTGCCAAGTTGATAAAGTCGAAACACGACAAGCTTTTTTTTTTTTTTTTTTTTTTTGCCTAGTAATATTCGTACATTTTTCGTGATTGGAGTTGGAGTTGGAGCTGGGGGGATTGTCTCTATAAATACCTCGCAAATAAAATATGTTCATTCATATGCAAAGCGCAAAGAGCGAAGTTTTGGTCGCGGAGGCCGCGACAATCGATAAAACAATGGGAATCCTGTCGTGCTGGCCACGGTCCCAGCTGACTGCGCTCTCTCTAGGAAGACTCAGAGTCATAAATGGCATAGAGCCGTATAAACCTAGTTATTGGCGGTCGTAAACTGTTGGCCGAGAAATTCCGACGTACCGAAACAAAAGACTCGACAACATGCATTTGATTGTGCTGGCAGATGCCAGCTATCTCATAGTAAAGCTTTAGCTCATTGTCCAACATAGTGAAACATGACTGTATCGACACTGTACTTTTTCCTGTTTCCCTCTCTACCCCTTCAAACGCCACACAGGATCGCAACGGACCGAATTCGCCTAGTTCTCCGGTCAAGACGCCCACATCGAGCTCCTCGAAGCCGGACAAGTCGGGCATATCGCGCCCACCGAGTGCCACGCCCTCTAACAAATCGGCATCCAAGTCGCGCAGCGCCTCAAAGAATCGCTTGCTGCTCAAGACCCCTGAACCGGAGCCACCCAAGAAAGGTTAGTAGCTAAGATCGCCATCTACATCATTCTATACCCTAGCTAAACTATCTTTCCATCTATCTTCAGTTCCAATGAACAAGGTACAGGTCGGTCATGCACCATCGCCCAATCTGAAGGCGGTACGTTCAAAAATTGGTTCGCTGGACAATGCCACCTATAAGCCCGGTGGCGGCAACGTCAAAATCGAGTCGAAGAAAATTGAGATCAAAGCTGGACCACGCATTGAGGCCAAGAATGACAAATACATGCCCAAGGGTGGTGAGAAGAAGGTAAGTCTTAAATGGTCTGCAATTGAGTTTATGTTTCTCTCTGAAAGATGGGACGTTTAAGGTCTAAGCTGATGCAAAATATACCCTGTACCTATGTCAGCTGTGTAGGGTATTGGGAAGTCTTTAATTAGGTGGTATTTCTATAGTAAAATTTATAGAAATTTCTGCCGAAATATCTAGAATCTAAACACTTAGGATGTATGTGGCTTTCTCTGTAACTCAGAGACTATAAAAGCTTATGAATAAAAATTTAGTATAGACATAACTATCGTTAAAAAAGAACAATATCAATATATTAAACCATCCAATGATTCAGCTATTGGCCCATTTCTCTATAACTCAAAGACTATTAGAGCTAAATGCTTTAAAAGTTAAGATATAGTTCTCCTATTATAAGAAAAGTACGACAGATTTTCTGATATCATGCACAACTTCACTTTAATAAAGCTTACTTTACCCTGCTCAGTCTGCCTAGGAATAATAATCAAAGAACAAAAGATAATTCATAATTCTCACTCATGGTTGAGAAATGACAAATTATATTTACAGCGCTGTTGAAATAGTAGAAGTTGAAATTGTAAAATAGATAGATTGATAGATACATCGCCTGCCTAATTTTCACTCAATTTAATGATAAAGATTATATATTAAAGCTCTCATAATTAACTGTATAAAAAACATATACAAATTATCTGATGCTGTACTACTTTTAGTATATAACATTGATGGCAACAACAAGCCTTTAACAAGGTACAGGGTATACAACTAGTCAGTATAAACGCACTTTTAGTTCTATGTACCGTAGTTGCAATTGGAAAAAGACAACAAAAAGAGCATTAATATGAACATCAAGTATTTTGATAGAAATTCAATTTCACGGTCGACTTGCGATTCAAGATATAGTCTGTATATATACATATATATATCTAACTGTATATTTGTCATGCAATCATTTTGGTATCTGGTAGGAAATGCAAATTACGAATAAGTCGAGGCACTTAGCAGTATAATTTTCTAGCCTTATGTAGAATATCTCTCAATATATAAAAGTATATATATACCATATTCAATATCAAACTGAATCTGATAAGTCAAATTTCTAGCTGAGCGCGTGCATTGACTTTGACTAAGCAGCAACTGTTGCATTGAAGTAGTTTTTTACTTTTTAACCATATTTCATATATCTATCTGTATCTGTATCTATATCTATATCGAACCACCAAATCACCAAACAATGCAAAAACAAAAAAATCGAAAACAATTTGTAGATAGTTACAACCAAGTTGCAGTGGAATGCCAAGTCGAAGATTGGCTCGCTGGACAATGCGGCCTACAAGCCGGGCGGCGGCGACAAAAAGATCGAGTCGCTCAAGATGGACTTCAAGGATAAGGCCAAGCCAAAGGTCGGCTCCAAGGACAACGTGAAGCATCAGCCCGGCGGCGGCGATATTAAGGTAAGCCCAGAAGCACTTGAAGCGAGTTTTTCTTTAATTTCATTTCGAAATCGGAGTTTTGGCTCTGATTGGGACCTATCTTTATGATTTTTCTACTCTTTCAAGCAGTTAAGTATTTTAGTTTTTGGTGTCTTAGAAGTTAACTTTAACTGGCATGGGGGGCATGTGGGGCATGCGGGGAATGGGGCACTGGGCATGGGGGAGCATGTGCTCAACTGCATGTTTATGCAATCAAGTTACTTTTGGCATGCTCTCGACTCGCTCACCAACACATCCATCTATCCAACTAAGAAAACTCTATAAACATCCGCAGAGCTATTCGTACAAGAAATACCCCAATGACATTGTCTTTGGTGAGGGCTCCAAAATAGTTAGCCATCGTTGTTTGATGGACAATGCGCGTCTGGATGACAATTTGTATAATGCAGACGAATAACATTGGGTTTAGTTGGGTACGTAAAGCTGAAGCACTATCCAAAATCATCATCTAATCCACACATGGACGACTCCATTGTAACTACTAGAGTTCTCTTTTGCTAGCATTGTAAATACCAATGGCTGTTCCGTCTCGAGTTTTGGATTTATATAGAAAAATAAAATATATTTATGTACACTCAGAGAAAAATCTATTGGTATACTGTTACAATTGGTTCTTAAAAGGTATATGTATATTGCTTCAAGTTGTTAAACAATGGTGATGTTTTCACGTAAAGCTCCTAATAAATACATATTTGTATATGCTTAACTCTATGTTAATGGGAAATCAGGGTATATTGGCTTTGCTTTAATTTTAAGTTTCTGGTTCTAAGAGCTGACAAAAATACCAAATCAGATTCCCAAACTCTATATTTGTAAAGCAAGTTTTGCCACGCCCATAATACTTGAGAAGCATACTGAATGATTATAAATTTTCCAGCTATACTTTCCTGCTATAACTTCTAGCTATACTATTTAGCTATACTTTCTAGCTATACATTAGCTATACTTATTAGCCGAAATAAAGCCTTAAATAAAATCGGTTATGTTGTACAAATAAAAATATTGAAAAAATGCAAAGCTCTCAGCATATAAACATGAAATCTAAGCTTTTCGTACTTTAACCTAAATAATAAAAATTTCGAAAAGGTATTTCCTAAGGAAAATTCCCAAGCTCCGAAATTTAAAAATCAATAAATGTTCAACAATTTTTTTCAACTTTGCATATTTTCTCTGAGTGCTATTTGTTGTATATAATCTGATATCTGAATTTCCTTTATTTGATTTATTCAACTGGTTTTAAATTTAACTAACCCATTTGAACTTTTAAAAAATTTCTTGAGTACAAATCTTTTTTTTTATTATGTTTAATAATTAACTAATTTTCACAAAAAAACAAAAAAAAAATACAAAAACCCAGGATAACAATACGAAGGATGTAAGTAACTCAAAATTAATTTAATGTATATGAAAAAAAAAATCTATTATATCTATTTAAAAAAAAAAACAACTATTTTTCACTAGTTTTGTCTCTAAATATATATTTTTTTAGTATTTTGGTATTTTAATTTTTAGTATTTTGGTATTTTAATTTTTAGTATTTTTGTATTTTAATTTTTAGTATTTTGGTATTTTAATTTTTAGTATTTTGGTATTTTAATTTTTAGTATTTTGCTATTTTAGTATTCTTGTATATTTTGGTATTTAAATCACTTAACACTTAACACTTTTTGAAGAACTACCCTAGAACATCAATATAGAAAATGTTTGCCTTGTAAATATTGTTAATGTTATTTGATGTATAAAATAAAAAATTCCAAAATTGCAGTTAACTAAGAACAACAATTGGTCAACAAATCGAAAATGTATATATTATATATATATATAGAAATGTACATAACGGAAAGATTTATTCTATATATAATGTAATCGTTGCTAATGAATTTTGTGTGCGTTTTTGTTGGTGGCTTTGACACTACATTTCAGATCCAATCGCAAAAAATAGAAATTAAGGCACAAAGCAAAGTTGGATCTTTGGATAATGTTAAGCACAAGCCCGGTGGCGGTGAGAAGAAGATATTCGATGATAAGGATTATTTGAAAAATGTTGAACACTCTGTTGCACTGACAACTCCACCAACACAGGTAAAAACAAAAACAATCAATGAAAGATCATCTAAAGAAATCATCGAAGTAGTTTCCAAATAACAATTTGTAGTCAATTTTGGTTATCATTTTTTTCTTTTCTCAAATCTGATTTGTAATTTGAATTTGATTTCATTACAAACAATTCATCAATACATCTAGACATCATTACATCAATTTGTAAATGACATCCCATTTTGTGTTTAGCACAAGAAATTCATTTTTTAATTGTAATTTTTGTATCATTTCTATATGGCATACGATCAAGCAATATCTGAGAGAAAAGAGCACTGCAAACCTATATATTTAACAAAAAAACAGCACTCACTAAGGCTTACGAAACACCCAAAAAAAAGTACAACAAAAATTAAAGCTCGAACTAACTTGGTTTTCACTTTATCTCTAACAAATTATCCCAATAAGCATCTGATTAGCTCCAATTTGATCTATATATATAACAAACATATAAATACTAAAAGTATTTTTGTAGCACAATCAATATATCATATATATACATATAGCGGGTGTTTAATTTTAATATTTTTTTATTTTTATATTTTCATTTATTTTTTTAATTTTAAGTTAGTTTTTATAGTTTTACATTTAAAAATGAATTTCTTTCAAACTCAAAACTGAGATGCATTAACAAAGAAATTGAATATCGTTAACTAAATTCTCTAAAAACAAAAAGAAAAACGTACTTCATATTCATGATATATATTAAATGAAAAACAAGTGTAGATCATTGCAGTCGGGCCTCATCGACTGCAGAATACTCGTTCACGAATAAAATAAAATTCTTTGAATTTTTATACAATTTCATATGTTCCGCTTAGATTATATGATTTAGAGATTTATCAGGATAGCTCTGGTACTCTGCAAGATATACATATGCACATATAAATATTCTTTCCAGCTATTACGCCTCCAATCGGCGTATATGATATTTAAAGAGCTTCTATAGGTTGAACAACTCTATAGCTGATCAAAAGTAACTTAAATTCGAGGTTTTAGCTGTAACCCTATAAAATAATACAATTCTATTCGAATTGCTACTCCTCCATAGACTGTTAGTATATATTTATATATATATTCCAAATCTAGCAACTGTAACTCTAATCCATAGTTTGAATATAGTCGTCATGCAAGTAAATATAGACAGACAGACGAACAGAGATCGCCGAACATATAGACAACCAATTACCCTTCCCTATTTCGTAAACGAGTATATAACATCAACAAGAATAAGATGAAAGACAGTGCTCGAAGGCGTGTTCAACATTTTTTTTCCACACATTCACTTCTCTTTCTTTCTCTCTTTCTCGCCCTCTCGCTCTCACTCGAAATTCGAAATCGAATTCGAATATCGAAACTTTCGCGTCTCTCGTTTCATCTGGAATTTGTAGTTTGCGTCGCAGGGTCGCTTGGTTGCGACCATTCATCTAGAATTCGGTCTTTGTAACTCTGACTGTGTGTGTAACGATATATTTGATTCGCTATTTAAGTAAAAATTACGAATAACAAAATATTTTAAAACAATAATCAAAAACAATACAAGAAATATACTACCTAGCTGTACCTAAAATACGAAAAGAGGTTTAAAACTAAATAACAACAAAAATTAGCTCAAATCTTAAACAAACAAAAAACAAAAGAAAATCTCGATTGAGTTTGCAAGAGTTTCTATTTTAAATTATGTATATACCCTATAATACAGTTAAAAGCAAAACAAAAAAAAACTAATTTCGGCTAGCTGAAATTTTTTTATGCTCTTTCCAAAAGATTTTCATTTTTGGCAAGCGTATAAAAAATACCAAAAAAATACCTAACACTCGTAAGAGAAGTTCTGTTAACTTAACTTAAGAAATACCAACAAAGAGTATTATTTATGGCAAGAGTCAAGAATCTTTTTTATACTATGTAGAATAGTACAAATGTTTTATTAAACAAATAGATATATATATAACGGAGTTACTGAAACCTAGACTATATAGCTATATATGCTCAATCTACATATGTGTGTATTATGTATTATCTCTGATGATTGTGAAAGTCTGCCCAGCATTTACAAAATTACAAACCAAAAACAACAAAACGTGCAAAATGCTTTTGCTCTCTCGACTCCCTCATCAAATACACTCAAAGAAAACAATACGAATTTATTTGGGTTCGGCTTTAACTCATCTACATAAGATTGAACATTTATCTTTTATTATTAATAATATTTATTTAATTTTCATTTCAATTTATTATAGGAATATGTGTATACATTTTATTAGTCTTAGTCATGAAAAAAGTGCATTAAATTTAAAAAAAAAAAAAAAAAAAAAAAAATTGAAAATGAAACGGTATACTCGTACTACAGAAATATTACGTCCATTAAATGAAGCGATTTTATGCTATAAAAATATACTTTCGTATAACTCTCACGTTTGAAGTCCTGTAAGTTATTTGCGTGTCGAGTTGAACAATTTTATCTTTTAACAGTGCTGTGATAGATCAAAGATAATATAAACTTCAACATGAAGAACGTCCCAAGCAGTTGAGCAAATTTTGGCAATCGAGTGAAATTTTAATGTAAAAGCTCAGCTAACACCAATTGAAATCAGTTAATTTTTCCTCTCTCTCTCTCTCTCTCTTTCTTATGACCATATATAAATCTTACTTAATAATTCGACTAATTACTCTCATATTATTTACCATAATAACCAACAACAACAAAGGGAGAGCTCAAATTCTATTGACAGCGCTGTTTAGCTACAGACGCAAATGGCTCGAGAGATGAAGAGTTCACAGCCGAAATGGCTGTCACGCAAAACACTCATTCTCTCCCTTTCATCGCCTATTAAAATAAGTGTGACTTTTCGCTCTAAAGACGAACGCCTTTTCTATTACTCAAAAGTCGCTCTCAAAAGCTCTCTCTCAACTCAGCGACTGACTTGCGAGCTTTTTATATTTGCATGTGTGCGTAGTGCATAGATAATTAGATCAAATGCGTTGCACTGACTTTTGCTGCTAGACTAATTTGCTAACTCTCTCCCTCACTCGCAGAGCCTAAGTCATGAGCGCATTCTAGCAAAGTCTCGATTGCCACTGCTGCTGCTGCTCTCTCTCGACTCAGCGAATCGCATGCGAGCATGTGCATGTATGAGCAGTGCATAGATACATAGGTACATCAGCTGCACTGCTCTGACTTTTGCTTCTGGCCTGATTACTTACTTTCTCCCTCACTCGCTGAGCCGAAGTTATGAGCGCATTCTATTTATAGTATGTTATGCTCTGTTGTGGGACGTCACTCACCTTGAAGTTTATATTGCCTTTGGATAGACTAATCGTACCAAACCAAACCGTACCATACTGAAACGAACCGAACCAAACCGAACCGATCCGGAATGTACCAATAACCAATTCGATCCACCCAAGGCCCATACATATTAAGGTGTCCCGGTGATTCATATGGAAATTGCTTGCTGTGCTCGTTTAACATAATCCTTTGTTTGCCCCTACATTATTATACTGTTATCTTTTCACATTGATTTTGTTTCTCTTTGTTTCTTATTAAGTTTTAATTTCATGCGATTATTTAAATGCGTTTATATTTTTATCTTGAACGCAGAGTCCACAACCATCCATGACGGCTTCAACAAGCGGCGCTGATGAAAATTTAAATCAACAAAGTTAAATCCAGTCCAAAAAAAAAAAAAAAATTTACAAAAATATGCATGTTGAGCTAAAGTTTTAATTTCGTTTAAAACAAAATTTGAAAAATCTATGCAAACAAAAATTTGAAAAAAATTAATTTTAAGCAAGTTACACAAAAAAAAATCAAATATATGAAAACAAAAATATATGCAATAATTAATACACAATATGAGAATTTACTATAAAATTTGATAAAAACAATTGTGCAAGCACACACACATACACAAACACACACAGACACTCACACATACTCAGTTGCAGCATATTGAAACGAAGAAGAAGCAGTTAAAGTATATGATTAATTGATCTATGCACTATTTATCAATTTAGATACCAAGGCAAATGCATAAACTATATAAAACAAAAAAAAAGTATATATATATATATATATATTTCATATACTACAAGCAAACACACAATATATATACAAATATATATAAACGATTATTAACTGTGTGCTTTACGTGTAGTCAAACGTGTTGAAGACAAAACAAAAAAACAAAATGAAAACATAAATAATAAACAAATACCATTAAAACTGGATTTTCAATACTTTAACTTCATATTAAATAATATATATATATATATATATATATATATATATACATATATAAATTTTATAATTTGTAACCTTAATAATTAGTCAATCAAAAAAATGCATCATTCTCACAATTTATTTACACTTTCCCAGTTTTACGAAAAATGTAAAAAAAAAAATGCAAATTTCAAGCGTAATAAAAAACAAAAATTTTTTCATTAAAAAAGGAAGCAAAAAAATACATATATATCTGAAAAAGAACTTGGCGTTTTGTTTGCACTTAGTATCTCTCAATTCTGACAGATAATTTGGATATATATATATAGCTAGCTATATACGTATGTAGGCAATGCAACGACCACGCCCACGCCCACGCCCACGCCGCAAGCGTATCAAATGCTACACAGACACACACGACGCACGTATTAAACCACATTTGGATCGCATTGGTAAAAGTGAGATAAAAACTGAAACAAATTGAATTGAAACTCTAAACAAAGTAAATTGTAAGTTTCTATTTTAGTTATTCGATTTCCTTTTGAATTAACTTTAGCTTTAACTAACGGCATTTCGCAACACTCTAATAACGTGCTGCTCTCTTCACACAGTATTGGAAAGCGCCGCGCATACAGCGTGCTACAACTTTAACCTCATCCATGTCCTTGCCAGCGGAGTGTCTCGTCCTATCCGTATCGATGCCATCGCTCAACTCGGAGCCGAAGCGTCCCAAGAGTGCGGGCGCCAAGAAGCGGCCCGGCCAGGCAGTTCATCCAAAGCCCTTCCGTTTATATTGAGGCACAAAACCATTTCAAGAACACGCTGCACCCAGAGCAGATCTCCTCTATATACATATACATATATATGTGTGGAATTGTTAACGGCACAATGAAATACCAAAGATAAACTTACAAATTTGTTAATTGTTTACAAATCGATAGAAACGTGGCATTTAAATAAATAAATGAAATATTTAATAACTATGCAATGGTTGAGCACACAAAATCCAACAGTTTTTTTCTGATTTTATTATAATTACAGCATTTTGTATATATATACTATATATATTTATATGTAACGATTTCTCGTAAGTAGATTGATCTTTGCTTTAAATTTACATGAGTTTTCGTTAGTTTGTTTCTCTTTAATATAGATATATATATAATTGTTATAAAAAATTGTTGCTCGTCCTTTGCTATTCGAGTTTACAAAAATTGTGTGCTTTGTTTTTTATTTTTTTGTTTTGTTTTTTGTTTTTTTGATTCGAGTCAAGTCACATTTAAATGCAGTTTTTGCCTTTTCCATTTACACTTTTTCGCTATCCTTTGTTTTTTGTTTTTGTTTTTACATTGCATTATTAAAGTTAGGGACAATAAATAAGTTATTATAAAATAAAATAAACAACAGTTGTTACAAGTTTCAAAAGAGCATCAATTAATTAAGATTATTACAAATTGTAGAAAAAATGCTTTTTGTTTTTAAGCTAAAATATCATATAAACTGTTTTTTTTTTTCTTTTCTTCTTTTTCGTTACTTTTTTTATATATTTGTTTCTCTAAGAGCTCATCGTCAAGTATTTTGGTTATTGTTGAAAACTAGGAAACGCCCGGGCTACATTATAATTATAATACATTTCATAATAAACAAACAAATTAGGAATTCCTTAAATATTCTCTGATATGCGAAACCAAAGTTTCCTTTATGTTTATGTTTAGTTCAATTCGTTATAATTTGCTGCTGCTGCTTTTATTTAATACATTCGATTCGATTCAATTGACTAGATTTCAATATGGATTATATATGGTTTAACTGCTGCTTTCATCTTGTTACACTTTAGTTCTAATGAGGAGGGATTTCATGTTATTTGTTTTTCATTTTCTTCTTTTTGTGCCATGCGGTTCCAAATGGATGATCTATGTAAATCAAATTTTCAACTTATACAGAATCAAAACTATTTGCTTACGTTAAAGGAAATGATAATGCTCAATGAATCAAGTTTCTTTTTTCTTTCTTGTCTGTCAGCTGATTGTTCAGTTGATTTGTTCACGCTTAGTTAGAGATGAGGGTCGCTTCACGTTGTTATTCTCCGATTCTCCGTCTCTCTGTCTCACTGTTTACGCTTCTCCTCTGCTGAGTATTCTCCGCAGTCGTTTTCCTCGTTGCTTATTTACATAACTAAACACTTTCGCTGGCGTCGCTTTAATGGCTCTGGCCTCAGCACCGCGCGCACCGCCTCCTCGAACACCTAGGTAAATGGAAATCGTCATCATAATCTTCCGATGACATTTGCTGGCTAAGGTGTGTCCGCACTTACCTGCTTGAGGCCGCGCTGCGTTAGGGCGGAGCATTCCATATATTTAACAGCGCGTATTTTATTTGCCAGCTTCTGACCTTGTTCGCGCTTAAGCGGCGTCAAACCCTGCTCGGCCAGACCGCTTAACGTTTCGCGATCGTCACGCAAATCGATTTTTGTGCCTGCGCAACAATTTTAAAGCCAATTTATGACAGATGTAAGAGCTGATTGAGTTGATAGTTACTCACCTACTAATATGATGGGCGCATCGGGACAATGATGTTTGATCTCCGGGTACCATTTGGAGGTGACGTTTTCAAACGATGAGGGACTCGCAACGCTGTAGCATATCAGAAATACATCTGTCTGTGGATAGGAGAGCGGCCTCAAGCGATCGTAATCCTCCTGGCCGGCTGTATCCCATAGACCCAGCGACACTTGTATTGTGTCCACTTGCATGGGTGCAGAGTAGTTATCGAAGCTATGTAAGAGATTATCGATAATAATTATTATAGGCAAAGATCAGTTGATACTTAAGGGTTACACTTACACTGTAGGCACATATTCACCGGGAAAACTGTCTGTGGTGTAGGAGATTAGCATGCAAGTCTTTCCGACGGTACCGTCACCAACGACGACACATTTTATGGGTCTTCCGGTTGACATCGTCGAGTCGTGACTGTATTTGCTGAAAGAGCGAAATGTGAATGTGAATGTGAGCGTTTTTTTCTTCTTTTCTTTTCTTCTTTTGTCTCGTAAGAATATCTCGCTTTGAATGAATGCGTGCGCATTTAATTCAATTAATTAAGCTGTACTTGAGGCAATAAACTCGATATACCCAACTCTCTATATCTTATCTGACAGCGCAAGATATACACACACATATATATATAGATATATACATCTGCACACACACTGACAATTTAATTACGATTAGTGTGTATATCTATATATACGATCAAAGGCTGCCCATCAAAAGGTGTGTCCCAGCCGTAAAACATAATAAAACGAAAGTTGTTTTTTTATATACGCTTTGAGAGTTCGCTTTACTTTTTGGCAAATAAAATTTACGAAAATAGATCATGATGCGGTTAAAGACAGCAGCACACATACTCAAATAATAATACAAGAAATTAAGCAAGATAAACATACAAATACCCTTACTTAATGATAATTGATAGTTTAGCTGTGGGCATGGAACAAAGCTTAGAAGTGATGAGACATACAGTGGAGCTCATATAATTAGTGACACTCTTTGTGCAGCTTGTCGTGGTGAGTAATATCCTAAGTCTTTGTTTGTGAATCCAAGGCAAAGAAATAATTTAAGATGTGTATATATTTTATTTTATTTACTTAGTGTTCTTAAGCATACATTCACTACTGTAAAGCTTTTGTTACTTCTTACATTTACATTTTATATTTCAAGTATAAACATAAAGTGTTTCTAAATATCTGTCCACTACTGTAAAGCTTCAAATACATACGCTTTGATCTTCATCAATTATTCATAAATTTACAATATACATTTGTACACTCAGGGATGCCTGTTTCAACACGTTACATATTTCATCACAAAATTCAAATACCCTCTCGCTCTCGCTCACTCTCACTCTCTCTGACAGAGGCACACACGCGCACACACACACACACACACACACACACGCACGCACGCACGCATATTGTATGTAAGCTAGCAAAATGGCAATAGTGTGGATGGCAAGAGCCCTCGGGGACGCCTATGGAGCTGCGCAACGGGCACAGGCTGGAGGGGCACAGGCCAACCAACAGCCGACAGAGAATGCGCCCAAATGTTGGGCGGACGCACATTGTTAAAAATAGACACAATTAAGCACTAATAATGCAGGCGGTGGCAGCGCTGGCGACCCCAACACACTGAGATACAGACAGGCTGGATATTAACCGTAATTTGTAATGCCAATTCAATTACAGTTGCATTGAAAAAGCAGCGGAGGAGATATTCACATGCAATGCAAAAGTGCTGGCTGAGCAGAACAGCAAGCGGTCTTTCTCCCTGTCTCTCTTCTCTCTCTTCTTTCCTATATCTACTTCTATGTCTTTCTTATTGTTATGGTCGAGCGCTGCTGCAGCGCCGGACATTCGTCACTTTCGCTCTGTTGTTGTTTTGCTCTCAGCAGGCGCCGCAACCGCAGGCCAGCAGCAGCTGCCGCACGTTCACATTTTGCGTGCAGTTTATGGCACACATGCTTACATCTATACATATGCATATGTACAAATATATATATGTATGTGTATATAACC
The DNA here is from genome assembly GCA_035045345.1 of Drosophila hamatofila. Classification (NCBI taxonomy): domain Eukaryota; kingdom Metazoa; phylum Arthropoda; class Insecta; order Diptera; family Drosophilidae; genus Drosophila; species Drosophila hamatofila. The sequence continues at coordinate 1,813,502 of JAWNPA010000020.1, read as the reverse complement.
AGGTTAATACCGTTTCTTAACTATCCTTTGTCTGCGGCTGCAGATTGGAGTCGCGTATTGTAATCGAGCTCTTTTGTACTTTGCTTATATCACTTGTATTTTGTTTTTGTATGCAACACACGCACTCACGCAATGCGTTGGCACACACACTCTCACACACACGTCGATGATTAGACTAATTTTAACACTATTTTCTTATTATTTTTATAGAGAAATAAATAAATATTTAATTGGCAGCGCAGCGTTTGTATTTTCTTGTAATCCGCTTTTTGTTTTACACCAACACCAACACACACGCACACTCGTGCACACATACACGCCTTCTTTTGACAGCGTCGCTGTTGCCACTGACAAGCAGTGTTGAAATGCGTGTCAGCGAAAACATCGATTTTAACGCTGTCCAACACTTAGAGTTTTGTTATGCTGGCTGAAATGCATAAATTGTTTACTTTCAGTCGATTTAAGAGCTGTAAAGATTTATGTAGAAGCGCACAGAAATTTTCTTTGAGTTCAGCGCATTATGCGGACACAGCACAGAGTGAAGCACCCAGCATACTGGTCGAAAAAGATGCCAACATCACATTAATCGGCATCAACAGGGAGCAGCAGCGCAATTCCATTGATGCAGCCACAGCGGCGCAGCTGAGCGAAGCCATCCATCAATTCGAAACGGATGACACGTCACCTGTGGGCGTGCTGTACGGCGTGGGTGGCTCTTTCTCAGCTGGATACGATCTGAAAGAACTGGAAGCGGAGGCGCAACGCGGCAGTCTTGAATTTCTCTTGCGTCATGAGGGCTCCGTGGGTCCGACCAGGCGGCACCTACGCAAGCCCATTATATGCGGTATCAGCGGCTTTTGTGTGGCCAGCGGTCTCGAATTGGCGCTGCTTTGTGACCTGCGCGTCATGGAAGACACCGCCGTCTTAGGCTTCTTCAATCGCCGCTTGGGTGTGCCGCTCAGTGACGGCGGCTCTGTGCGCCTGGCAGCTGCAGTTGGCTACTCGAATGCTGTGGATATCATAGAGACAGGTCGACGCGTGTACGCAAATGAAGCGCTGCGCATTGGCCTGGTCAATCGAATTGTGGCCACTGGCACAGCGCTGGGCCAGGCCGTCAATTTAGCCTTCTCCATAGCCAAGTTTCCCATGGCCTCGCTGCTGCACGATCGAAATGCGACGCTGGACAATGCGAATGTCTACGCAAGGCCCGGTTTCCGTGCAGCCATCAACAATGAGATAATGCAAGTCTCTGCGTCCATGGTGGAGGACATGCAAGAGGGCGTCAAACGTTTCAAGACTTGTAAACCATATAAATTATAAACTATATATTTATATAGATGTCTACTAAAATCTTTTCTCTATCCCTGCAGCTGAAACAAAAGGTCCCAAAACGAATGCCTGGAGCATAAAGGAAAAGTCCATTCCCGATTGGGAGAGATCTGAAATCGAAATGGAGCAACAAAAAAAGTCATAAAGCATAAAAGACGCAATATTCCACAAGTCAATCTCTTGTATTATATGTAAATTAGAAAAATTGTAGTTATGTTTTTTTTTTTACTTTTTTGTGTTGCTGTTGTTTGTTTATTCACATATAATATATTTATATATATAATTTATTTAATTAGTTGCACGTTGGAAATCGTTTACGATTCGAGTTTTTGAGTTTATTTCAATATTCACAACAATTACAATAACGAATTTGTCTTGAAATTAAGCCTAACTACAAAAAAGAGTTTTAAGAGGAAAAGCACAAAATTTCTTGTGTATGTAAGAAAATGATTTTCATTTTTTTTTGTTGTTGTTTGTCTTTCTTATATTTTTAACATTCACAATTAATTTATAATATATAAAAAATATGCTAGTATTAAGTAATCGTACACACATTCATTTGTTTAGAAATGTTAGGCCAAGCGATTTCTTATATTTTGGTTTTCTCAAGCGATATTTGCTGTATACACACATACATATATAGCTAAATATATGATTTGTTGTTGTTCATGATATCATCTTATATGCTAAGAATTGTTAACAAAAGGAATTGCTGTTATTGCACCTAAGTCGAGAAGGAATTAACGAAAACAAACGAAGCTCTCAATGCAAAAAAGGCTGCTTTTGTACAAACTAGTTTAAAAAATTCGACTGAAAAATCGTTTAAAAATAGATCATAGATCAATAATGATGCTTAACACTTACATTCTCGATCATTTCATTTCATTTAGTTTTGTTCTTTATATATACTTAAGCCAAAAAGTTTGTCATACAAATATTGCACAAAAAATGGATCGGACTGTGAGTTTTTCATCTGCTTCTTTTCTGTTGCACACCAATATCAAATTGCTAAACCTTCAATTAAATGGTGGTATGAGTTCATATATATCGTATCCTCTCGGATCAAATATTACACAATAATATGTATGGCATTCAGAAACCTAAAGACCACAATACAATTAAGTACATATACATATTTACAAATGATAAAGCCAAGGCGCCTGCTTGACCAGCTTTAGTATAGTATAAAAAATATGCATATTAAAGCAATTGCAATCGGCGGCTGCAGCTGCTGCTGCGGCATTAGCTGGCGGCGTGCTATAAGTACTAAATAGTTGTATATATATAAATATGTGTCGGTGTGTCTGTAATGCTTTACGATAATACATCAGTTGGTATATCCTTGATGTCCAATTACTTCAGGCGCTGCGTCACATTGGCCAGCGCCACGGCGAACGCCTGCAGCGCCGAAAACGGATATTGAAAGTCCAAGGTATACGCATTGCCATCAATGCGGCCAAATTGCATCACCTGCAACAGATTAGAATGTTAATATACTATGTATAACCAAAAAATATAATATGTAGTCATCACTCTTTTAGCACATCAATCATTAACTCAATCTATCCATCAGTCTATCAATCAACCAGCCATTTAGTCAGTTGATTATCATTATATATGTATATAAATAGTTGGTCAATCAATCAATCCTTTAGGTCGTCAATCAATTACTTATCGACTCCATTATTCAGCTAGTATATTTTTATGGATAATCAAAAATCCCTACCTGCTTGCCACGAAACTCAATCTGAAAGTTCTTGGCCGACTCCTGGGTGACGCGTCCACCAAAGTCCAGCTGATACACCTGGCTCATCTCGTTCCACATGGGCGCCTTGTTGTGCATCACAAACTCGCGTCGCACCGGCGCTGGATTGGCACAGCTGGCGCTGCCATTTGGCTCGATCTTGCCGCGCTTCAGCTGCACCAGAGAGAAGAGAATCTCGATTAGCGATTTGCCTTGGAAGCATTTAACTTTGAGATTACCTTCTGACGCAGCTGCGCCTTTTGGAATGTCTCCAGATCGCGATACTGTTTGCCATTACCATTGCCCGCGCTGCCGCCCATTTCCTCGCCTGAGCCGTTCGTCTGATTGCCCTCGTCGTCGGAGCTCTCGATGATGCTCGGCTTCTTGCGCTGCCTCCGATTCAGCAGCGGCGAGTTGAGTATGTGCCGAATGGGTGAATTGCTCTGCTGGCGCTTGTTCTTCTTGCTGGCCGCCGGCGAAGCGGGCGAGCTGCGCGGCAAGCGCTGCGGCGTCGACGGCGGCGTCAAGCGACCCTCATCCAGATCCCGCAGGCGACTGATGATGTTCTCCAAGGTGGTCAAGGCCTGAAATGGAAATTGAAATGAAAATGAAAATTGAAAAGTCGAAAAGATTTTGTGATCAAGTATGTATATCAATTTTGCATTTCTCTATAAACGATATTTATCGATCATAATTTATCGATCATTTGATCTAGCCATGATTTACAAGCAAGTAAAGGTCAATGTTAATGTACATTAGGTATCTGGAGCTCTAACAGTCGTCGGAAAAAATTATATTTATCGATTCAATTGTATTGAGATGATTCATGGACGAGTTCCTTTCTTAAGTACATATCAATACATGGTTATACGTATATACCGATCACTTAATTCAGGGTTTTGCCCGTCAAATCAGGCTTTTTTCAAAGACCCATGTGGGAAAATTGGGAAAACAGAGGGAAGTGGCAATTCTTACTTATTTGAGAATCGTAAAAGATTTTTTCAGTTTTTTATTTGTTGAATCTTTTTCTCAATTTTGTATGTTTTAATTAAAATTAAGTCTCACACTTAATGCTTATTAGGTACTTGGAGTTCTAAAAGTGGTTTGAAAAAATTATACATACATATCTATCGATCTAAGAGGATTAAGAAGATTTATCGACGACTATATATACATATGAATATCTATTGTAATAACTCGTATAGTTCCGAAAGACATTTTTCGGTCCCAGCGATTTATCGGTACTTAAGAACTAACCAACAAAGCATCTATCTCTTACAGTAATTGGCTGATAACCTACAGTGATCGATTACAATAAAAACTAGAGTTATTTTTATCGATAATTTCAGCTTTAGGATCTGTCATACAATATGCTTTCCTGAACTCTTTATATGCATGACTATATCTGAGGTTGTTCAAAGACTGTTCAAAGACAGTTCTAAGACAGTTTTAAGACTGTTCTAAGAGAGTTCTCAAGCTTTTTTAAGGCTGTTCTAAGACTCTTCTCACCTGCGTATGCAGCGACACCGATGCCTTGGCCTCCACTGGCGTCGCCTCTACCGTGCCGCAGGCCATGCTGCTCGTCTCGGACTGTTGTCGCTCCAGTGTGCTGGCATTGCTGGAGCTCTGCTGCTGCTGTTGCTGCTGCTGCTGGGTGGCAGGGGGCGTCTCCTTGCGGCGCCAACGCACCTCGGACAGCTGCTTGACGAAGCTGAAACTGTTCTCATGCTTGCGAGCGAGCAGCGGCGTGGAGTTCTCGGTGCTGCTGCCCGGTGCTAGATCCTTGCTGCGGCCATAGCCAAAGCGATGCTTGCGCGTGAAGAGCGGGCTGTCCGTGAAGCTGGTGATGACATCGAAGCGTTTCTTGGGCGGCGCCTTGACGGGCACGGCTGCCGGAGCAGGTGCAGCAGCTGCAGTTGCAGCAACGGGTGTGGGCTCCTTGGCGGGAGCCTCTACAGTCACTGTGGTAATCTCGTCCAGCGCCAGATTAACCGAGGGCTGACATCGCTTACAGACGCTGGCGGGATTCATGTTGTTGCGACACTTGAAGCAGAGCGTGTTGGCGGCGCTGCTGCAGGCGCTGCTGTCGGAGATCTCCTGCAGTTTGCGCACCACCTGCTCGTGCTCCTTGCTGGAGAGTTTCGTTTGCAGCGAGAGCAGATCACAGGAGTCCAGACTCTTCGACTTGCCCGTCTGCTGCAGCTTGTGCCGGCGGCCGTCCGCCTGCTGCTGCTGTCGCTTGCGATGGCGATTGCGACGCTTGTCCACCAGGATCAGACGCTTGTTGGGCGCATCCTTGCGTAAAGCAGACAGAGCCTCGTCCGAGGGCGTTATGGCCACCGAGTCCAGATACCCAACGCTACAGCTGCGCGTTATGGAGTCGGGCAGCGCTGGCGCTATAGAAACCACAGTCGGAGTTCGCTTCATGCTGGAGCTCGCTGCGGCTGCGGCTGCTGCTGCTGCTGCTGCTGAGGTGTTGGCGGTGGTTGTGGGCGTGGGCGACTGCGTCTCCTCGTCTATGTAGAGCATGTCGCGCCGCTTCGTTGTGGAGCACTTGACGGCACGCGCATCCATGCGCTCCAGATTCAAGCTAAGATTGAGGGGCACCGGATTCACGTGGCTGTTGGCCGTGCGCATGGACTCCGACATGAGCGCGTTCTTCACCTGGACCACATTGTTGGCGTAGTCCGCATTGCTGGAGTACGACATCAGGGTGGTCTGGCCGGCAGCCGGCACAGCGGGCCGCTCGAATATGATGTCCGAGGGGGCGACGGCATTCTTAGGCGACTGCAGCGTGGGCACCGACCCATCGCAGTAGAGCGGCGAGATGGCGTGCCGCGACTGGCAGCTGGAGTTGGAGCTGGACCGGCTGTAGCTGTTCTTGAAGCTGCTGATGGTCTTTGGACGCGTGATGCTCTTGCTGCAGCTGGGCGAGGGCGAGGCGGAGCTGCAGCTGGGCGGCGCCTGGTGCAGCAGCACGGTGGTAGCTGTGGCAGTGGCAGCGGCTGCTGCCGCCTCCTGCGACTCATTGGACGAGTCGTCGTCGTAGCTCTCGGCACGCGCCAGCGGACTGAGACCCACTGCACCCCCGGAGCCAGCTCCATTCACAGTCAAGCCGTGCGAGTTCTTGTGCCGTGCCAATATACGATTGGGGCGTGGCGACATGGGCGCAATGGGCGGCGCCGAGGCGCCATCATTGAGCCGTCGCTGCGGCATAATTGGCGGCTTCAATGCAGCCGCTGCTGCTGCTGCTGCTGCTGCTGAGCCAGCATCGGGAGCAGCGCTCGTCACGCTCACATGAGGCACTGCGGCATCCGCACTATGATTATGATTATGATTGAAGTTGTGCTCCTCCTCGTCCTCGGAGAAGAGATTGGGATTGAAGCTGGGATCGGGTCCAGTGGGAAAATCGTCGCGCAGCTCCGTGATCACCAGCGTCATTTGACGCGGCTGCAAATGCAGTAGGGACGTCTTATATGTTACTTGGCCTAAATTGGCTGGGACGGTTTTGGCAAGTCCATGGATCTTGAATTTGGTGCCCCAGATATTGGAGGTCACCTCCACCAGCTTGACTTCCTGCTTGGAGAGAAAAGGAAAGTGCACAGAAGTTAACGCATGCCAAACAGTCTCAGCTGCCACAACTTGTCTATACCCTTACCTCGGGCAGCGTATCCACGTAGGCCAGCTCGTCGAGGCTGTCGGGATCCAGGGTGTTGCTCCCGCTGCCGCTGGCCGTGCGATCGCCGTTCTGCGCCCGCCGCTTGGCGCGCACGCGGCGCTTGCGCGGCGTTCGAGGCGAGCCGAAGCGCGAGGAGCGCTCATCGAAATCACTGTCCGAGGAGTCGGTGCGTCCGCTGTTGCCCGTCGTGGTGGATTGGCTGGAGCCGGAGCTGCTTTTGGCCTCGGCGGCATATTGAAAATACAGCGAGTTGTCTGCAAGGCAAGCGAATGGGTGTTAAATGGGATCGGAGTGGATAAAAGTGGCTGCATCTGCTCACTCACCATTAACCTGCGGATCGAAGATCACAAATTCCGGACGTATTTTGGAGGTGCGTTTGCCCTTGAGCAGCGGCACCAGCCCGCCCAAGTACTCCAAGTAGAGCGTGTAGCAGGTGCCGGAGCTAAGATTGGAGTCATCATCATGCCGTATCATGGTGCAGTGCAGCCGAGTCGAGCAAAGCGGCGGACGTGAGACAAAGTCACGCAGCGACTTTAGATCAGGTACACAGCACTGCAGGAGAGAGGGGAGAGAGTTGAAGATAAATATCTCTATATATATGTATATGGCAAATCCCACTCACTCTTATGGTTTGAGCAAACAGATTGCCGATGAGCGATTTGATTCTGGAGGGCAACGGCAGCAGTGGCAATAGCGTCTCGGAGCCCACGCTCGCCTGGATCTGCAGCCGGCAGAGCAGCTGCAGCGAGGCCACGCGTCGCGAGATCCAGGCAATGTGCACCTGAGTGCCCGTCGCGATGAACAGCCTTTTGTCGTTGTGGCCCCAGGTGATGGCCGAAACGGAGGCCGTGTTGCAGGGTATGTGGGCCTGGTAGAGGCAAGTGCCCGACTCCGTGTAGAACTTGACCAGATTGTTGTAGTAGCAACTGCCGGCTGGCGTGCCCAGGCCCAGCTCGTGGTCCAGCTTGCCATCCAGGCCCATGCCGTTGCTATTGCTGCGCAATGTGCCGGCAACGGCAAGCAGCTCCCGTGAGTTGCTCCACTCCATGACCATGCCCAGGGCGCCATTAAGGCAGGTGTTGATATGTGCGGGTGAGACGTCGTCAAACGACTTTAGCAAGTAGATATATCCATTCTGGAAGCTGACCGCCAGCACAAAAGTGCGCTTGGCTAAAAGAAAAGAGCGAGATAGAGAGAGAGATTAATAAATACAATGAAATATACATCATATCATCAATCAACACGATTGATTGACTGATTGATAGACTATGTAGTGATTCAGACTATCTTGAGCACTATCTCTAGCCAATCATAGTAGAAATCTCTTATGACCAAGAACAAGTGAAAATTGATTGACTGATTGATTTACAGATGTAGAGCTTGAAATGTAAGAACTTGAAGGGTCCATATCTACCATAACACAGTGGAAATCTTAATCTCGAATGAAGCAGACGCATACCGGCTACATTGACAGAACGAGTTATTATTGCTGATAGAGAAATGGACAATATGGACTGATGGAGTTATAGATTGATTGAAGAAGTGATTGATCAATTGATTGACGATCAATTTTGAAATAACTCCCTTCTGCATAGTGTACTCAGTCAACTGATCTCTCACTTACCGGCATTTGTTACACCGGGCTCGGCTTCCTCGCCCTCCTCCATTTTGAACTTCTCGCAGGACCAGGCCATGGATGTGATAGGCACATCGTTCGAGAGCTGCACCTGCGAGACCATCGCGCCGTGCACATCCATGACAATCACCTGACCCTGGGTGGTGCCGAAGTACACCTGTTGATCGTCGGGCGTCCAAATGCCGCACGTAATGGTCGACTCCAGATTGAGCATGGACGACCAATAGCGCTGACCGGCCACGGAGCCAACCAGCACGAAGCCATCCTGATAGCAGATGAGGGCCATGCGACCATCGTGTGACCAGGAGAAATGCGTGACCGGTGTATTCCGATCGTTGATCAGCTCAATGGACCAACGACCCTCATACTTGATCCACACAAAGATGATGCCTGAGCTGTCGCACGAGGCGAGCTTCTGATACGGCTCATTCCACTTGACCAGAATGACCTGAAAGAAATAGCATAATATTTGGTTCAAGAGACTTGTTATTCGATTGCCAAGTGCTTGCTTCACTCACGTCCGATCGATGACCTCGCAGATTGTAGTTGGTGCGCAGCGGATAGTCCATGTTCTTGCGGCAATGCGAGGTGGTGAATGTGACGCCCACAATGCCGCGTATATTGCCCGTGGCCAGCCAGCCCTCCTGATAGTAGTTGGTGCGGTTCAGCTTCCAGCCCTCATCCTGCAAGCAAGCAAGCATTGAATAAAAGCCAAATCAAAACCAAATCAAGTCTCTCTCCCTCTCCCTCGCCCCCGCTTTGAGCACAGCTGCCGACGGGATGAGCCTTGGCAACTCGCCTAAGCAGCCGTCAATTGACAGTCAAATGCGGCAAATGCGCCTCTTAAATGGATTACGCTGCAGGCAGGTGGCTGCCTTTGACTGCTCTGCTGTTCCACTTAACAGATATTTGTATGCAGTCCGTATGCTCCTTTTAATACCTCGTATATGCTCAATATTGCAAGTGGGGTAGGCTAACTTGAGCTCGTTTGGATTTTAATTAGACAAGTGTGGGGTAATTGATGCTCAAATTCTGTTACAATCACTTTTATATAAAGTACAGGGTATCTTATAGTAAGTCATTAATGTTTATTTTCCTATTTATTTGGTGTGCTTAGGTTTATCATTGGGTTATGAAAAAACTACATGTCTTATAGGGTATTTAATAGTCGATCAAATAAAATCCAGTATTTTCTACGCTCTCCACATACATAGTCATATATATAAATATATATGTATACTAATTTGTGGATATACATATTTTTAAAAATACTTCTATACTTATTACAGGGTATACTTAAGCTGAGCAGGTCTAAGTACCTTTACTGTCTGTCAAGAAAAAACTTAAGAGCACTAAACTAATAAAAAACTATAATCAACTCGGTAAGTTATGCTAAAACTAATCTAAAACTTATTACAGGGTATACTCGAGTCACGTAGTCTTGGCGAACTAATTAGAAATTCCTTTTGCATCTTGATAGATAAGCTTAATGGCACTTGTACGCTAACTTCAGGGCATACTCTGCCTGGATAGACAATCCAAACTAATTATATATTCATTTTACTTCTACCAGAAACTTATTATTTTACTTTAAAGTTAATTCCAGGGTATACTCAAGTTACGTAATCATATTAAGCTAATTAAAAATTCCATGTGCATCTGTTGGACAAACTTCTAAACTAATTACAGGGTATACTGCAGTGTAGCACTCTAGACAGGCAAACTTTAACTTCACTTCGCATCTGCCTCTTGAGCTGTTTATCTGCAGCGTGCAGCTAGAATTCTATAGAGAAACTTCGCTTCATCACCCACACCACCCACTAAGCCTACGCCACCCACTGGCAGCTTGTAAGCTCAGAACTTTTTTCAGCGGCATTTCCATCAAATGCTTTGCTGATTATTTTCACAAAGTGTGGCCTACATTTGAACGCCTATTGGCCCTTCGCCTCGGGTCGCTTGCCTCAGCAGTGGGTGCCAGGTTTCAGGTGATAAGCCTTAAAGTTCAATTTTCGTTTCATTCGTTCCGTCGTTGCCCCAAAGAAACTTGAGCCGGGCAGCGCATTGAGTGGGCTAATCCCCGCTAAGCCAAAATGGTCAATAGTATTAATAATTTTTTTGCCTTGGGTAAATCCAATTTGCGAGGTTCAAAATTTAAATGGCAGGACAAATCTGATTGTATTAGATGTGCATGACTGGCAGCTACTCTAGATTTTAGACAGGGTTTGGACGTGGTTATCAAATAAGATATGTTTGATGTAGGTGTATACGAGATATCTAAATGAGAAATGTTCATAGAGTTAGCTCTTCCTGTTATTCTTGAGTAAAATAAAATCGATTTTTATCGATTGTCAGAAAACAATTTTATTTTTGTCCCTCACTATTAATAACTGTTCATGAAAAAAAAAACATAACTCTTCAGATCTTATTGTCCATAATCAACTCAAAATGTTCATAGGATATCTAACTAACTATCTGAATGAAACGTATCGTTCATGAACAGCTACATGACTCCACGGAACGTATAGTTGATGTAAAGCCGAATAGTTCCACAGAGCGTGTGGTTGAGGAACATCTAAATAACTCTAAAGAACATATGGATGAACAAAACTAAACAATTCACTAACTGAACAACAAGAGAACTATAATTAATACCTGAATAGTGCAATAGAACGAAAAGCTCTTGTATAGCCGAATAGCTTCACAGAGCGTGTGGTTCATTAACATCTGAATTACTTTACAGCTTATATGAATCTTGAACCGCTGAACAACTCAATGTAACATCATGTTTATAAACGTTTTGAGCTAAATGAATCAAATGCCCAATTGAGCATATAGAATCCTTCAGGACTAATTAAATCTTTAATTGATTACTGACTTGGTTCAGCAGTTCATTTTAATGACAAGTTCAATCAAACTTATAGCAAAAGCTAATACAAAACTGACTCTTAGCTACACGCTCTGAAAAAATTATTATACCCCACTTTGCAGTGTGCGAGAAAAGCAACAATTTATTTTGCAATTTCCGCTCGGACTAACGTAGACAGCGTGCATAACTTTTTATTGATTCCAGTTAAGCCACGCCCACACACACACCCACACCCACACACACATACACACTCACGCACACAGACACGCGTTAATTGCTTTACTAGCTCGTTAGATGCACGTTGCCATCAAATGCAATTACGTAATGGACATTAGCTGGATCTATATGGATGTTCATGGGTGTATGGGTGTGTGTGTGTGTGTGTGTGTGTGTAGGCCTCTCTTACCAAATGCAATTTGCGCACAATAATTTGCTCTTAAATATAATAAATAAGCAGAAATATTTCAACAAATCAATTGCTGCATTTCGTGGCACATCTGAAACGAGCTGCGTTCATTGACGGCGCCTCCTTCAACATTAAAAAAACGCATTTCTTTGTGGAGTGTTATTAACCTTTCATTGGGCCACTCGAAGTCGGCGTCTGGCCATCAGCGATCGCTACCATATACTTTATCTATAAATATGTTAAGCTATATATCTGCATTTAATTCACATATAAACACTTGAGAAAGAAACAATCAGGCGAGAGCTGTTTCGGCAGAGTGCCCCACAATGAGATGCCCTGTAGATACCATGAAATATTATAAGATCTAGATCTGAGATGGGATTATATCTTATATATTTTGATGCTTAGATTAAGATAAGAAAGTAAATGAGAAAGGACAATTTTTTCGCTTTATATAGAGAAATAAATCCAATTAATAAATTATTAAGTATAAAACTGTATCGCATATTAATAAATGGTATATGCATATTTATATACTATTTATAAACAAGCAATACACTTTCACTTTCATACTCTATCTAATATGTAGAATATTTTAAAGAAATGATAAACTAATTTCTTTTTTCGTTTAGTCTTTATTTTATATCTTCTATTTGCTATCTTTTTATATCTTCTATTTGCTATCTTCAATCTTCCATCTTCTATCCTGCATCTTACATATTCCATTTTCTAGGATTTAGTTTCCCTTTTCTATTTTCTATTTGTTTCTTCTATGTGGTCTCTTCCATTTTTCGTCTTCCATCCTCTTTTTATCTTTTCCCTCATATTTTTAATCTTATAGCCAAACTGCCCCATCTCTTGATACCTAGGGTATCCAAGCAACACTTGAGTTAAATACATTTCCACAAGTCTTCTGATACATTTACTCATATGCGCCTACATTTTGATGGCTATTTTATGACTATATCATTTCCAGGCACAAATCAGCAATATTTGAATATTTTTAGTGCTTTTCAATGTTTAATAAACGCAACTAAAATGCACTCAAGCAATAAAGCAAAACACAAAAAAACAAAATAGAACGAGAAATGGAATTGAAAGCAAAAACACAATTTCGGCATTTAAACACGAACTCATTTGGGACAATTAAAAATATGCGCATCAATCGAAGCATTCCGAATGGAAATGCAACTGAAAACAAGTTAAAATGTGGCAGCCAACGAATGCATAATACTCGCTCAGTTTATTCAATTTACTAATTCAATTTTCTACATACTTAACAAACTACACATACTATATAAACATACATATATAGCTACACATAAACGTAAGCGCTCTGCTTGCTGCACAGTTTGCAGCGCTTATGGGCTTTACTATGGAAATTTAATTACTAATTACTTTTGTTTTAAATGGAGTTTATTCAAAATTTTCAGAGCACAAGTCTCTATTATTTTATAGAAACTTGTTGAAGAGGGTAAGAGGAAGCGAATACAAGATAAGAAATTTTTAAATTCTGTGTATTCATCACAGAAACAACCAGAAATAATTTAAAGTGTCTAGATTAGTGGTTTCACATTACTCAAAATCATATTTTCGATTATTATCGATAATAAAGCAATTGGAGTTATCGAAAAAGAAACTCATATTGCGTATGGTATATACTAGAATATATATACTGATAAAATTTTAAGTTTTTTTTTTTCATTCATCAGTTAAAGCTGGATTTAAAATTTCAAATCTCAAAGAGTCTCTGAAGAGTTGAAGCCTTAGCTTTCACACACCCAAGCCAGTATAATAGACTTACTAAAATGATAATCGTTTTCAACGCTAAGCCAATCAATCTCTCTCTTTTTCTCTCTCCCTCTCTCTCTCTCTCTCTTTCTATATATGCCCTGCGGCCTTTGCTTGAGCCTTGTGTCCGAGCCAACTTGATGTCTTGCTATTGACAGCTTTTAATGCAATTTTCGTAAATGCTTTAATTGAATTTCATAAACAGGCAGCGGCGCCACAACTGAAAGCCATCAACTGTGCACTTAATGCCAATGGCCACTTGCCACTTGCCACTTGCCACTTTCCACTTGCCACTAGCCACTTGCAACTTGCAACTTGTTGGCGCTGTCACATTGAAGTTGCTGAATGCGGAAATTTGCTTTGATTGCAATGACAATAGTTTCCGATTTTTGCCCAGGGCAGCTGGGCTAAAAAATAGACTGCGCCTATAGAGATTTTCCCATTTGTTTGTTGTTGTGGCATGTTGCACGCCGCATGCTGCATGCTGCATGTTGCTTGTGCCATAAATTTGCGGCTGTGCCATTTCATCATGCTCCATTTCGAGAGCTGGGCACACACACAATGCGCACACAAACTTTTAATTAATTTAATGCAATTTTCAATATAAGCTCAGTCTCTCTCTCTCTCTCTCTCACACACACTCCCTCTCTCTTTCCCTTTGTTTCGTAATAATTGAAATTCCCAGCGGCGTTAATAAGGCTCTGCGGCATAATTTCACTAAACTGCATAAAGTTCCAACACACAAATAAATCAATTAAAAGCATTTTGTTGCACAATTAAATATAAATATGCTGAAATAAAAACTTTCTGGTCGCACGTGGCGTATGCGCAATTTAATTAATGCTATGCTCCATAATTATTTAAGCCAAATATATACTGAATAATTGGACTTTAATGCTTTTTAAGAGCTCTCTGCGGTTTTTATATATTTTATTATTATCATTTCAACTGAAGGTATGCTTGTTTGTATAGGGATTAAGGGTATATTAGTTTTGCATAAGTGTTGAGGACATTTGAATTACTGAAGTGTGAAAAGGTGAAGGAGTGAGAGTATCAAACTCTCCTTGTATATTGTAAGAAAAGCAACCAGTGCTTTAGCAATAGTTAGTAGTAATTTCAATGTCTGAGGTGAAGACGACAGCAGTCTGTATGCGAGGACAACAACATAGTCAAGCTTCAGCAAGTTTATATATATATTTTTTTTATAGTTCAGTTTTTATTGTTGCAGCTTTTTGTCTAAGACTCTATAGCGCATTGAACTAAACCTTAACTAATAAGTGGGCCAGTATATAAGTAAAAAGCTTCTGTCATTTCTATTTTCCCTCAGTATTGTTTATGCTGAAACGCACCTTATATACATCTTAAGAGCTTCAGCAGCTGTATTTCCGTCAGCAATCTAATTTTGTACTTGTAGTTTTAGTTTGATTTGAAAAAAAAAAAATAAATAAATAAATAACTCACTCGAACTGACTGAGTTCGTCCAAGTTAAGGCAGCTGAAATCAGCATCTTCTACTTAGAGCGCGGATGCTGCACTGCAACTCTGCCTAGTTTAAGTCAGAGCATAAACCCTCTAATCTTTAGCTTAACTCAAAATATATTTTTATGCCACATGCTAATTTGTAACTATTTTTGGAATATATCTATATATAGGTATAAACTGTGACAGATTTAAACGCAATGCAAAAAGGTTGTTGGTCAGCGCGATTCTATTTTTGGGTGTCGCATGGACAACATTTTGATGGGGGCGGCCCAGCAACAGCAACAAATTTTGGGGTCAAGTACACGAGTTGACTGCTAACCACAAGAATTCAGCTAAAATAGGAGAGAAAAGTGCATAAAGAGAGAGAGGAGGAGAGAGAGAACAAGAGAGATTTCATATATATAGCAGAGCAACTGCAGGGCATATCGTGCTCGCCTTCACGTTCTCGCTCTTGTCGAAGATCTGCGCATGATCGCTCACAGTCCATCTCTCTCCTCTCCTTCTCTCTTTCTCTCTCACTCTCTCTCTCTCTTTGTAGATCAGTCAACACTTGAGGCAGCCAGTTGCCACTCATAGCAAATCTTTGACATCAGTTGCACGCTTTCGTTTGCCGCGGCGAGTTCTAAGAACAAATTTTCCCGATTTATAGGTGGAGCATGCGCCTCCCCCTTTAGACGTTTTTCCTAATATTGCAGACGAAAATGTATCGAGCCATTTTGTTGCTTTTCCTGATCTCGCTGACCCAGGGCGGCATTCAGGCCAAGCGTTACTTTGGCGTGGGTCATCGCATTGACAACGATCAACTGTTGCTCAAGGATCTGCAGCATTCGCGTCCTGCGGGCGCTGGCCAAGCGGCTAGCGTCGCCTTCAACTACAACATTGCGGAGCCCATCACCTATATTGAGATCGTTTCGGAGGAAGTGAGTTTTTGACACAATCAATGAAATAATTGAATGGAATTAAATGGGGCAGATTGGGCTTGTCTATGAGAGAGGGAACAGACAACATTATCGAGTATACAAAGTATATAGACTTCTGTTCAACTGACAAGTCGATCTAGTCGATTCGCTCTATATAGACGAGTCGTAAATTACAAGTGCTAGAGACTTGAAATTTGTATACCCTGTACTAATGGAATGTAGCATTGTGGGGTATAATGATTATGCTAAAGAGTATGTAACAGTTAAAAGGAAGGTATTTATATATTTTTATTGGTAACAAAAAGTGAGTCGCTAGAGAATTGTGCTGCTGCCTGTTCAAGAGCTAGAGAGTTCACATTTTACATTACTCGTTAACTTTTCCTATGAAATAAATTAAAATCTATAACAAATTAAAAACGGTTACATTCTCTTGCCAGACGCTCCCCAATCGAACACCACAATTATTAAATAAACTTTTTCATTAATAAGATTAAAAACAAGCTGTCTAAAGCTATTATGCCATTATAAACAAATCAAATTGTAGACCTGATATACAACCGAGTATAATGTATACACATGTCTAAATTCATAAATTAACATCGAATTATAGACCATGAAGTGCTAAAGATTCTAAATTTCAGACACATATGTATATGCCAACATATGTCAAACATCGAATAAGTTTTTAGATTTAATCTATGAAACTTGAAATCATTACAGGGTATTTACATGTCGTATGTATATATGATCATACATAGGCAAGGCAAGATTCGAAATAACTAAAGACTTCAAGATTAGGTAAATTTATATATAATAAAACTGAGATCATTCAGTTGAACACCACTTACAAATATATAATATTTGCATAGATTTACAAACCTTCTCAATTTATAATAATATTTGCCAATAAAGTATTTTTTATAGCGGACCCTCAAAAAAACCAACGATCGTAAGATTACAAAGATGTATGTTCTGGTATATCAAATAATAAACAAATATAGTATAAATTCTTTTTAGCATATCTTTCTATTATTTGATATCATTCAGTTAAAAACTAGTTACAAAATTACCTAAATTTCAAAATCTCCCCAAAGTACACAAAAAGTTCAGGGTATTTGTAAGTCAAGCACTTTCCATAGCACACTCAAATTTGTTGTTTTTTTTTTATTCTGATTTTATTTTTTTTTATTTTTGCATATGCCCAGTCTAAAATAGAAAACGAACTATATTTTTTTGCTGCTTCTTTTCCCGCACTATGCCCAGAGACAGAGACAGCGACAGAGAGTGTGAGAGAGAAAAGAACTAAAACAAAAACAAAAACAAATTATCTAAATGACAACAAATAGCAAGCACGCCATACAGATATGTATTTATTTATACATTTAGTTCTCGCGACCCAATGTTTGGCATAACATTTTGGTTTGGCCAATTTTATGGCATTAGAAACAAGTTGGATTATTAGTTCGAGTCGCAAGCGCAAAATGTGCCGGGCTAATTAAAAAATTAAATTAAAAAAAAAAAAACAAGTAAGAAAGCTCTAGTCGAGACTGCTCGACTACGAGATCCCCTGAACCCTTCCAGGAACGAATATTTCAATAATTCGTCGTTCCACTTCTACTTGCACACACACATACAAACATACGCACACACGTATAAACAGGTATGGGCTGCCATGTGGGCTTGATAAAACTTTCAGACCGTGATTATAACATTAAAATGTGTGTGTGTGCCAACGCTCAAGTCTCTAGTATTTGAAATACGGGTTTTGCAAACTTGTAGGGAAGGGGTGCTTTAAGAGGTGGGGGTAAAGTATGATAAAAACCGAAATTCTTAAAAATACATATGAATCTACATTTCAAGTTTGGAGACTCTAGGCTTAAAGATGTAGGAAATATAATTTTTTAACTGGTTTTCGATAAGGTTTTTAATCGATAACAAAATAACGGGAGTAGTTATCGATTTTTGATTTTCTGATTTCCCATTTTCAATGGGTTCAGGGTATAAAATAGAAGAAAATTCACATTATTTAAAGTCTAATCTGCTTATATAAGCCAATTGTCGTTGCCAGATGTAGCTATAAAAACTTTCTCACTGTTAAACATAACCAAGCTAACAGTCCGATTATAATGAGGTATATTAAAAAAACCTATAAAAATCTAGAACATTTTTAACTACTTTTTATACCCTGAACCCATTGAAAATGGGAAATCAGGGTATAATGTTTTTGTGAAAATGTATGTAACAGGCAGAAGGAGGCATGGCAGACCCCATAAAGTATATATATTCTTGATCAGGATGACAAGGCTGAATTGATCTAGCCAAGTCCGTCTGTCCGTCCGTCCGTCCGTTTGTATGAACGCAGAGATCTCCTAAACTACAAGTGCTAGAGACTTGAAATTTTACATGTATACTGGTATACGAGTTTATCATATTTTTTCGATACCTCATTCCATTTCTTTTTTATCGATAATTATCGAAAATCTGACTTTGTTTTTTAAGCCTAATTTTAATACTGATAGGTTTATAGACTTCATATTTACTGTGCAGATTTATGTGATGAATACAAAGATTTTGTAATTTACAGATTTTGGATACCACGCCCTTTTCGCCCCAAATTTGAAAAAAACGTATATCAAGTACTAGAACCTTGTGCTTTGGCATATACAGACATCCTACTACAAAAAGATTTACTCAACAAATAAATTCTCATAATATAGCCCACACGGCAGCCCAAGCGCAGTGACTGGTAACTGCGCTGTTAGCAGAGCGCGTGTTTATGCGTTCGTATGGATGCATGCGTATGAGTGTAGAATGATTGGAATATCAGCACTTTGCAGGGTTCAGGGTATCTCCTAGTCGAGCAGTCTCGACTAGAGCCCCCTTACTTGTTTTTGCTATTATTTCCTATGTAATAAATGGATTCACCTCATTTCACATCATTTCAATATTATAATTGAATTTTCATAGTACCAATTTTAGACCAGTCAACTGAATATTTTAGTAAAATTTAATTATTTCACACGTTTATATTTATGTATATATATAAAAGTAATATATATTATTTATATATTTAATTATTTCACATTTTTATATACATGTATATATATAATTGTAAAATATATTTCTTTGAAAATGTTTTTCATATAACATTAGTTTTTTAATCTTTATGAGAAGATTAGCAATTTATAGAAATTTAAAATGAAAAAGTCTGATTTTTATGTCTGTATCTATATAGCTATAGCTATATATATACAGCTTTATATCTCAATTTTTAGGATTCAGTATCTTATTTCACAACTGAAAAAAATGAGATGAACTTTAATATCCACATTATGATTCTAAAGAAACAGTAACATAAAAAGTTAAGATTTGTTTTTAAGTCTTGAGAAATCATAAATAAGTATGAGCAAGTTTTACTGATCTATACATAGGAAAATATTACATTTACATTCCATCTGGAAATTACCATGAAGGTTAAGATTTTTTATAACAGATAGATATCAGAACTAAAGCTATTCCTAAAGCTGAGCGAATTTAGTATAAATTGGACCCAAAGTCTTGATTGATTCATATTCAAAGACAATTTGCAATTAAAACTAACATGAAATTTTAAACAATTTTGCAAATTGACAGCTAAACTATAATCGTTAGCCTGTAGATTAAATTAACATGATGGAAACTTGTTGGAAAATATCTTATATCAATCTACACACATTCATTACTCATGTATCAAGAAATTGCAATGAACCTGATTGTTAGATAGATAGATAGATAAGTAAATGATGGTCAATTATATTTTCTTTTGCCAAATAAAATTTGGCATTTATTTTTAACAAATCAGTTAGATTTAAGTATGCAAAAGTAAGACTCAATAAGCACATGTACAAGAGGAAGATAGGAAACTTATAGAAACAGATTAAGGAATATAAATAAGACATAATCAAGAACGATAGAAAAGTTTCTCCTTTTACAAAGCGTTGCATATGCCATAAGTGCTTATGTATACTACATGCTAGCGTATTTCGACAAGTACATAGCTGTCTAGTACATATGTCAAATAAACTGCAAATTTGGCACATTGGCGCGGCTACTTAGCCAGCGAATGGGTAAAGTCCCTGAGGTGCGGAGGCATAGCTTTATTTCACATTTAAAATGTATTTTCAATAACGAAATGAGGCACTTATGACGTGAGATTTCGCAAGAAAAAACAAATATATATACATACATATATATAATATATAGATAGTCAGAAAAATATGTAGCAGATTCCCTCAGAATCAGCACGTTGTGTATTTTATCGATGAGGTGTGGCAAACATTTTCTTTGCTTTACGCTTGATCGAATACCCAGTTAGGTCAATGGCTAATTGAAAGATTCTTTAGAACTGAATCTGTTTTCGATCAAATTAATTCTAATTTTCTAATTTGCAGAACATTTCGGCCGAGGTGAAAGTGAGCTATGTGGATACATTGATCGTGGGCCTCGTTAGCCTTGTGGCCCCCGGCAATCAGAGTGAATTCGAGGAGGATTTCGAACAGAGCCAAAATCTGTCAGCGTCTTTTGATGTGGTCATCACGATCTTTGGCTTTAACCAGACCATTCTGAATTTAAATCCCGCATTGCTGCTCAATCGCGATTCGCACTTTGAGGGCGAAGTGAAGCCCTACGATGACTACGAGGAAGTCGAGGAAATAAGTCAGCCATTTGAGAGCCTCAACCATGAGGATGCAGTAACTGAACCGTTTGATGGCGATCACACCGATGCGCCCGTTTTTAACGCGGACTTTGAGCACAAGGACAAAATCATTGAGATTGGAGAACGGCAAGCAGGTAACTAGACTAGATAACTTATATATTCAAGAGGCTGATAGAAACAGGTAAACTCAGTTCTTAATTTTTTGTTTACCTATATATATATCTGTATGAGGACTATCTTTAAAGATATAGATATTTTGTTTCCTATACCAATATGGATTAGTATTTAATAGGCAATAAACATAGTAATTAGTGGTAGTAGTCTGTAGTCTATATCAGAGATTATTATGTACTTTATATACTTTATACACAACTCAATCTTCTAAATTATCTAAAAACTATACCCTGCGCTTATGTTGCAGGCTATAGCACAGAATCACAAAATAATTGAATGTCTTTCACTATATTTTTGTACATGTTTATATAAGCAACTATTATAAGCATATCCTACACAAATCAGTTTTTGAAGTTATCGATAACTCTTTCCGTTACTGCATATATGTCTCTGGTTGCATAGCTACCGTATAATAGCTTGAAATATAGATAAGTCTTTAGTTCATTTTATTACTTCAATGTCGCCTCGTGCCTTTATTCTGTTTAAATCGATAATTATCGATGAGCAGTGCTTCTTTCTTACGCTCTTAAGTTACTTTATAGCATACATTTAGAAAAATTTACGTCATTCTTAAGTTTAGACCCAAAGAAAATTTATGTAGATTTAAATTTTAAATACATTTTAATTTTAATAGATATTAATATGTAAAATTTTATTTATTCATGTAGGTGACGATTTGATCTTTGAAACATATCAAACATCATCTGGTGATTCCAAAGAGCAAGGGAATCAAACTGTCATTTTCTACTACATCGACAGCGATTACATCACCTACATCAAGTTTGTTATCTTCGATGTGAGTGGGGCTAACGATAAATTCCATGCATTTAAGCTAATCTTTTGACTTTCCGATCCCTAGCACTATTTGGATAAGGTGCCAACAGCTGAGAACTACATGCCACCCGTGGCCGAGTACAGTCATTACTCGGCGGGCACGATCAAGGCAACCATAACAGATTTTAACGTCAGTTCGCTGTTCGTGCAAATGTTTGTCTACGGCTACCGAGGCGTGGATATTCCGCCAGCCAAATACAAGCCCTTCCTGGAGCCTCAAAATATCCAGCGTGACCGTTCGGATCATTTGACACCGTTGCAGCGTATGCAGCTGTTGTTGATGACGGGTGTCAAATCGACGCAAGCGCCGGTGGATAATGATTTGGATGATTCCGAAGAGGATGGCGCTGTGGCGCCCATGCGACCCGAGGAAATGGTGCCCGATCATGTGCCCGAGGCGAGCATTGCGAATGCCGTGCTCGAACAGCAGCGAGCAGTGCCACAGCGGCTCTATGCTGTGTTGGGCCTGATGCTCTTTGCTGTCGCATAGTTGAACTTGCGCCTTGAGTGTCAGATGGTAGTTAGTTAAAACGATTGTAAAAGCTTTAAATTAGTAGCGATTAGGTGCAAATATTGTAATATTTGATCAAATAAAGGCAATTGGCTTAAGCCAAGTTAACAGTCTATCACACACACACACACACAGAGAGAGTCAGTCGATGACAAACAAATTGAAAAAGTTGTGGCAAAAGTAGGTCATGGCACTCGCTTCAACCCCGCAACGCTCTCTTAACTCAAACTCACTTTCCCTCTCTTTCTCTCTCTCGCTCGCTCGCTCCCTAACTCGGCAAATTATCTGCGTCGACAGCGATTGCGACTGCGACGGCAGCTGCGACTGCGACTGCGACTGCGACTGCGGTGGTTGATTTGGCAGCGCAAACAAAAGGAAATGGAAGAAGTGAAAAAAAGTCTGCTGACGTATGTACACAACACACTTACACTAACACTTACACACACACACACACACACACTTATACACACACATTTCTTTTTCTTTAGCAGTTGTCCAGCTCAGGCAACTGTTTATTTGCTTGTAGCCCCACTTCTACCCCTCCCCCCACAGCCCCCCACGTTTCACTTACAAGCTGTAAAAAGTTCTAAAACCTCATCTTCTTTCTCTTTGGCTATATAGAAAATTAACTGCTGCTGATGCTGCTGCTGCTGCTGATGCTGGTACTCTGAAGGCCATCATGTCCAGTGCGACGACGACGACCACAGGGCAATCGCAGATGCCTTCGCATAACTATTTCAGCAAACCCCCTACCCCCAATAGTCTTCTATCCCCTACCACTCTTTGGCTTATTGCTCTGCTCTAAAACATGTCCAAAAAACTGTATGTTATGCGCTTTGTTTCCTGCCATTTGCAAGCAAACAGCGCAGCAATAAAACAAGCAACATTGCAACTGCTGGCAATGAACGACGACGAAATACCCGTACATGTGAAGGAATTACATTGGGTGGACGTAGAAGGTGACACAGATGGAGTAAAATGGGTTTTAGCTCGTTGTTTACAAAAGACTTGCCTTAGAAGCTGAAACACTAAGCAACACTTTCGAATCATTGTTATGAAGAATTAATAAAATTTAATTTATTAAATTAATAAAAATAATGGTATTAAAATTTAGGTATAGAAAAAATATGGAATAATATAAAATCAAGAAAATGGAAAAACAAGGTAAAGCAAAAATATGAAACACAATTAACAGGAATTTAGTTTCTTAAATTTTAGTTTTGATAAATTTATTCAAGTTTGGGTAGAGGAATTTTATATTTTTATAACTTTAATAAATCTTCAAAAAGTTCCAGAGCTATAAATAGTTGGTATATAAGTATTCGTATTATATACAGAGGTCAAAAGTAATATAATTTGAGCATAAAGAAGATAGAGCTCTTGGCCTTGGATATGTTAGAATATAAAGTTAAATACAAAGATATATAATATATAATCAGGCATATATATTATATATATTTCATATACATGAAGTCAAATCCTGGTAATAAAAACTAAGATTATTTTTTTCGAAACTGAAATAATTCAAATACATGTCAATCGATGCACATTCAATCTTATTCCAATAACCCATAACATAAATGGTAGCATACTTTTATAAGTAACTGTTTAACTGGAAAGCAAGTAAACAATTCCCAAGCTCACAAACAATGTTCAATGAGGCAGCAACTGAACTTTGGCTACCTGCAGCACCTGGCAACAAAGGTAATAAAACGCAGATAATATGTGTGCAAACAAAAAGCCAAATACAAATGTCCAAGCCATAAGCCAGTAGTGAAAACGTGGCTAAGCGACATGGCCAACAACAGACGCCGTACGTCCAGAGGGACGAACCACATTTATGTTTAATTCAGAGACACCAAATTTTATAAAAAGTTAACAAATTTTGGCAACAGACGAAAAATGTGAAGAGAAAATATGAAAAAGGGTAGGGGCGTGGCAGGGCAGTCCCGGGCTGCAGGCGCCGTTGGCGGCAGCTTGGGCTAAATTGAAAATTTCTTTTTATGCGTGCGCGCTTACAGTTATTATTTTTTTTTTTTTATGTGCAGACATATATAATACAGCCGTTACGCCTGTGTGTGTGTGTGGATATAAGGCGTGGCATTGGCATTGTAAACAACAGCGGATAAGCAGCGCACAAGTGTCATCCACAGCCACGCCTACAGCCGTCAGGCCTGGCAACACAACTGTCAGCCTGTCAGGCGTCCCTGCCCCTCCTCCTACCCCGACACATACGAAGACCCCGCTCAGCAAGGGGTGACGTGTGCTTTTGTCAATAACTTAATAACTTAAAATATGGTTTAATGCGCACGTAACAACATTTTGCCACTTGGGCCAAGTGTAAAAGGCTTGGCTGGCAACCGTCAGTCGACAACCGTTAGTCGACAGTCGACGGTCGACAGCTGAGAACCATGAACCAAGGTCTAAGGGCAGACAACTTGAGGGTCTCGAAGGTTCTGATGCTTGAGCATATTACAGAAAAAAAGGGGTGTGTGTTGTCTTTTCTAATACTCGCTCGAAAAGTAAAAAGAGTATATTAGTTTTGTGTAATGCTCATCTTGCTGTTCGTCTGTCTGCCCTACCATTTTACTACTATTGCAGCTAGAGTCTTAGACTTGAAATGTAGAACACATTCTAGCCGAAGAGCCCTCGTCTTATAAAGTGCTAATATTTTCCCAATCGTTCCAATCAATCACAAATATTGATTTTTGAATACATTTAATTGTCTTGGGAATATACACAGGTATTATGCAGTCAGTCACGCACGTCTGCAACATTCCTTTTTGTTTTTATATGGCCTCAACATGAGAGCGATGTCGTCGTTAGATATTTTTTTCCATATAATATATATTTCTTTAAAAGTCTATATCGAAAACTTAGAAAAATCATCAATCTAGATGGCAAAGAAAATGGTACAGTTGATCAAAATCGTTTCAATTTACAGTAAGGTATATTAAAAGTATAGGAATGATTAGCGTCTTTGATAATCTTGAAACTGTAATGCTTGGGATCATTAAAAGTCAACATTTCGTGGCCTTTTAAAATAAAATGTGCCTAAACAGAAATTCAAGTACTTAACTTCCATATTGAAAATCAAAAAATATTTGCATATAAGGAATTTAAATTTTGAATAAAATAATAAAGAGAGAGTACAAATATATATTTGATTTCAATGCTAAAACTTTAAATCTAAAATAAAATTTATATATAACGATTAAAAACTTTGAACAAAACAATTAGGAGAGTAAAAAGTTATTAAAAAATTTAAACCCATATCTATGTTTTAATTCTAAAGTAAACTTGATTGTAGATTCGAAATCTTGATATCATTCTAAATAAGCTATAATCTTTAGAGTCATTTGGCAATACAACTAGAGATACGAGGATGGACTTGATGAGCATTCAATCCGAAATTCGTATCTGAACTACGAGAATACGTCACCAATTAACGAAGACTAAAAACTCTGCTACACAAACTATAAATTCTATAGAAAACAAATCTTTAAGGACTATGCAAGGACAGTTTTGTTTTAAGCTATGTCCGCTTGAAGTAAGGAGTAGGAATTCGTATTCAATCAAATAAGGAAGACTTCCGTCAAATATATGTTTTAAAACATTTCATATTACAATTCCATCTTCCAAGTATGACAATTTTTGGATACTCATTTTGAAAGGTAAGGCCCTTAGGCTTAGGGTAGGGCTGACTACAGAGTGTCTAGGGCTTGGGCACGTCTCATTTTATTTTTTTGTTTTTCTGCCTTTATCTTTTGCTTCAAGCCAAAGGCAACATGTAGGTATGTGTTTCGTGACGATGACAATTGCTATGTGTGCGTGTGTGTGTGCATATGAGTGTCTACCTGCCCGCTAGCACGGTGCACATGCTTACCTTTTGATCCTTTTTCAAGCACAGCCCAAAAGTGGGCAATATTGATTTTTTCTTTTTTAATTTTTGCTTTGCTTAGTTTATTTGCACAATTTGCATTTAAAATAATTAAAAAAGTATTTTAAGCTCGTAATTGTGTGCGTGTGTGTGTGTGTGATAGTGTACATGTATTTGCCATTACCGCAATTTGTTTTGGGGGCAGCCGCTTCAGTGCATCCTTTCTTGATCCTTGGGCATGCTGCATAATTCATTGTCGTTTGGCTACCTTTGTGACGAGGCTAAAGACAGCAGAGGGAATGAATGGAGGGTGGAACGACTCATTAGCGTGCGCAGAGAGCGACAGAGAGACAGAGAGAGAGAGAAGGGGGGGAAGAGGTCATTGGGTTCAAAGAGTGGGCGGCGGCGGCGGCTGAGGGGGGCGGCTAAGCACATGTCTGTACAAGTTTTGAATTGCATATGTCTGTTTCACAGGCTTTGCATTTGCATTTTATTAAATTTCAAAAGCTCTTCGCACATTTTGCTTTCACCTGTGCCCCCACCTGTGTGCCCAGTTTCACCTGAGCCCCATTGTTAGGCGAGCGAGCGAGGGCTGTGCGCATTGCATATTTATGCACTTAATAACGCATTTTAGCATGCTCAAGTGCAACTCATCTTTTGTTACAGCATAGAGCGCATAGAGCAGACAGAGAGACAAAGAAAGAGACGGGGCCATACGCACAGCGACAGACAGAGACAGCAATCAAAGACTGATGCCAACAACAGCAACCAGTAGCAGCAGAGCTGCAAATGGTTTTCACATGTCGCTGCCGTCGTTGACAAATGGAGCATGAGTTACATGTTATGTCAGCTGGCATATGCATTCGGTATTCCGTATTCCGTATTCCGTATTCCATATTCTGTATTCCGTATTCTCCATGCTGCATATTGCATATTGCAGACGCGCCACCCTTTTCCATATCCTCCCCAGTTGTCCCTGGATTCCCAATTCACATGACATTTCTGCTTTGCCTGTCAAACCGTAAGAACTCTCTTCTTTTATTTTTCGGGCTCTGCGCACGTGGCGGATGCGTAATGCAACAAAAGGACGCCGAAGTGGAACTTAAAACTGCATCTTCTCTCATTGAATACGATTTAAAGCAATTACCCAGCCAGCAGACAAATACAAGTTAAGAAGCTTAAGACAACAGTGGAAACTGAGCGAAGTGTATGGAGAAAAAGAAAACAATGACAAATTAAATGAAAGCATACACAGAACCAAGATAAAATCCTGAGATGATAATAATAAGCCATGGCTTTTCAAGCAATGCTCCTTGTAATAGATCTCTAAGGATCTAGCAAATATATATATATATATATATATATATATATATATATATATATATATATGTATATATTTACTTCAAGCAAATGAGCGAGTTTCTATTTATGAATATGTCGCTAGTGAAACGTTTTAGGTTTTGTATGTCATCCTAAATTTTATATATTTACAATAGAGAAGAGAATAATCAGGAAATATTGCTTATAAGTACAGTTATGTTCATAAAAATAGTAGGAGCAGTACACACAAATGAAACTTTTACTTTTTACTAAATTAAACTTTTACCATTGAAAAAATAGAAATATGTCCACTTTTTGTTTAAAATACAACGCAATGAGAATGACAGAAAATAAATCTAGTTACTTTTGGTCAGAATTAATTGGTTTTTGAAAGTTTAAGAGAAATGGATAGAAAATCAGGCGTACATAAAAATAGTAGTGCTGGATGTAAAAAATAAAAAAACAATAGAAAATTATAAAATATATATATATATTTAGCTTGTAAGAGTAAATACATGGATTTATATGATGTATACATCAGTGCCTGTATGTATATAAAAATTTCCAATAAATGTTTCAATACATGTATTTATATGAGGTATACATTAGTGGTCGTATGTACTATATATCTGTATAAGTATATATATTTGTTTATACATGTATACATCTATATATTTATATATTACTTCTCATAAAACATACACTAATCTTTGCTCACTAAACAAACAATCAAATAAAATAATCACCCTTCTATGCAATTCTCATAAATTTAAGCAAGTCCCCACAGTCTATCAAGCATTGATTATAAGTATTGTGGGCACATTATTTACTTTATTTGCATATTTATATGAAAATATAAATATTTTCATATACGCTTCTTCATCTTTACTCCAAGGAAATGCTCTGAATTCCCTAAGGACAAAACACAAATCAAATCTCTATGGAAAACGAGCTAGCAAAGCAAAATTGAAATATTACAAAAAGTTTCGCATTTTCAATCAGTTTAATGAAAAAATATGAATCATAATGAATGAAAGCTGAAGCAATAGACGAAGAAGAAGAACAAAATCAACAAAATTATCGCAGCAAATGTTGCATGTACAACAAGAGAGAAAGAGAGAGAAGGAGAAAGCAAAGTTGTTGCTATAGTTAACTTTGGTCACATCCATAATTGATTGATTTGGAGTGCAACAATTGGATGTGGGCGAACATTGTGGCAATGTGGCAATGTGGCACTGCTGGCCATGTGGCAAGTGCCATAAAACCACATACAACAACAACACCAACAGCAGCAGCATTGGCAGCACCAACGACAAGGCTAACAAACAAAATGCTGGGTAAACCAATCAATGACACAACTGAAAGCCACAACGTCAGCTAGAAGCGGACCCAAGCTTAAGCTGGACAGATGTAAGCGTGTGTGTGTGAGAATGTGTGTGTTTGCATGAGTGTGTGTGTGTGTGTGTGCATATTGTTCACACAGAATTACAGTTTTAGAACTGAAACCAAATGTGAACTGATTGAAGGCATGTTAAAACGTTTAATAGCAAATTCAATTGAACTAAAAACCAAAAGAGAGACTGAGAGAGCGAGAGATAGAGTATAGCTAATGTGTGAAAGAGAGAGAGAGAGAAAGAGACATATATAGATAGAAGTGGCAAAATAGTTAACTAGAATTGTTGAGCTTAGCGCGTGCCATCGCTTAATTGAATCTGTCAACAACAGGCGGCTGCGCCCCAAAGACTTGGCCATAAATCAGTTGGTCCCTAAACTGAAATCGACTTCATTTAGGCCACAAAAATAAGTGAACGTGGAGAGAAGAAAAAAAACAATTAAAAAAGTTTTCAATTAACTGGCAGCAGCAGCAGCAGCAGCAGCAACGGCAGTGGCAACAACAAAAATTGGCACTTGTAATCGGCACCTGTTCAACAAGCCGAACAAAAACCCTTCGGGCGTCATGTTTAAATCAGCTTATGCCATGGCAATTGGAGATGCCAGCAGGGGATGGGGCAACAGTGGGGGGTGGCCAAGAGGGTGGCTTGCTTCCTGTTCACACGTAACGCATTTATAACGCGTGAGCTGTGCTCTATATATACACATATAAATACATATACATATACATATATAAATATTCAAGTGCGTGTGTGTGTGTGTGTGTACGAGCAGATGAGTTTGGTTACATGCTCTGCACAACTTTTGCTCAGGGTTGTTTAACGCAACAAATACAAACTTTTGCTTTAAAACAAGCAATTGCCATAAAGTTGTAGGTGCTTTGTAAGAGCACAGCTAGGAGATACCACGCAATTGAACAGCTGAGCGATAGACATTGCAAGTATTTGAAGGATATTCAAAAGTTATATATCCTTTGAGTATAAGTCGTATGTATTTATCGACAGTTAAACAATGCTTATATTATCGATAAGTTGTTTTCGCGTTGTTTACTTGTTTTAGCTTATATCACTTATATTTGAACATATCGATAATTATTAAGCACTTATATTATCGATAAATTGTTATCGTGGTGCTTGCATATTTGTTACTTTTGGCATTTGTACAATCATGTATGCATACATATATCAAGTTCTGTGGACTTATCGATAACTATGAATCACTTATGTTATCGATAAACTCTTGATATGTTGCTAGCATATTTATTACCTTCAGCACGTAAATTTAAATACAACTGTATATATCAATAAGTTTAATGTATTTATTGATAATTTTGTATCGATATCGGTCTTTTATTATTTGCTTGATGTAAACTTTGATACAGTAAACTAAATCAGTCTTTACAATCATTATATGCATATTCAATCAAAATACAATCGAGAATTATTTATATTCGATTATCTTAAGAGCTCTCAAACTACATAGATGTCAGTAGTAGAAAGATATAGAGTTGAATTTGCCTTTAAATAACTGTCATGCGAAATATTATTGATCATTTTAACGAGATGTTATCACTTTTTTAAATACATAAATTAATGAACTAATATACCCCTTGATCCACCCTTGCTTTAAGGTATTTGCTACTCATTACGAATATAATAAACGCAGAGACGTAACCAGAGGTAGCAGAAGCAGCAGCAATAGCAGCAGCAACAACAGCTGCTTGGCATTTTAATGGTCTTTGCGAAATTAAATAAAAACACGCGCAATGAAACAAACATAAATAAAGCGCTAGCCACGTCGCCCCGTCACCATCCAACCCCCCCTGGCCATAATAGTTAAACAAAAGTGCCGTAAAATATGCAGCGAAAAACGAAGTGAAACGAAATGGAATGAAACAAATAAGCAAAGAAAATGAAATGCCGCCAGCCAAACCCAGCATAAGCACAGTCTAGTGCACATAATTAGCGGCACAAACTAGATGGCATTATCCCCCTCTCTCTGTCTCTGTCTCTCGCTCCCTCTATGTTTCTCCCTCTCTGTCGTCCGCCACTCACATGCCCTGGAATACCCTGTGACGCAGGCCGGTCAGTGGCCAAGCGCTCATTTGCGGGTCAGATTGAATGGCTCTAAGAACTCGATTATTTTTTACGGTGTGTAATTAAAACGTTGCAAATGGAAATGATAGAAAGAGAGAGGGAGAGAGGGAGGGGGATAGGGAGAGAGCGAGACATGTTGAGCTAGCAAATGCTGAGAGTTGAGTTGAACAGTCAACGTCAGCAGTAGAGGAGATACTTATTAATGATACTTAGCGCTTTGCCTAATGAAGCTACAGTTAAGTCGGCTAAGACCACGACACCGGCCAGGATCAGAATAGGAGACCCACTGAACAGAAGTAGGAGCTAAAGTAAAGTACAACGACAACAGCAACAGCAACAGCAACGAGCAACGAGCAACAGCAACAACATGAACTTCATCAACAGTTGCCCAACAGTTAATTAAGCTAAACGATGCCAAGCATTTGGCATCTCATCCTTCAGTTAAGGATGCTGGCATTTTAGCCTGATGCGGCTTATGTAACGGCTTTTGCAATTTATTGGCCCTATTAAAAGTTGACAACACGGTCACAAAAAATGTTGAATCTCTCTCGCTCTCCTCTCTGTCTCTGTCCCTGTCTCTTTAAATCCTATGGCATCTCAGATCTAAGCACAAATCGTAGCCTACTTTCGAGCGCGTCATAAATATGCAAAATACTTTCTGAAAACGGCTTAGCGAAGCATTTGCGAGCATTCGCATTTATGGAAAGCCACTCACAGCACGCTTATGCCTTTAAATTATAAATTTATGAATTTATGAATTTAATGAGCTGCCGAGCGATGGGAATGGATGGAATTGTTGAGACCCTGTAGCTTTATAATGTAGAAAATGAAAAAAACAACTTAATGAATAGAGTTAAAGATACATATACAGATAGATATAGAGATAAAGATAGAGGTACAGATACAGATACAGATAAAAATACAGATACAGATACATATACAGATACATATACATATACAGATACAGATACAGATACAGATACAGATACAGATACAGATACAGATACAGATACAGATACAGATACAGATACAGATACAGATACAGATACAGATACAGATACAGATACAGATACAGATACAGATACAGATACAGATACAGATACAGATACAGATACAGATACAGATACAGATACAGATACAGATACAGATACAGATACAGATACAGATACAGATACAGATACAGATACAGATACAGATATAGATATAGATATAGATATAGATATAGATATAGATATAGATACAGATACAGATACAGATACAGATACAGATACAGATACAGATACAGATACAGATACAGATACAGATACAGATACAGATACAGATACAGATACAGATACAGATACAGATACAGATACAGAACAGATACAGATACAGATACAGATACAGATACAGATACAGATACAGATACAGATACAGATACAGATACAGATACAGATACAGATACAGATACAGATACAGATACAGATACAGATACAGATACAGATACAGATACAGATACAGATACAGATACAGGTACAGATACAGATACAGATACAGATACAGATACAGATACAGATACAGATACAGATACAGATACAGATACAGATACAGATACAGATACAGATACAGATACAGATACAGATACAGATACAGATACAGATACAGATACAGATACAGATACAGATACAGATACAGATACAGATACAGATACAGATACAGATACAGATACAGAACAGATACAGATATAGATATAGATATAGATATAGATATAGATATAGATATAGATATAGATATAGATATAGATATAGATATAGATATAGATATAGATATAGATATAGATATAGATATAGATATAGATATAGATATAGATATAGATATAGATATAGATATAGATATAGATATAGATATAGATATAGATATAGATATAGATATAGATATAGATATAGATATAGATATAGATATAGATATAGATATAGATATAGATATAGATATAGATATAGATATAGATATAGATATAGATATAGATATAGATATAGATATAGATATAGATATAGATATAGATATAGATATAGATATAGATATAGATATAGATACAGATACAGATACAGAACAGATACAGATACAGATACAGATAGATATAACAGCTTTAATCACAATTTATATGAATTCAATTGCTTAAGCAACAAGCACATACAACTCTCTTATCATCCATTACAGGGTATAACGGACATTAACATTGAAATTCACTTCTTTAGACATTTGCATAATGTCCACGTAGGAAATGACAATGCCATTATGCAATGTGTTACAGTTGCTAGATTTTGATTTTGTGCAAAAACTAAAACACAAACTCACACACACACACACACATACATACACATACACACACTATTCCATTTATATGTGCATGTGTTCAATGGTATTGAATTTCGTTTTACGATTTCATTTTTGGGCCATGTCAGAAACGTTTGTTGTGTCAATTTATGCCGAAATGCCGCCGAAAGTTGAGATGGCTGCCACCCCCAACAGCAGCAAACAGCAAACAGTAAGGGATGTGTGCAAGGGAGGGGGCTGGAGGGGGTTGGGCCGTCATGTGTCTCCATATATGCAGCGCAGCGCACATTGTGCACTTGACTCGAGGCTGACTTTGGCAGTTGCCACAGTCAAGCGCTGTCTATTGTGCCAGCTAGTTGATTGCCATGGCGACAGACAGGGATTTTAAGGAGCTGCGTTTTATGATCGCCCGAGACATTTGGGCTTTGATGACACAGCACAAACATAGCCAGGGACATAGCAGAGATAGAGAAAAAGACAGATAAAGAGCAAGACAGCAAGAAGCAATCAGTCAGCCAAAGTTAAAGTTCGAATCGTCAAGCATGAAAAGTGTTTGTTAAAATATTACGACAGCGAGGCTCAAGTCCGCGCTGCCTTCATCAAAGAAAAATATATATAAGCGCATATAGATATATATATACATATATGTATATTTCATAAATTGAAGGACTACTTTGATGTAACGCCAGGACGCTAAGGGAATTTTTAAAGACATTCGAGCTTGCGAGGCTTTTTGCTGAGATGAATTATCTTCGACATCACAGTTAGAACTCCCAGCGGACGAACGCATTTAACGAATTGAAAGCGTCAACTGCTTAGCACCACAGCGAAGGATGCTGTGCAAATTAAATGATATTTATCTTTGATGCACTAATTGATACCCTATAGTAGATGCTTCTGGAATTATAATGTAGCCTGGTTAGTTTGGAATTGAGGTGAAGTGAAACCTTGAAAGTAAATTTATATATGCTAGAGTTAAAAATACCCTACAGATTTTGTTTATGTAAATTCTCAGTTAATTATTTTTCCTATTTTCACTGTTTTGTTATTTTATTTAGCTATGACTCTCTCGCGTTCCCCCTCTGTCTCCCTCTCTCTCACTCTCTTTTTCTCTTTTTATTTCTCATTCTGTCTCGCTCTCTTTATACCGTCTATATTCTCTCTGTCTAGAGATATCTCTTTAATTCCTCCGATCTCTTGCTTCGCTCTCTCACTTTATGCCTTTGTCTTTTTCCACTTTGTTCGTTCTCTTTCTCTTTCTCTCTCTTTTCACTTCTCTTTTCTCTATAGCCTTCTCTTTCACTTCCTCTGTCTCTCTCCAAATATCCTCTCTCTCTCTATCTTTCTCCCTCTCTCTTTGTCCAAATATCCTATCTTTCTTTTCCGAAACACCCCTCTCTCTCTTTCTCTCTCTTTCACAAAACACCTTCCTCCCATATATCTCCACTTCTCACTCTTTTTATTATCTTTTCTCTTTACCTTTTGATATCTTCCGTCTTCCTTACTTTATCTTTCTCTATTTCCTTCTTTTTCTTTCTCTTCTCCTTTGTCTCCTGACTTTCAGTTCTTGAAGCAATTTAAGCGCATTTACTTTACCAAGCTTTCCACTTCGCAAATGGAATATGTAAAGACCCTGTTCTTACATATCTTAATGGTTACAGGGTATAAGAACAGAAGCTTATCGGCCGTAAATTGCTGCAAAGGCATGGCAAGAAAACCAAAGGCTACATGCAACTGGCAAAGAGGGAATGGAAATGGAATTGAATGTGGAAATGGAAATGGCTGGAGAGCAGGAGAATGGCTATGAGAATGGGCACAAGAATCGACACGCGCAAACCCTGACACGTGGCCTTAACC
Organism: Drosophila hamatofila; assembly: GCA_035045345.1. Taxonomy (NCBI): domain Eukaryota; kingdom Metazoa; phylum Arthropoda; class Insecta; order Diptera; family Drosophilidae; genus Drosophila; species Drosophila hamatofila. Next base: position 1,778,577 of record JAWNPA010000020.1, on the reverse strand, counting down.
GCACACGTAACAGACACACATACACACACACATACACACACGAACACACAGTCGAGTGTTGAAAATGAAATTGAAAACTGTTAAATAAATCGCTAGCAAGTGAGCTGGTTGCACATGGAGCATTTGCCCAGACGAATGGGCAAACAGAAAGACAAACAGACGGACGACGGATGGGCGATAACCAGAGCAGGCATACGAGGCAGGCATATAGCCAAGAGGTAAGGGTTATGCGGGCTGCAGGTGCAACTGGAGCTGCGGGCACTCGCCACACTTGAGGCGCCCACTCGACTTTAATTCGGCCGCCACAAAGAACACACAGGATACAGGATAAGGAATAACGCCGAGGCCCAGACGGCGAGGCATCGAACGTGATTGGATTTTTATATTCAATATAAAAAGGATTATATGGCATTTGTATTGATGCAGGCACTGGCAAAGTTCATAATAATTGGAAAACTTAAGACACCCGCACAGACACAAAGCATCGACCGAAATCGAACTCGCACACATAAAATCAATTTGAAAAGTCCTAAATATAGATATGGATCCAGCGAGACAGGCCCTGAGTCCAGCACTTCCGGTTGCCATTGTTTGCCAACACTTGAGAAATGCCGCAAATGAACTGAAGCGAAAGAAAAACAAGTGTGCTCCAGTTGGATGTGACTGACTTGGAGATACCCTAGCAGCCCAGTAAGTGAGCTTAAGTACAACTTCTAGCTTGGGGGTAACGGGAAAAAGTATCAAAAAAGTGAACTCTTGGTATCTGCTTGTATAAGTATTTAAGTGTAATCTAAGTACAACATTTGGTGTCATGAATTACGCTCGAATAACTAAAGTTCGAAATCGAAATTGGAAATTCTTACGATGTTTTGAAAATACCTTTACTTGAGGGTGTTATGTAAGAATCGACATCTAGAAGGAAGTACATCTAAGAGAGATAGAAGTATCGAATTGTTTACCTAAGTAACATTGACTGGAAGAACCCACGTTTAGAAGGTTCTATCTCCACAGACAGACACAAAAGTTAGCGTACAGACGGACGTACAGCTCAAATCCATTCGATTAATGATTTAAACCCAACTTGGTCTAATCTTCTATTATTTCCACTTCTCATTTCAAGATGGACGCGCTAATAAATACTTTAAGACGGAATAGCAACTCAATCATGCCAATAGAGATATATATTTATAGAGTATATAGCTTCAGCTACTCCTCCTTCTGCCTTGTTAGTCACATTTTAACAAGGCCATATACCCCGTTTATTCATTTTTAATGTGTTCGCTGGACAAAAACCTTGTTAAAAACCCTGCCCACCTCAATCGTTACCAATTGAAGTCTGTGAAAGTTTGAGGAGTGTGGGAAAAACCAAGTGAATCACTTAACAACTTAACTTTCGGGTAAATTTTTAACTGCGGGTAATAAAATAGAGTAAACTTGACTGTATTTGCTTGTGCTGCGATATTTATGGCTGAAAACAAAGCAACTCCTTCTGGTAATCGTTTTTCTATGCTTGCTCAAAAAGAGTTTGAAGACATATTAAGTTTGACACTGTTTTTTTTTATAAAATTAGATTGTAGCTCAAGACTTTATTTATAATTTAAGTTTGGGTATAGTCATCAGTAATGTGAATACTAAATACTATAAATAATACTCTTTATAATTTGTAGAGGAGGATATATTTTGAATGAAAAAGTTCTCGGAAAATACTTTAAAAATATAGTTTACCTTTTTAAATTAATACTTCTTAGATTCTCTTTCTAGCAAAATCAAACACAATATAAAACCTATATACTCTTTTTATTTTCATTCGAAAATTTCACTTATCTTCATTTACAATTCGTCTGCACAGATATTCGCCTGTTAATAGATTTTAAACCCTGCTTTATCAATTTTCCAATTTAATATTTAAACATATTCTTTATGCTCTAGTTTAAGCGCTCACACGAATATTACACATTCCATGGTTTATTTGTCTACACAAGCTTTTAGAGCTAATGCCTGGGCTTTGCCCATAAAATGTATATACCCTTATTTTATATATTGTCAGGCTCATATGGCTGTGGCTCTGGCTATGGGTTATAGCTTCCCCTTGCCTCGCCCCCCGTCTGCGAGTTGAGCTCATCTAATGACACCGGCAGGCAGCAATTTAAAGTGTTCGGACAGTTTAATGGACATTGTCGGTATCCATTGTATTAATATTGGAAAAGGATGGCCTCTGAAATTAACGGCCACACAAGGCAGTAAGGCAGTCAGTGGCAGTCTGAGGCAGTCAGAGGCCAGCGAGGCCGTCGAGGCCGTCAGGCCATCAGCTGCTAATAGCTATTGACCATTAAAGTTGCTGTGAACTTACCTCCGGTATATCATCTGGCACCTTGCCCATCCACGAGAGCGAGAGTATTGTGCAGTCGCATTTTGTGTTGATGTTCCGTTCGAAGTGTAAATGCATTTTATGCCGTTCCAAAAAGCACTTTGCGCTTCCGCTTCTTGGCTAGAACAATGCACGCTGCTGCAGCTGCTTCTGCTTCTCCCTCTTCTGCTTCTTGTTAATATTGTTGATGCTACTGATTTATGCCACGCACATGCTGCTGGAAATAGAGAAGGAGGAAGCGTGTGTTGATTATCGGTTTCTAGTTTAACAAGCCAATAAACTAATTTAACAATAAAAGCTAATGCCATGGAAGCTGCCTTATCAGCCAGCTGCCAGGCCAGCCAGTAGATGTGTGTGTGAGTGTGTGTGTGTATGTGTGCCTGTTGTGGCATATGCTTGCTATCTAGCATAGGGGTTGACAAATTGAAGCACACTTTCCGGCACACCGAACGTCGCACGCTAATTGGATATTAGCGGTGTAGAAAGTTTCCTTCCGCAGGCTCTAGCAGGATATATATATATATATATATATATATATATATATATATATATATATATATATGCATATGTGCATGTCCTATCTAGCATTTGCTTCAACTACACTCTAAACACACACGCACATATACAAATATTGCGTGGAAATGCAGAGATTGTTAAAAAACTGTTGCTCTCTTTTATGCTCTAACAAAACTAATTACAATTTATGCCAGGAAGTGTTGTATGGATAGAAGAGAGCATCTAGTATGCTTACATACTGTATTACAGCATGGAATTTAAGAATACCTTCAAAATGAAAAGAATCGAATGAAATGATATATGAAAAACAAAAACAACTATACAAGCTCTAAGAAACCTTGGAAATAGATTTAAGTTATTAGATACGAAATTTATGTGAAAAATGTTACTCTTCAGAACTGCAAACAGTTGAACATAGATAGTCTACTAGACTAAGTACTAAAGTAGAATCGATACTCTACTAGTATTTTACTTTAAACTAAACTAAACTACTAGGCTAGATACTATACTCCAATACATACCAATCTACTATAAACTATCACAGATACTATGTTAATACATATACTATTTGTATACGTAAATTGAGTTTAGCTTTCTTAGTCTCTAGAGCAGTTAATCTGGCTAACTGAGTCCATATATTTCTTTAGTTTTTATATCAATCTCTGTTCGGTAGAACAGAGACGGTAGTCTGCTCTGCGAAGGTATCTCAAAATTAGCATACCCATTTGCCAAACTACACTTTGCAGGTTTTTAAGTATTGTCAACAATTATCAAGTGTAGCTATCTATACTGCCTCTGTTTTTCACTCCCTCTCTGCTCTCTATCTCGCTCTCTGCTCTCTCTGTGTGTCTTCACTGTCTATCACTTAGTACTACGACAATGTTTCAAAATGTGTCTAAATAATTGATAAGCTGCTGAGCTTCGCCTGTCTGACTGAAATAGACTAGCTGTATGTGTGTGTGTGTGTGTGTGTCAAAGTGTGCGTGCATTGGTGTGCGTGTGCGTGTGCGTATGCCTCTCTGCCTGTGTATATGTCTAGGCATTAAGTCAACATCAACATTTGTCTTGGGCCGCTGGCAACGCATACACTTCAATTAGGTCGTGCGCTTTGTCTGATTGAATTTGTCATATGATATATATATATACACAGATATACAATTTTTGATTGCGTATACGCCCCGGGGGTGCCTGGCCGTATTGACAATCGAATGACATTGCCAAATGTCGACAACAGCTGAGGGACAACTTTACGTTGTCGTTGTTGTTGCTGTTGTTTGCCTTTTGCTCTTTGCCTGCTGCCAGATAAAAGCCCAGCTAGTTTTCTGAGAGTCGACATTGTATTAAATTACAATTAAATTTCCATTACAAGCCAGGCATGTTGCTGGCCAAGGCTCTTTAAAGCGGCAGCCCCCTCTTGACGTTCTCAAAACCCCGCCCCTGTCAAGCAATCAAAGTCAAAGCGAATGCTTATGTTTGAATGTATGAATTCGCATATGCCACGAGCTATATTTGGTACGTGTTTCTTAGCCACTTTTATGCAGCGACAGACACACACTCACACACACTCACATATACTCACACACACATTCACATATCAAGTCAAATCTTTGCGAGCTACTTTAAAGTTTCCTTTCAAACTGTTTGAGTCTCACAGTTCTATTCCTATCTCTCTCTCTCTTTCTCTCTCTCTTCTTCTCTTCTGCTTCCCCTCCCCTCAGTCGTCCCTTTGCAGCTGTCTATGCCGTTTGAGCTGCGGTTCTAATGCATAAAAGCTCTAGCGAAATTCATGAACGCGACGTCGAAAAACTGTCCAAGTGTCAAGCAGAGTCTAGAGAAGTGTGAGACACTTGCCACATGCCACATGCCACATGCCCCACGTGCACTTTTGCTGCAGGTGTGCAGCAATACATGAAATGTGCAACTAACAACAACACCAACAACAGCAACAAACTTTGCCAGCCTTGTCCTTGATGCTTTTGGCTGGCCAAGAAACTAGCCAAAAATAGCCGCCACTTAAGTACAGTGAAAACTTGAGTGAAAGAACAGGGAAACTCTGCAGCTCAAATTCGAAGTTTTTACTTACTTTTGGCAACAAAATTTCACTTGATGCCTAGCAAATATCAAATAAAAATCAAACAAAAATCAAATCAAAACTCAATTAAAAAAAATCAATATTTAATACACTAAAATAACTAAATTTAAAAAAATATTTATTTATATATATATCAAAAAAAAATCTTTAAAATTTAAAAATGCAAAAATATAAATATTTGACAATAATTTAAATTGTTTTTTTTTTTAATATAAAAATTTCATAAAGCAAAAAACCAAATGAAAAAATTAACTTGGTGCTGTACATTTTTTTAAATAAATTTAGATAATTAATTTGCAATTACTAGAATTCCCTTTTTTTAAGTAATGGCTAAAATCTCAACAAGCAAAATGTTAAACAAAAATAACCAAACGAATCGTGTTGGACACTTTTCTACTTACTACAATTTGTATATATGTATATCAATTATATATTTTCTCTAATTGCAATGTCGCTGCCTAATAGTGTATACTGTTATCTATAAACCTCGCTCTTAGCCGACAAAACGCAACGCTCAAAAGTAGGCAACACTTTTTTCTGTTAGCCGCGGCCTTGCCATTAAAAGTTAATTATGTGGAAGCACTGTCATATACACACATACAAACACACACAGACATACCCACACACACACACACACTCATACCTATATATACACATATATATAATCCCCTAGATTAAAGGCATGCACATAAGTTTTGCTTTCTCTAATATTCTCTCTCTCTCTCTCTCTCTCTCTCTTGTTCTCCCCCTCTCTGTCTTTCTGTCACTATCCCTCTCTCTTTCGCTTTGTACAACTTTCTCGCTGTTGCAATTAAACTGCCGAAATGGGATTAAGCATACGCCCCTTTGTACGCGCGCATTTAAGGCGCTTATTTATTTTGTGTTTTTATGTTTTAGTTTCTTTTTGTTTTTGTTTTATTTGTTCTTCTTATTATTTTTTTACTTTTTTTTTTTTTTTTTGGCTCGGCGCAGCAAGCCAAGTTAAGCTAAATGCCTATGAGAGCCTAAAGGCGCCAATGAAGTGCCTTTGTCGGCATTCAAAGTCAAGCCTATACCCTGTAAATGCTAAGCAGTTGGGCATATGCAATGACAGCATTGCAAAGAGTATATTTTGTCTTATATATATATTCGTAAAATTGCAGAGTTCAGTTATTTTTGTATCTATTTTTATTGTGGATAAATATAATATATACATCACATATTTTGTACTTATATTCCATTTTCACTTTCATTTATTTTTTATCTATTTTTTTAGTAGATAAATCTTATATATATATATATATATATATATATATATATATATATATATATATATATATATATATATATACATATATATATATAAATTCTTCTTATATTTCTTTCTCCCTTTCATTTATTTGTTGATCTATTTTTATCTATTTCTCTCAGTGTAAGTCACAATAAACTAATGTGTCTTTTGTAAACATGTCGAACATTTACTTGGCTTTATTAACGTACCGCCAGTTCTTTCTAGTTTAATAAAATAATAACTGACTCAAACGAATTACGCCTAAACAGTTCGTTTTTGTTTTGATAACAATTTGATAAACTTCTTAGAATAGCTGTTTAGAAAAGACGATGTGATTCACCTTTGCAAAGAAATGAAAACTGAAACTTGAAACTATTCAAATAAACAAAAAAGAATGCTTTAGTCGGAAGTGTCCGACTAGGAGATACCCGGATACCTGTACAACGTTACTATTCCAATTATTCCACACTTTCTTCTCTAAATACAAGATACACAATACATTCACACACACACACTCACTTAAGCTCACTGTAAAGCTTACGCAACGGCTGGGCTTATGGGCTTTACTGTTGTGAAATTAATTGTTGAAGAAGTTTTTTTCTCCCTTAACTAACTTTCTTTATAAAAATTCGCTTCTTGAAGGAAGAAGGATCAGAGATATACAAATTGTATTGTCAGGATACTACAGAACAATCGTATGGATTTAAAGTTTATAAAAATATATTAAAAAATATAAATATTTAAAACATAAAAATAATAAAAAAAAAAAATAAATATAAATATAAACAGTATTAAACAAAAAAAAAAAAAAAAAAAAATTGTAAAAAATTACATTAAATAAGTGTTTGGTATATAGAAATATAAACTGTAGAAGAGATAGCACTATAATTAACTAACGACACCTAACAATAAGGCTATCGATACTTAACTAGAGTGCCCTCCAGACTCAACTAGAACGTCATTAGGAGAAGAAAAAGAGTATTCAATTCAGTTCGACAGGCAAAGGGAAGAGTCATGTAAAGAATTAATATAAAAAGTGAAAAAAAAAAACTTTCGCAATACTTTTCAAATTATAAGTCTCTAGCTTCTTTGGCTTACAAGGTCGCTGCATTCATGCGAACAAACAGATGTTCATAGCTATATCGACTCTTATGTATGTCACTAATGGGCCCAAGTCTTCTTCTAGCTATTCCAAAACTATTATATAATAAATTCCCATTTTTAATGAGTTCAGGGTATATAAATGTTGACAAAAATAATAATAGTACTTATGATAACGATAATAAAGATAATGATAGTAATAATCATAATGGCAATGATAATGGTAATAGATAGATACAAGCTCCAAGTACAATTTATTCAATTCATAAATCAAAGTTTTATAGAAACTACAATTTACTGATTGTAGCTAAAAAAAAACAGTTTTTATGTATATATGTAAATACATATATGATATAGTTATATTTACATATGGCATTTCTCCAGAAAAGTATAAGTATAGTTATTTATATATATATATATATATATATAAATATATATAAATATAACTACTTGAGCTTTACACATTCTATGCAGCTATGGAAATCATGAAACTGGATTATCTCGTTAGCAAATCTTATAAGTTTTATGACTTTTCATAACGTGCCTAGATTTTTTGATTAATGTTGTACTTATTGCTATCGTAGTTGTTGTTGCTGTTGTTGTATTTGATGACAACATGTCAAGCGAGGCATGTCGAGCCGTGTCCTTGAGCTGCTTTAAACTAGTTCAACGCTGCGTAATGAAAATGCAGTCATGCATAACAAAACATGAGGCAAAGGCACAAGCAACAACAGCAACAAACATTTTTGCAGAGCATTTCGTGTCCGTTGTTGTTGTTGTTGTTGTTGATTGCATGTGGCCACAGAATTCTTAGATGCCATGCACCTCGACAAGAATCTAACTCCTGCGCTGCCTCGCTCACACTTCAGGCGAATCTCTCTGACACCCTCACACTGCCTCGCTATCTATCTCTCTCTCTTTCTTTCTTTCTCTTCACGCTTTTAGTCTCAAGTTGCGCCTTTGTGCATAATTATCTTAACTTTTACTCTGCTTGTTGTTGTTGTGGCTTCAGTCGACTCAAAGGAGTTCAAAGCGCAGCCTAGTCGGTCTACAAACGGCCGCAAGTGCTAATTTGCAATACGCTTGAAGTACGTTTACAGTTAGTTCTTGTTTCATGTTCTTCAGTCTGAAGTTTTTCCTTTTTTGACCTTTCATTAGCCACACGCCAGTGAGCAATGCGAAAAACATTTCCAAATGAAAACTCACCAAAGCGAACGAATCGAAAGAGCATAGAGACTGAGAATTGTGGAATGCAGCTGCCATAGTGCAGCAAACAAGCAACAGAGGGCGCTACAAAGGGGTCAAAGTCTAAGCCGTGGTTCCAAGAAAACTTTCCCTGCACTAAAGAAAGCTGAAAACGAATGCATTTAAATTGTCGCACTTGAAACTGCAACTGGCCAATGGCCAAATAACTCAGCTGCCAAAAACAAAAAACAAAAAAATAAAAAGAGAAAATATAAAATATAAAATACATATAACATTACAATAACAACAACAGCTGCCCTCAAGACAAGAGAAAGCAATAAAGTTTTGCATAAATGACGAAATAAATGACAGCAAAGCAAAACAACTCTGGCAAATAAAGAAGAGGAATGTGAGCGGAAGCGAGAGGAGAACGTCCTTTGTTCCTGCTGGGCTGTTCGTGTCGGAGATGGAGGCTTTCAGCTCTCGGTGTCTGTTTGTCGGTTAGGTTAAATACGTTCTACTGGGAAATATAAAAGCTGACAGAGTGTTGTTGCTATTGTTGTTGCTGTTGGCTCTTGTTTATTGACTTTATGCGGGGGATTTTTGTGAAACAGCCGAAGGGGGAATGAGGGGGGAGGGGTGTGGGCGGCATCGTATAATTTGTTTCTACTTTAACCAGAACCAAACTCAACCCCCGTTTCATGTTCCAATGCCGCAAGTTGGAAAATTGTGCGCCTCAGCGGCGCTAACAACTCACACACACGGGCGCACACACACACGAATGAACGTAATTGGAGTTCGTTGTTGTTGCGTGCATACGCCCAGTAATACCCTGTAGTCTATTACGTATAATAGCTGCATGAGACTCGACAGCTATCTGAAGTTTATAGCAGATTATCAAAATGAAAATGAAAAATTGTTCATAACGAAATGTAGCTGTGGAGTATGACTGACTATATCATACTCTATAAAAAGGTGGAGCGAAAGCTCCCAAAATGAAAGGAAGGAGGTTTGTCAAATATTGATCTTATAAAATAGGGTACGACCGACTGTGTAATACTCTACTCACAGTTGGCAAATAATAAATTATTCATAAATTGAAAAAACAACTATTTTTTAAATTTCTGCATAACTGTACTTATAATAACCAGATTTTATATTTAAAAAACAAAAGCTGATTTTGAAATACTCTCTAAAATTATGACTATAATATATAAAAAAAAAATAAAATAAAAACTACAAACTAAATTAATTTGACTTAAAGCTTAACTAAAAATAATTATAAAAATAAAGAACATGCAATACCCAAATAAAATATATAACAACATAAATGAAAAATTAAACTCAGCAAATTAATTTTTTTTTTTAATTTTATTTATTTGTTTTTTAAAATTTATATTAAACTATAGCAACAGATAAAAATTAATTAAGAAAAAAAAAGAAAAGTTGACTATACCCGACAGTACCCTACCTAAAATCTAACAACAATTCAAAATATGCCTGAAATAAATATCTATAAACAGCATTTATCTTGTTTACAAAGCATTATATAGTCGAGCAACTGCCTCTTCACATTGATATAAACAATCTTTCCTTCTCCGTTATTCGTAGTTGTTGTTGGCCAAGTTATGCAAAAATAACCAAAATGCCCAACAACAACAGACGCTTATTGCCATTGGCAAAACTATTGGCAAAACATTTGCCTCCAACCGCAAGAGGGCGTCAAAAACGCCGCCTCGCCTCGCCCACACACACAGACACTTAAACACATATACAAATTGCACTTGAACTTGCCGCAGAAACCGCCAAACAGCGACGCGTCGCCTCGCAACGCAACTCAAATTATATAATGCAAAAAAAAACTACAGCAAAAAAAGAAATAAACAAAGACAAAAACAACAACAGCAGCGGCGACGCAAGCAACATAGAAAATAAATAAAACAAATGTAACGGCCTTGAGGGCCGCCAACAACAACAAGAACAACGCAACAAATTTAAAAATAATTTCTCAAAGAGAACGCGGAAAAAAAGCGGATCAAGAGCAAGCAATGGCGGCCATGCGTTGGCGTTGACGTAGACGTTGGCGCTGTCGGCGACTGCAGCGCTAGCAGCGCCGTCATTGAAATTATGCAAAAATGAGAAATTGCCGGACGCAACGTGCGTGTGCATATGTGTGCACATACACATATGCAAATTAGCAGTTGGCAGCTCCTACTGCTGACTGCCTTAGCTTTAGTGTTTATGTGTTTGTGTGTGCGAGCTAACGGCACGCATTAAAATTGCAGCCATTTTCGAAGTCGTGTGTGGGACACCCCCTTGCGGCTCCTGTGTTCAATAACGCATATGAAATGTAAAAGAATTCCAATGCCAATCGATTGTGCGGATTAATCGAATAAACGTGATTACAATTTCTATTGTAAAATGAAAAAAACTAAGATAATTGAGGATAAAATCGAGTAGAGTGAGACAAAATACGTTAAGTAGTCAACGTAATCAACAGCAGCGACCACAACAACAACAACAACAGTAGCAATAGCAACAGCAGCATGTATAGACATTCGGCTCTGTGGCTGTCTGTCTGCCTGTCTCTGCCAGCGGGCAAATCCACCACCCAAAATCCACAAAGCTGCATTGTAACAAAAATTCCACAACTCACCTGCGACGGCAACGGCGACGGCGGCTGCGAGCGCGGCTGCTGTGATTCTTCTTCTTGCTTGCTTTATTGCAAATCTAATTATCGTTTCAGTTTTTTGTGTTTTTGGCAATCGTTAAAGCTAATGTTCTATAAATGGCTGTGTTTTTTTTTCTTTCTCCTGGCACGCACGCACACACACACAGTTAGTCAGTCACTCGCTCGCACACATTCGCACTCGCACACACACGCACGCACACACACACACTCACTCACTGGCACGCACATGCAGAGCGGCACAGACGCGAATAACCGTTAGCAATTAACAGCGGGCACCGTGCACCTCGAGTTCAGAGCATCGACTGAACCGACCGAACGAACGAGCTCTGCAGGAATATAGTGGGAAAGCCAGCTCGACGCTGAGCTGACCGAAGAAGAGCGCGCATGCGCCATGCGCCATCCTCAAATTCCTTATCACTGAAACCGCAACTGTAATTGTCAAACTAACGGAATTTACGCGCTTTTGCGGCGTTTGTTCATTTTGAGCGTATTGATTTTTTTAACTCACTCGAAATAGTATGTTAGAATAGGCGGTCGCGAATAGGTTTATTTGTATTTTGTCCAATAGCTTCGCACTAGACTGTATTCTTTTAAAATAAATGCTACTTTCAGTCAGAAAATTACACTAATTTAACACAAAAGTAATGCAGGTCCATCCAGTTGAGCTGTTCGCCTGCATTTCTAACGCACGCGAGGGCTGCACTAAGCGAACGAACTGGGTATGAGCTGGTTCTTCATCAACTGATTCACTTGCAGGTGCAGTGATTCACTTAAATGGCATCCAATTCAAAAATTGTTACATTTTTCTCCAAAGTCCAAAGTCCAGTAAATACGTATTTGTATATGAAATTGATCAGCTTGTACATATTAGCAGTATTATATTATAAAATATTGTAGTGACACATAGACATTAATTGTAATTTGCATTATGTTATTGCATTCATTCAAATTGAAATCGAGGGCTGCATAGATATTCTATTGCCATCGATAGTTGTGGATTGTATTTCCTTGTAATCTATAATAACTTCCTAGAACTGCTTACTATTCAAACTCTGACGAAGAACATTTTTGTTAAATAAAATTTCACACATAATATATGACGTAGTTGGTTAAATCAACCAATTCAAGCTTCATTTACATTCTCCACACCAGCACCGATAGATGTGCATATCGACATTTCAAGTGTTGTAAGTGGCGCAAATTTGTGAGAGCAGCACAGATCGACTGGCCGCCACAGTGAGTCGTCGATAACTCTTACAGCACTATCGACTAGTACATATTGTTTTTGCTCAGAGTAGTTAATACAACTGTTTTCCTTTACATATTTGCCCATCAGGTTGTGCAATTTTGTGTGTTCCTTTTTGGTGTTTGATAAGTGCTGCGCATTTGGTGATCCGTTTTGTCATTAAATTTGCAATTGTGCAAGAAGCTGTGCTGTTCACAATGCGAGCCCTGCGAAAATCAAAAAAGTCGCATTCGTGTGTGTGAAAATTCAATACAAATTGCAAAAGCAACAAAAAAAGCCAAACAGCAAAAGTGAAAAATGTGCTTGGTGGAGCATGCGGAAAATAAGCATAAGCTCTCATCCGCCAACATAGTAACAAAGCAACAAACCAAACAACGTTCGTCTTCCACAATATTTTGCTCCACACACAACAACAACAACAGCAACAACAACATCCGAGTCTACGATATAAACACGCAACACCAACAACACGAAGAAGAAGAAGAGCAACAACAACATCCACAACAGCAACAACAACATCACCATCATCATCAGAGCACACACACGCCCACATTTAACGCGAAATATAGGCGAAAATGTTTGCTGCTGCTGTCGCTGCTGCTGTTCCATGGCTGCTTCAGTGGCTTACGTAGCACCAGCGCCTACAACTGCACCACGAATCCTTGCCAGAACGATGGCCAGTGCCTCGATGGACAGTGCATCTGTGCCGATGGCTGGCAGGGACCCGCCTGCCAGTTCTGTGGCGGCAAAGTACGGTTAGTAATAAAGAATTCTCTCTTTCCATCTCTCTCACTCTTTTAGTTTAGTGCAGCTATGATTCACTGCGACAACAACAACAACAACTGTAGACGAAATGAACGTTAAAAATGTATTATTCAATCAGCTTTTGCACTCTATATTTTTTTTCCTTTTTTTGTTTGCTTCTGATTTGTGTCAACCAACGGTTTAGTTTTTTGAGCTGTTGCCCATTCTCGTTAGACGGGTTCCACTTTGCTGTCTCCAGTTCTCTTTTTCTTTTCTCTCACATACCCTGCCCTCTGGCGTGTCAAGGGGTCGTTTGGCATGCTAAAGGCAATTTGAGACATGGTTAGATGTTTGAGTGATTCATTAACATTAAAAGTCGAATCGAGCTACATATAAGAGGTATAGGGCTTAGAAATTTTTTTAAAAATATATATATTATTAAAAAATGACTACTTTATATAAAAATAACATATTTTGGGGTGTAGCTTGTTGTTGCTTGGGGTGACCTCGTTAAATATGTTTATAGTTACACCCGATTGTTATGCTAAATGAAGTCTCAAACTGTTAAATATATATGTATGTATTTTGTTAAACCTGACTGGCATTAACAGTCGTGTCGAGCTACATAAGCTATACATTTTAAGAATAAAAATTCAAAATAATGATTTTATAATAAAAAATTATTTAGAAATAACATCTTTGTGGACGCCGATTAGTATGCTGAAGACAATTCGGGACATTTTAAATATGTATATTGTTAACAGTCGATTCACCTTTGATTTTAAAAAGTTATAAAAAACATGTGCATATTTTTTTTATAAAAAAATAAAATTTAACAAAAGTTTGTTCTATTTAAATAAGCAAACCTAATTGATATATAGGGTATTTGCCACGTGTCATACTCGCACTCGGTACTCGCTGTTGTTGTTGCTGTTGCTTGCTTCGCTTTTCTCATTTCATTCTTTACGTTAAACTGTGTGCTTTCTACGCGCTTACGCCCATTTCTGACGCACTCATGCTTTCTCACTGCCTCGCTCTCTATCTCTTCTTGTCTGTCTCGCTCACGTCTTACGTCTTCCTCTACCATTTCCAATCAGAGTGCATACCTTAATTACCTGACTCTTGGCTTTGAGCCTGTCTTCTTCCAGTACCTCTTCTTCTTCTTGTTTTCCTTCTTCAGCTGCGTCTGCGAACTCACTCAAGCACAAATCAACTTTTATTCTAATCAGAGAAGAAGAAAAAAAGTTCATAAAGCTCATAAGACAGTTTGTTTATGTTTCATAATAACGGGTATTTGCACAGAGTGCGCTCGATAAGGGCGTTCTGTATCTTGACAGCAGTGTACTTAACACAACAGTTAGCTTTGTTAGTATATACAAATATATACATATATATATATATATATATATATATATATATATAGGGTATTAAAGTGTGTCATCACTTTGAGTGTTTACAAATTGCACAGAAGAATTTACAGACTTTGCATATGCTTATGTAAAACAGCGATTACAGATTAGCCATATATTTATATGCATGTATGTATGTATGTAATAAGTTGTAAAAGTAGAGCATTACGTAGTCGGTCAGCTACTATCTGACTTCTAACTAACTGTCGCCATTTGCTCTGTTTTTTTTTTTCGCTTCTTTTTTTTGTTGTCTCCATTGACCGATTGCCATTGTTACGATATGAATGCGAAAGACACCGACGCATGCATAGCTATAAGTATATATATTTATATATATATATACATACACTTAACACATATATGTGTAGCTTCTTTATATATAGTTTCATGATTTACAGCTGATATGGCATAGCCTCAATTTGGCCAAGCTTATCAACAGCGAAAGGCGTTATCACGTTTGCGTTTTGCCCCATCAGCGCGTCAGCGCACCTGTCTCTCTGCCTCTCTCTCTCCCTCTCCCCCTCTTTCTCCTTCTCTTTATATTTCATTCTTTGCTATATAAGCTCGTATTTGTTTAGTATTCAGACAGAGAATTCTTCTTCTACATTTAGACAACGTCTTCAAGCAGTTTGCCTTATGTGGTGCAGCCTGTCTCGATCTAAACATGGAAATTATGATCCATAATCCATATTAAGAAAGTTGCTTTTAAATTCTTCAATGGAGGCTATTAACTGTATGAGAAGCTTAAGAAAAGCTTTAGATTTTCTAATTTAGCAAATATAATAGCAAAATACAAAGCAAATATCTAGATCTAATTAACATTCACCTTCGATCTACATATTAAACAATCAGTTCTTAACTTTCTTATCATATTTAAGATTTCTAATCTACATGATAACCCGACCAAAACAAGAATATTTTGATAAGTCATAGGCTAAAATATTGAGTATATTCTGAAATCTTATATTCACTTTTTTATACTCTCAACTCTAATATATATGAATTTTATATGGATATATTCCTGTATTTAGGATATCTGATAGTCGGCCACTCCCGACCAAAGCTTTCTTAATTGTTTCTATAGCGCTTTAATTAGTTGTGAATTATAAGCGCATACAGTGCGAAAGTTAGTTAGAGCATCTATTTATTTTACTCATTATGCACTTGGCTCTGCTTTTTCGTTCGTTAATTTAGTTGCTGAAACCTGATAGAGCTGTTGGCTTTTATGATAGTTAGCTAGATAAAATATGAAAGCGTGCGGATTAGAACACCATATCATATCATAATGTCAACCATATAGTTGTCCGACTAATAACTGTATAACAAAATGTACAAAATATTATAATCGCTACTAAACAAGACTAAAGAAAAATAAGTTTTAATTATTTTAGCGTGTAAATATCGTAAAGTTATCTTTTGTGTAATAAAAAAAAATCAAGTTTAGGCAATGATATATCTAGTTTCGTAATCGATGATTATCAATAATATTTAAATCTAAATTTACTGCATATTATGACAAATAATATTTTTCTATAATTCAATTTAATATAAATGTATGGATTGCTCCTGAAATTTGCTTTCAGATTCGATACCTTTCGATCCTAATATAATATGCAAATATACAAATAAATTCATTAATTAACAAATTTTATATAAAGCTTCAATAATTTTAATTTTCGATATTTATCGATTTGATACCATTGGAAGAGGTTTGCATAGACATGTTTAATAAATGAGAACATATTTTAATAATTTGAATTCTAGAATTAATAAAATTAATTTCAGTTTTAGTCATATATAATACACAAACAATATTTATCTATATTTTATAAATGAAACGTAATATTAATAAAGCTATGTGCATGATATAGAAAAAATGTATATACAAATTCAAATTGATAAACTTAAGAATATTAAATTTATAGTCTAGCACGTTTTTTTTATGAAGTTCAGTGCTTCTCCGTAATAATATATAATTAACAATATGTAAATTTGTAGCCACACTTTCACCGTTGACAGTAAAGGTAATAATAGGTACTAACCAAAACTGATTTATTATATTCATGAAGTTCATGAAGTGAAAAGAGTATATTGGTTTTGTGCAGTGCACATATGAACAGTTGGTCATATGTCTCTGTATATGAAAGAGAGAAAACAATTCACGACCTTTGAATCTGGAATTTGAAATCATAAGTATAAATTCCATAAATATTCCATATGAATAGGGTATATCCCTGATAAAGTATTAAGAACTATCCTCTAACTCTATTTATAGAAGCTATACATATATGCTCATACATATCATATTGAGCGCACAATATAATATATAGCTTCGAAAAGCCTAGGACATATAACGTATAGATGTATTACATTACAGTATTACAAGTCGGAAATGTTTCTAAATTTAAATGTTTTCAAGATTTGCAATTATGTTGCTGTTGACCTATTCTACTCTACAGATAAGCCTATTAATATTAGATAACATTTATATTTTAGTTAACTTAACTATTTGTGAGCAAGCAACGGGTATCCGGCAGTCAGTCATGCCCGATTGCAAAGTTTTTTATTTGTTTATATTGTTGAAGTTCATATTAAAAACGTTCGACCATGACGTGAGTGTCCATGGAAATGCGCATTAACAATTCTAATAAAACATTCTATGCGCTGCTTAAGCCTGACTTGGCCATTATTTTACACATATATATATAGATCTGTATATATATATATATATATAAATATATAATTTTTGACTGACTTTCTGCTGTTTCTAAACTGTGTGATGTTTATTGCAATCTATTGGGTTTGAATGTTTACTTAAAGTTTAGAAAACACATGTAAAGTAAACAGGCGGACTATGATAGAAGCAGGAGGTCTGCTATCAAGACATCATCTTATATATACTATATACTTATATATAATGATGGTATTGTACTTGTCTCAGTTAATTGTTTTCAAGTTGAGAAAATAAACAACCGTAATGTAATAAGCACATCTTGTGTCTCTCTGTTGGCAAATGAAAAGAAAGCAGTTATTTTTAAACGGATATGATGGACGCATAGACAGAGAGCTGGGACAGTTGGACAGCTGGACAGCTGGACGGTTTTACTATAATAACAATAACAAAGAGCGTTGCGGCAGTTGCGGTGCTTCTGCCTCGTTTCTCATGCCTCATGCCACATGCCACTTGCCACACAGTCTCTCATTGTGTGCATCAATTGAATGAAGCTTGCATTTGCGTTGCCTCGCAAATTCAATTATCTTGGAAGAGTCAAGGGACGACTGGGTCGAGACAACGAGAGAGAAAGAGAGAGAGAGAGAGAGTGAACGAGACAGGGAATCACAGATCGAGCTCACGTCATCTGGCCACAATTTACATATGTAATTGTGAGCCTCGAATCGACAGTCGAGTGCCATCCAAATTCGATTTATTTCAATGCCTCTTTGAAAGTGTGTACATAGCGAGCCTATTAATTCGTGTATAATGTATGGAAATCGAGCCTCGAACATTTATTTATGCTTAGTCAACGATATATATCGATTTTGGCAAATATTTAGTATTAAAATTATAGTTTTCTCCAATTATAGAATACTCTACACAAGCTTAGCTCAAGATCTTTAAGAGCTACAAACTTGTAACTTGGTTTGTGGGTTTTCGAAAGATATACAGAGATTGAAATATATTAATATTTTAAACATATATTGTAGATTATCAGCTCGAGAAATATAGAAGAAAGATTATTTAAATTCCACTCAAGCTTAACTCGAGATCTTTAAGAGTGACAAACTTGTAACTTAGTTTGTAAGTTCTTTAAAGATAAACGGAGATTGATAATATATCAATGTTTTATTACCTTGAATTTATGTCTGATTGCAGATTATGTGTTGCTCAAATATTTTACTGAATCTTAACTAGAGAAATATAGGAGAAAGATTATTCAAACTTGTGATGTGGAGTCTCGTGAATCTTACAGAGATAAGAAATATAGAAATATATATAAGTGGAGCTTAAGACTATTTACAAAGTATATGCTACTCAGGCGATCCACTTAACTACACATAACTCGAGATCTTAAGAGTTATAGACCTAGAACTTGGTATGTGGAATCACAAAAGGTGTACAGAACTTGTAAATATCTCTTTTTTTTAATACCTTATGGACCTTATACACATCGACTTATATCTGGTTAAAAAGTATATATTTTTCAAGAATTCCACACAACGAAACTCGAGAACTAAAACAGTAATTCTTTTATGTAAGTGGAGCGAGCCTATGCCTTTTAACAGGGTTTCTACTTCCCGCTATTTAAGCATAACTCAATAGCTTTAGGAGTTACATACTTAAAACTTGGTATTAAGGTTTCCGAAATATAAAACGAGATTGAAAATGTTTATTTTTTTGAATACCTTAGACTAGTTACAGAGTATCAATTTTTCCAGAATTTCAATTAATCATAAACCGAGAAGCAGAAGAATAAAATGAGAAGTCTCTTAAGACTAACAGCAATAATAGAAATTTCACTTATTATTTATATTGATATTAAATCAGGTTACAGAGTATCTATTGATCTGAGTTAATCCGAGAGTTGCAGACCTCAAATTTTCTCTTACTTACCTCAAGCGCTCTCTCTCATGTTTGTATTTGCAATTATTTTATAGCATGTACCATCCCATGGGGACCATACACGATGGCTGGGGCAACTATTCGGTGAGCGTCAAGTGCAGTTGGCTAATTGATGCACATCATTCGCATTGGGGTCGACGCCACAGTCCGAATCCGTCGCGTCCCTCCAATATTCGCATACATCTGCGCGAATTCGCCACGGAATGCGGCTGGGATCATTTGTATATATACGATGGTGATAGCGTCGATTCGCCCCTACTTGCGGTCTTCAGGTGAGTCCACAAAATCGCTTAGTAAAACTGGAGCGCCTGACTAATCAAAAATTTTCTCTTTCTCTCTCTGTAGTGGCCTCATGTATCGGGGCAACTTTTCTATACGCCGTGTACCGCAAGTCATTGCACGATCGGGCACAGCTCTACTTCATTTCTTCAGCGATGATGCATACAATATGTCCGGCTTCTATCTGACATATAAAGTGAATGGCTGTCCAACGGATAGTGATGGTAAGTTGAACTGAAAGGTGTTGGGTATTAGAAGGAATTCTCAAGGAAATTACAGTATCTAGACGGCTAAGAAAAAATTAAAATTATACAAATTATGTAGTTTCTTAAACATAGTTTCTCTTAAAGTTTTTTTGCTTTAAAACAGACAATATTGAGTTGAATGTTCAACTTTTATTTTCTTTAATAATCATTGACGTTTCCACATTTCATAAATTGTCGAATAAATACCGTGTGCTTCCCTAATCGTCTTTTATAATACTAAAAACTAACTGCATTCTATATCGAATTTGATAGAGTTTACTACGTCGTACTAAAGATAAGATGTGTACGCCCTACTTAAAGAATGAATGTCAAATTAAAATTAACTAGAAAAGGAAATAGCAAGAAATAGAAATGAGTAATTTTCAAGTGCTATTGTAGGAAATGAGAATGACATAAATAGAACTGTAAGATATGATAATATAATATAATACGTGTATACAATATATTTATATTGATGAGTTCATAAAAATAGTAGTAGCAGTAGTAATAATAGTACACTAAGCACCAAATGTTAAACAATAATAATTAGTGATAGATTTTTTAAAAACTATTTCAAACTTATACTTAAGATGAATGAATATACTAGTGCTTACTAAAACTATATAGCGATATTATAAAACTTAATATAATATGAAACATTTAACTATCGAATGTACTACGCCATACTATGCTGTAAACTATTATGTACAAGAATATACATGTCTATTAGGTTATTCTACACTATATTAATATATAGTATGTACTATACTATAGAATACTTTACCATATTGTACTGTAGTATTCTGCTCTATATTATACCATCATATACTACGCTGTACTATATACTATGATAGTGTATATAATACTATGATACACTATACTATACTATGCCATACCATACTATGTTATACTATACTATAATATACTATTCTATACACCAGCATATGCTATGCAGCACTATAAAATAGAGTACCATACTATATATAATTTATATACCATGCAATAATACTATACTATACATTGTTATACTATAATATGGTATGCTACACCATGATACTATACTATACATTACTATGTCATAATATACTTTTGTATACCATGCAAAAATACTAAACTATTGTACTATACTATATTAAACTATATCATTTTTTAAAGATGTATCCTTCCCAATATTATACTGTGATATACTAGGCTATCAGATCCTGACTAATACTAACTATCATATCAAAAGTGTCCATAAAACGTTACTATGATGGAGTATATTAATCTATTTTATATTATCCTCTGCTATTCTATACTGCTATAATGTGATAAACGAATTAATATACTACACTATAATAGAATTTGCTATTATATACACCATAATATTCTCTATTATACCATAGATAACACCAAAAGAAAATAGTTTTAAGACTAGTGTATATAGTCTCATATATCTTCCCAATTACTCAGATCCTTTCAAAACTTCATTTAAAAATCATTTATTCCCACAGACCTGGAGTGCTCCGGGCATGGGACGTGCAACGATGGCGACTGCCTATGTGATCCCATGTACAGGGGGGAAGCCTGCAATGTGGCCGCCTGTCCAAACAACTGCTCAGAGGCACGGGGTCACGGCATATGTAGGATAGAGCAGGAGCGGTAAATACTCAATAAATTATGATAATGGGTAGACAGATAAAAACTAACTGCAATATTTCTTCTTCCTCAGCTGTGAATGCAATGATGGCTATGGCGGCGACGATTGCAGTCAGCTGCGAGCGCACGGCGTTTGGAGCACGGTTCACCCAAAGCATTCGTTGGCTCCGGCTGGCAGTGCATCGCATGGCGCCGCCGTTTGGCGCGACACGCTGCACATCATTGGGGGCGAATCGTATGGCCGGGGTGAATTAATGAGCACCTACGACTTCAATGGCAATGTGTGGGAGACAATGCATGTGGATAATGGCACGGCGGTGCCTGAGAAGCGTTATGGCGCCTCCACGGTCATGTATGGGGATAAGATATTCATGTACGGCGGCGTCGTCAAATCGCAGGGTATTACGAATGAGCTCTGGTCGTTCGATGTGTCGGCCAAGATGTGGGAGAACATTACGGTGAAGACAGAGCCGTGCAACAGCACGTACTCGATGTGCGGGCCGCTGCACGTGGCGGGACACACGGCGACGCTTGTGCCCGGCTATGGGGACAAGAACAACTATCAGTATATGGTGGTGATATTTGGGCACTCGCCACAGTACGGCTACCTCAATACGGTGCAGGAGTTTAACTTTGGCACGCGCGAATGGAAGATCCTGAAGACCTACGGCTATGTGGTTAAAGGCGGCTACGGCCACAGTGCCGCCTACGATTTGCTAACCGAGAAGCTGTACATCTATGGCGGCATTGTGTCGGAGAGCGATGCCAGCCAAGTGCTGAGCTCGCGGCTGTTTGCCTACGAGCCGGCAACGCGCATCTGGACGCTGCTGTCGTCGGCGCCCAGTGCGCGGCTGCTGCACACGGCCAACTTCGTGAATCCGGGCCTGATGATGGTCTTTGGCGGCAACACGCACAACGACACCTCGCAGAGCTACGGCGCCAAGTGCTACAGCCAGGATCTGCTCATCTACGACGTGTACTGCGATTCGTGGCACATGCATTCGATGCCCGCTCATCTGCAGGCTGACCTGGCACGCTTTGGCCACAGCTCGGTGGTGTTTGAGGATGCGCTGTATATTTATGGCGGCTTCAATGGCCAGCTGCTCAATGATATGCTGCGCTACGATGCCGGCCAGTGCAGCTTCTATACCAAGGAGGAGAAGTGCACGAGCGCCCGACCGGGCGTCAAGTGCATTTGGGATGTTCAGCTGATGCGCTGCATCAACATAATGCGGGTGCAGCGCTCGGCCATTTACGATTATGTGGCGTGTCCGTCGAAGAGTCGCATAACCATGACCTCGGAGCATCTGCATCACGTGCTGCGCTGCCAGGAGCTGAGCAGCTGCCACTCGTGCGTGTCGACCACGTTTGGCTGCACCTATTGCGGGAACGGCGTGTGCAGCAAGGAGCGCTGCCGTGAGACCACGTCGGTGGCATCGATCTTCTTTGCCGACTCTTCAACCTCAACGCAGCATAGCCAGCATGGTCACCATCAGCCGGCGGTGACTGTGGCGCCGCCTCTGAATGCCAAGCGCCTGGAGAGCTGCCCGGAGAGCGAGGACAAGCTGGTGCAGTCCATATGCGAGCAGCTGCACAGCTGTCGTGCCTGCATGTCGAATGCGGCCTGCAAATGGGACGCTGAGCAAAATCGCTGTCGCAGTCACATCTCCGCCTCCGGAGCGCCCTACAATCGCAGCGCGCACGACGACAACCTGTGCCGTCCGACGTGCGCGTCGCAGACGAATTGCCATAACTGCACCGAGGACGAGTGCATCTGGTGCCAGAACGAGCAGCGCTGTGTCGATCGCAATGCGTATACGGCCAGTTTTCCGTACGGGCAGTGCCGTGAATGGACCACGTTTACGTCCAAGTGCCGCACGGCGCCAATAACGGCGCTGAGTGCGGGCAGCACCACAGCGCTGTCCAGTGCCCAGTGCGGCTATTACAATAGCTGCCAGCAGTGCTTGGATGATCCGGCGTGTGGATGGTGTGACAACGGCTCCAACACCGGACTGGGCAAGTGTGTTGTTGGCGGCGCGTTGTCACCGTACGATCAAACGGAATGCGCATTGAACCACTGGTTCTTTACGTCCTGTCCACGCTGCAATTGCAACGGTCACTCATCGTGCAATGATCAGGAGCACTGCGAGCAGCCGTGCAGCAATCTGACCATCGGTGCACACTGCGAAAAATGCCGCACTGGCTACTGGGGCAATGCGATCAATGGCGGCGAATGCCAGCGCTGTGAGTGCAACAACCAGGGCGACTATTGTCATCCGGATACGGGCAAATGCTACTGCAATACCAAGGGCATTGTGGGGGATCATTGCGAGAAGTGTGATTCACAGAATCACTATATTGGCGATCCGTTGCGTGGCTCCTGCTACTACGAGCTCACCATCGACTATCAGTTCACATTCAATTTGTCCAAGAAGGAGGATCGCCACTTCACTCAAATCAATTTCCGCAATTCGCCGGCGAAACCCGAGATCGATGCCGATTTCACCATCACGTGCAGCGTTCCAGCCAAGATGGATATATCGGTGAAGCGGGCCGGCATGCCGGAGCGTCTCATTTTGGTTGGCATCAACTGCTCGACGTTTCGGCATCGTTTCCCCAAAACCGAGTATCAATTTGGGCAGTCGAGCGACGACAACAGTTCGCTAACGACGTTCTATGTGTTTGTGCATGATTTTCAGCCACCTATTTGGATTCAAATCGCCTTCTCGCAATATCCCAAGCTCAATCTACAGCAATTTTTCATAACGTTCTCATCCTGTTTTCTGCTGCTCCTGCTGATGGCCGCCGTGCTGTGGAAGATCAAGCAGAAGTATGATATGTTTCGCCGGCGGCAGCGTCTCTTTGTCGAAATGGAGCAAATGGCGAGTCGACCATTCTCACAGGTGAGCAGCCCCATATACCCTGTAAATAAACACTATTAAATTTACGTATTTATCAATTAGGTTTTGGTTGACATTGAGCCACGCGAAACAATCGACTTGAGCCTGACGCTGGAGGGCATTGCCAACATGTCCAAGAAACGCAAGAAGGTAAGTAGGACAGTGAGAGTAATCAATGTGCGTATATTAATTGCTTTGATTTTGCAGGAGTGTCCCAGTCCAATTGCCTTGGAGCCCTGCAATGGCAATCGAGCCGCAGTGCTCTCGCTTCTAGTCCGGCTGCCCACGGGTGTGTAATTAGTATATAGATGTATATATGTTGACTGAGAGCAAGATATAGTTAAATTTTTATTAATTTGTACTGTCTAAGCTTTAAGTTTTTACGAAATATGTTTATCTTTTGTTGCCAACGATCTTTTGCAATCTTTTATATTGAAAGTTATCAATTTTTAAAATTTAGATTATATATGTACTATGTTATACTATCTATTCTATATCTATTTCACTTTGATGTGGCCTTATGAATATCATATCACTCATATGTAAGCAAAATCAATCAACAAATTTAGTCTGCTTTGATAAAAGTTTTATACACTTGGCTATAACTTGAGCAAACTTTTCCTGCATGACTGTTGACATGTCTCTTATGATATTTACTTATACAACTATATCATATATATCAGTAGCCACGGCTTTATTTCTATAGATATATCAATCAATAAGATTTTCTATATAGAAAGGTTGAATGATTTTAGGAAAAACTTCAAGATAACTTAACTATTTCTTTAAAAAAAACTAGACTGTTTTACAGAAACTAAACTTTGCCTAACCATGTCAAATAGAAGTATTGTATGATGTCTATATTATGTTATTATCCTATTAAGAAAGGATTTTTGACTGATTACTATAATATTCTATTCTTGAATATGTTTCTATATATGCCCTAGAAATGTTGTACGCAAAGCTTAATAATGTACCTTAGCTTAACTAGCTTCGAATCGAACCGAAACTATTTATATAAGGCAGCAGCTATAAGAAGTGCTGGTATTAGGTTTGTTCAGCAATAAGATAATCAGTTACTACATCACTCAATCAAACCCTGTTATAACTTGTTATCTAACTTATTTACATCATTATCCCATAGGTGGCCTATCGCAAGCACCTGCCGGTCAGTCGGCCGGTCTGGCCGTGGCGAGCGCTTTAGTCACGCTCGGGAATCCGCGTCGTCCCTCAATCGAGCAGCATCCCAAGGAGCCAAAATCGAAGCGCAAGCAGAGCCAGCATCCAGATAGTTGTACATAATGAAATACACAAACACATGATGATTATGATATAGTGTGTACAATTAGATGATAGATTACTAGCATATATGCTTCAGATTATCTTTATCTAACACACAAACACACACACACACACAAACACACACACGCCGCTAGCAAGTTGATAATCCGCAGTTATTACTACTTTAATGCAATTAGTCTAATACCCTAAAAATACGAGCGATACGAGAGTACGATGCAAATAATATTAGTAATGATAATATTATATATAATTAATTGATTATTAATAATAATAATATTAATTAATACTATAATAATAATAATAACAAGAAATAATTTTTAGCAAAAGGACATATTTATATACGGAGTTATATATACAATTTGATATAGTTGATAGGTCGTGCGTAGCGTTGCAAAATAGTTGTAAATGTTTTATTATTTATTATTTATACAGCAGACAAAACATATGTAAAATCCAATACAATTTTTTTTATATATATATATACAGATATATATATAAATATATATACAGATATATGTATATAGCTTAAGCGTGTTGTTAGAATTTATTTAAGCAATTGATTATGTTTTCTCTTTACCTTACTTAAATTAACTATTTTTTTTTGCTATTTACAACAAAAAGACATTTAAAATCATTTTTAGCAAAAGAAGAAGAAGAAGAACAAGTGATCTTTATAACAGATAGTTGAGAACAAACAAAATTCATAAATCTGCTAAATACTGTGTTCATACATAATGGATAATAATACACTGAAAAAAATTAAAGAGAAAAAGAAAACTAATATATAGTTATTTGTTTCTCTGCAAATATTTACAACAAAAGAGCAAAAGAAACGAACAAGAAATTATGAATGTAAATATATAACATATATATATATATATATAATACGTAATTTATGCATATATATATGTATATATAGTATGCGCCCAACAACAAATCACTTAAATTTTTATTAAAAAGAATGCAAAAAATAGCAATTTAAACTAAAAAATTTAAATAACAAAAAATTATAAATTACACAAACAAATTTTCGATTTCGAACAACCAGAAAAACTCAAAATTAAGCCTAAGGTTTCCACTTGGACAACAACAACAACAAATGAAATGAAATGCACTTTGTAACTAGAGACAGCTATGAAAAAAAAAACACACAGAATCAAAAGGCACTTGTCAAACACTTTTTAAATATACATATATATATATATATATGTATATAATATAAACTATATATACAAATTCCAACACTGTTACGATATATAAACAAAACCAATATACTCATTTCACTTTCGTGAATGAGCATAAAAACACAAATTCAAGCAAAACTAATTTGCATGCAGTTTCCTTCGAGCTCATCAAACATGTTTTCAAAACGAATTTAAACTTGTTTATTCTTTAGTTTGTTAAAACTAAATACTTGCCAGCTCCTCCTTCCCTCCTCCTTTAGTACACAGATCACAATGTAAAGTTAATAAATTAACAAACTAAGCTCAAGCCTTGTTTGTTCTACAAGAGTTTTAAATCAAATATTCTTTGACAACACAGAAATATACAAAAAAAAAAAAAAAACAACTAGTTAAAAGTCATTAATAAATATGAAAATTATATATATATAAATATTATATATATATAAAATTAGTTTATTATAAACAAAATAAAACACTGAACAAAATGATGCAATGCCAAGGGCTTTTTTTATTATCATATCTTTAAATATATTCCAGGTGATTTTATTGATGATTTTGGTGTTTATGAATCTTGTTAGCATCGTTTTGATATTGACCGACTCGGCGACAGCTCGTGTGTTGGCCTTATAAAACCGGCGCACAGAACTTTCACTTTCACTCGCCTGGCGAAGACGTCACACAAGCTTACAAACAGGCAGTAAGCTCTGCTACAGGGGCGTGGCACATTTAAGGCGTGGCCTTTGAGATCTGTAGCTGCAGCTAGAGATGGACCAGAGTTGATCAGAGCAGGGATAGCTTGCATAGCTTTGAATTGATTTTTTTTTTTTTGTGTAAAGAGAAATCGGGAGAACATTGAGCGAGAGAGCGAGAACGAGAGAGTATGAGATAAAGAGAGAGTGACAGAGAGTTGGTAAAGGTAAGTCTAATTTCTGAAATATCGATGGAAGAGTGCGCCTCTGAAGAAGAAGGTTTAGACAGAGAGAGATAGATAGAAAGAGGGTGGGCTAGCGTGAGA
Organism: Drosophila hamatofila; assembly: GCA_035045345.1. NCBI lineage: Eukaryota > Metazoa > Arthropoda > Insecta > Diptera > Drosophilidae > Drosophila > Drosophila hamatofila. The sequence goes on along the minus strand of JAWNPA010000020.1, from coordinate 1,750,770 downwards.
AAGAGAGGCACAGTTAAGAAGAGAGTGAGAGTGGGACTGTAAAGGGAAAGTAGGGTTAAGTCAATTTTCTATTATATCTTTGAAAAAGTGTTTCTGAGATAAAGGGAGAGAGAGAAAGCGACTACAAGAGAGTATGAATAAGGGAGAGAGAGAGAAAGATACATTGAAAGTTAGATTAAGAGTAAGAGCCAGGAAATAACAGAGCGAAAGAAAGAGGGAGTGAAAGAAAGAGAGAGTGACGAATAAGGTAGGCAAAGTTAGATAAATGTTCTATAAGATCTGTGGATACGTATGCCTAAATGAGAAAGTCAGAGCAAGAGCGAGAGAGCGGGTGAGGATCGATAAAGATAAGTTAAATCAATATAATATCTAACAAAGTATATCAACTTTAATGCCAACAAGGTAAGCATACAGCACTTGAACTTTATATACATATTTTATATTGTATCATATGATTTAATTTGACTAATGCATTGAGAATGATTCTCTAAAAGTCTTCTCTTCTCTTTTATATAAACTTAATTTAAATCGACAAACTTCATGCATAAGCCAATATGCCCACTAAAAAACTCAGAGCATAAAAATCCCACCTAAAACTACGAAATTATTATTAAAGCAACTTTATTTCAACTTTTCCCGCTTTTGCCATAACTTTTGGGTAATATCTTTTGTGAGACGGAGCTACACGGGCAGCACTTAATTTAATGATGGCTCGATCAGCTTTTATTAATGAAATTAAAGAAGAAAGTCATTGAAATATGGCAAAAGCGTGCGAAAACCGAGCGAAGCGGAAGTTGGTTCAAAACAAATAACAAAATAACCAAAACAAGTAAAGATTTGTTTTGACAGCAAAAACTTGAATCGAAAATGTGTTAAAGATTTGCCCTTGGCTAAGATCAGTTCAGATCAGATCTCAGACATATATCCGCCATGGCAGACGTCACACTGAGTCAGCCAAGATTGGATGGATCGGGTTTACCCCGTCGTGGCCGTCGGCAAAGTCGGCCAATGAAGGTTGTCACGCACCTGACGAAGTGTTGTACATAGCAAATGCTTGAATTGAACTCTATGAATCAAGCATTTGCCATGGAAGTGTGTGGTGCAGTGGTGCGGTGGTAAGGTGATAAGGTGGTATGGTGGTGCGTGCATGAATGAGCTGCAGGCGCACCTTTTTAGAGTGAAAATGAACGAGTATTAGAAGTAAGCTACTCTAAACTAGCATAGGGCATAGAAGACAATCTTCTAGAATAAGTAGTCTGGAAATTGAGCTGGAAACGAGCCAATTCGACGTAGAAATAACAAATTTTTAAATTTAAATACCAACAAGAAAATTTACTTAGCTAAATTTGAAGTTAAAGCAAATATAGGACTTAATACTTTTTTCTAAATAATTTTTTAATTAATTTAAAAATTAGTTTAAATTAAATTAATGAATTTAAATAATTAATAAATGCTTCTTTTAAACGTTCTTATTCTTAATTACTGATGAAATAAAAATACAAATTTTTTAATAATTATTCTTTTTTTATTTGAATGAATAACAAAAAATACTGAAATAATCAAAAAAATTATTTAATTAAATCAATATATATTTCTTTATGAATATTTTATTATTAAATATTTATTTATTAAATATGTTTTTTAATTATCATATTAATAATTTATTCAAATTAATATGTAGTATTTTTTTTATAATTCCAAGCGGCCAAATATTTTGAAAAATTTAATTTCTTTAAGGAAAAAGTTGGGAAAGCACAACTAGAAACAGAAATATATAATAATATAGGTATAGAAACTGAAATCCAGTTAGTTAATCTTAAGAATAGTTAATTATTAAAAAATAAATAAAATGGAATGGTTCATGTTTCCACAAATTGACATAAAGGTAAGTAAAACCACAGCCTGATATAAAAACCAGGTTTCTGAACCAAACACATAATAAACTCAGCATAGACAATCAACTGAATCATAGAGCATTAAGTTGCCATCGAACTTCCGTTGCACGAGTCGTGCATGCTCGTGTCACGACACGAACTTAACTACCGAAAAAAAGAGTTCAAATGGATTTCAAAATTCCCAACGAGAAACCGAAAATTCACATGCGTCAGTTTCTCGAAATTCGCATGCAACATGTTGGATCGAACCACCGACAGAGCCAAGCCGAGCAGAGCACCACCATAACAAGCTGGGCACCACTATGAGCTCTGGTACTGTGCCAACGATAGCTCAAATGAGCTTTGTTCGCCGTTCAAGTCGCACGCGAATTTCAAAATACGTTACGAGAGAAATTCAAAGAAATTCAAAGTGAAAATCAAATTTACGAGACTGTCTTCGTGTGAGTGTAAATACATACATACATATACATATATATATTTATGTGTGCTTGTGTATCTGTGCAAGTGAAATTGTGAAAATCGCAAATTAAAGCCCAGCACCTAAAAAGTAAGAAAATAGAAATAAAAGTAATAAAAATACGCGCATACCAGAGAGCCAAGTGCACTTGGATTAAAGCACAAAATCGCAACTAGAAATAGTTTCACTTTTCATTGGATTAGCTGCACTCTGATTGGAATTCGTACTCTGATTGGACAACAGGTTTGTTGAGCAATAATTCCTTCTCCCCCTCCTCGAGCTTCAAAACTGAAATCGAAACTGGGAAACTTTTATGGGCACACTCATAAATATGTCGTCTGCCAATCTTGAACACTTCAATCTATATCCAAAACTCAGTTTCTTTTTGACTTTTTGGTTAGCTCAAGGCAACCCGCTGGCATTTTGTTTCGTACTCAACAATGAATAACGAGCAGCGCGCATTAGCTTAGCCAACAACACACAACCAATTCGAACTTTTAGGCAAATATTTTGCGCACTCTTACGAAGGTCAATTCAATAGCAGCCATAAAAAAATGATTCAAAACTATTCAAAAAAGAAATAATAATAATAAAATATAATAAACGATAAACGATAAAATATAATAAACAATTTTTAAAATATTTCTTTAAATTCTATTTAGAAACAATATAAAATTTTATAAAAATAAAAAGAAATTTTTAAATTATTTATTTAAATTAGCTTTACACATATAATAAATAAAATTAAATGTTTTAATAAAATAGTTTTTAAATTTAAAATATTTAAAAATAAAATTGACTTTTAAATTAAATTAAATTTTAAATATTATATATATTATTATATATAAATGCATATAATATGTTAAAATTTAATTCAAATAATTAAAAACAAAATATGTACAAAATTTGTTCAAATAATTAAAAGCGAAATTTTTGTTATAATGAATCAATATTTTTTTTTTTTTTTTTTTAACTGAAATTCTAGAAATATTTATAAATTTCAAGCCATTTTTTTAGATTTTTCAATTTTTTGAATTTAACTTTGGCAAATCTCAGATTAAAGTTTTTCTATGTTATTTTTTTATGTTAACAAAAAATAGATTTAAGCCTTATAAAAATTAGCTAGTTGGAAAAACAAGTGCTAACAACAGAAGACAAAGAATTAACTAAAGAGTAGAGACTTAAATAAATGTTTGAAGAATCTGCTTTTTATCTCCTCACAACAACAATTACCATAAATAGCATTGTTTTTTTTAAGCTTCATCAATCTCTCAAGGCCTGCGCTTAACATATAATTTAATAACAGAGAAATAATCCAAGTTAAGCCGATTTCAGCTTACTCTCAATTTTCATCTACAGTTTTCAATTACAAATTACTCTGAGCACATATGACAATCTAAGACTTTTTCGTCATACTTTATCGATACACTGGAAAAATAATAGCCGCATGACATCATATTGTAATTAAGAGTGGTAAAAATCCACTCAAATAGGCTTATTACCCAATAATAATAAACAAACATTGTAAATGGGCGCAGCAGTGCGCAGTGGTGGGTCCAAAGCGCGATACGGACAATTTACAACTCGGCCCAAAAAAATAAAAGATATAAAAAATTAAAAACCCCAACTTTAACAGCTTTAAAGCCCAGCAAAGCACCGTTAGACTGTGGAAGACTTAAGCACTTGGAAGCGTTTCGCAAGTGAGTGCACACGCAATAATAACTGTAGCAGAAAACCGTGCAAAAACCCAAAAAAAAGTAACCGAAACAAAAGCCAAAAAGTCAAGAAATGAATCAGCTCTGACCGAATTTGGAACAGCTTTCAAATGCTTAAAAAGTCTGGGCGCTCAGACACCTCAATTTCTTGGGCGGGCAACATTTCTGTCAGTATTTGGCCAAAGATTCTTTCTCAAGCGAGCTTGAGAGCTTGATTAGTATTTGAGTTCAAGCTTCTTCCTAGCTAATTGGTTAATATTTCAGTGGGGCCTCTAATAAAGATTCTCTCTCCATAATTGAGAGCTTTATTAACGATCTAACAGTACAGGGGAAAGGTGCTCTCTTCTAGCTAATAATACAATGTTTTTCTTGTTCCTTGATCAAAGATTCTCTCTCATTCCCTTTGATAGCTAATATAACAATATTTTATAGGTTCATTTTGAAAGATTCTTTGTCGTTACTAATAATATAATTTCCTTACATTTCTAGCAATACAATGTTAAAGATTCTCTCTTACCACTAATACCTTAATATTTCGTTCAGTGCTCAAGTACTTTCATCCAACAAAGATTCTTTCTCATTGCCTGTAGCTTCACATAGACCCCTTGCGATACTTTTCTCTGTCAGCACCTGTCCGTAGGGATTCTCTCCCTTTCTCTCCCTATATAGTGTGCCCATCCCAACAGCTGTTTGGCATGTGACCTCATTTCACCAATCGTTAAACTTTACACTCTACTAACTGTCATACGGCTTAGGGCCAGGCCAAGCATAGCAAAGCAGCTAATGTGACAGGGTCAACAGTGTTTTAACAGTGCCTGCAAGAAATTCAATGACAAACACCGCAAGCTTAGCTAGTTTATTTTAGTTAGGTTTTTGGCCATGGTGAAATCTTTTCATCTCTAAAAAAAAACAAAAGCAAAAAACAAACAAAAAACAAAAAACATTTGCAAACAACGGGGAAAAATCGCCTCAAGTTCAAGCAAAGCGTGAAATTTCATTTTGCAGCCAAAATGAGGGAAAATCTTGCAGGTGAACGAAATGCTGTTTGGCCTGGTTTAAGGTGGGACCTTACAATAGCCCACAACAGTGGAGCAAAAAAAAAATATCTAACTGGAAAGAACAGTTGACTGAGTGTAATTAGAGTCTAAGTACACAGATACCCTTGGCATATATGGGTTATATGGGCTTAAGTTAAAACTAAAAAACTTCGAGAATTTCAAAATGTTTGTGTTTATATGATATATATGATATGTATATGATATAGTAGTTAATATATTGAGGTCAACTTTTATACTTTTAGAAATAAAAAACTATATTTGCCATGTTTAAACAACAGTTGTATATTCGATTTATAAGTTATAGGGAATGAATCCCTTTAGATTAGATTCCAAATGTTTATCTTTAGCACATATGATATAAAAATTAAAAAAAATATCACATATGATAAAAAAATAAAAATCATTTTCTCATATATAGAAAACAGAAACTCTATTTCTAATGCTTTAAAAGCATACTTGGAGTAGAGAGCGATTAAGAAATAAAGAAAAATTAAAAATGAAATTTGGGTTGTTTTAAGTCTAAGAAACAGGGCTACATGACTATATTATGGCTTAAATATATACAGATATGGGCATATATTCATATAAATCAGCAATATAAATAGGAATAGCCAGGGATATATATAAATATAATAAAATACAATATGTATATTCAAGAATACTAATTCATGCTATAATCTATATAAACCTAATAATATAATATATATAATACAACATTAGTAAACTTTGAAATCTTAAAATCTTATCAAACGAACTAGACATAAAAATAAAGAAATGCAAAAATTTCGATATTTATACACAACTGAGCCCCAATTTCTTTGAGCTGTTAAATCATATTCAAAACTATATACATAATGAAATAACAGGCCTTATTGAATATTTTTGAATATATTATTTTTATAGCAAAATAATATTGATAACTACAGCGAGCGCTGCAGTTTTTAGTTATCAGAAATAGTATCAATCTTGCTGGGTCAGTCTTTACATAGCTCATTAGCAGTCTATGTTTACATACTTTTCTCGTATACTTATCATATATATACGATATCTAACCTGAGCTCCACTATAATGTGACTTACTCAATATACAAACGAGGCTACCCTCTACGAAAGTTTTCAAAGAAAATATCTGCAAAACATTTTCTATACCGTTTTTTGGCCTTTTTTTGGCTAGTTCCGTATTGAAATTTCATTGTTGTTGTTGTTATTTTTGTTGTTGTAGGCTGTAACGCTTTGTTCACAAAAAAATTGTTTGTCATTGTTGTTGTTGCAGCACGCTTGTCATATTTTTAAGTGCCCAAGAAAACACTTTTCACCTTACCAAAAAAAAAGAAGACGAAGCAAACAAGCAAATGACTTAGGCAACGAACTTTTTTTTTTTTGATTATTTCAACTCCAATTGGATTTTATTAGCCGATCAGCTGTTTAGGCCAGCTGCTGCTGCTGTTGGCTATGTGCATTATAATTAGTGAAAATAAATCGTCGTGTGATTAAAGCTGAGCGACGTCGTCATCATTGCTGGCAATGGACCGGAAAACGCACGAAGAGCGAGCCAGAGAGAGAGAGAGTGAGGGAGAGAAAAAAAGTGAATTTCTACAGTGCTGGCAAAAATATTGTATACACTGGCAGCAGCAATTGCGGCGACGCCAGCTGCCGTTGCTGAAGTTTGGTTGGCTGCTGCTTGGCAAAGTGAAAGCGCAGATTAATCACTCACCTTCAATGGTAGCAACAGCAGCAGCAACAACAACAGCTGCTAAATATTATGAGCCGTGCAGACAATGACTGCAGCCCGTGACCCGAGCTTTGTTCGTAGCCCCCCCTTCTTATCGGATTAGGCTTCCGCTTTGCCTATTGCGCAATAGTCTAGCAGCCATCAAGTAGTTCATATCTAACGAATTCTTTAGCCATTAAAAAAAAAAACAATAACAATAACATTAACAACAAAGTCTAGTGAAAGTATTTGTTTGCATATTTGCTTTTTTTGAATATTAATTTGAATTTCTCATTTTCTCATGCCCGGTTTCGGTCGCTGAAGCACAACGCCAGCGTGTGACGTCAAACGTGACACACAACATTACACACACACACACACACATACATACACACTCACACACACACACTCACACACCTTTGCATAGCTGTACTTAATGTTAACTCTCTTTTTTTCTTCTTTTTTTTTTGCAGCTGCTGCCACAAAAAACAGGAAATCTTTTTCCACCTTTTTTTGGCAACTTTTTTTTTTTTTGGATGTTTGCGTCTCGACATGCCGCTGCATTGTGAACAACGCTGGCTGAGGCTCTTCTCGCTGCTGCTGCTGCTGCTGCTCGCGCTGCAAGCTGCGCAGGGCAAGCGCTCAACTGGTAAGTGGAACACCGAAAATGTAGGCGTGGCAGGGATAAAACGGGTAACTGCATGCCACACGCATGGAGGCAGGCAGGCATCAAGAGTCAATGACTGCTAGCGCCATATGCCAGATGGGGAGCTAACAAGACTTTGTAGTTAAAGTTGTGACTCAGTGAAGATCTTAGAGAAGAGGTGTAAAAGTTAGATATATATGTATATGTATTTATATCTATATATTCTTAATGACTATCAGTTCTCTAACAGTTTGTCCAGCTTAAGGCAAACTTTATTGCTCCAATCATATAGAAAAGTGTTGTACTTAGGTTAGTAAGTTATTAAAGAAACTTTTGATGTTTAAGCTTATTGAAGAGCAATCAAATTAGTTTACTCTTATTATGATTTGCTTTTTAAAACATACAAGTCATCATGAGCAAAATTTATTGACTATCTGCATTGACAATACATCATTACACTCTTATAATTTCGCATAATTTTTTTAATACATTTTGGACTTCATACATTTTTATATGCATATCTACAGAGGTGATGCTATCTACTTAACTTAACTACTAGCTTAACTTAACTTAATGCCAAAACTAATGGAATAGCTTAGCCCAATGATAATAGAGAGAGCGATGATTGAAATAGCTAGGCAACTAAGTTGCTTATAATATAAATTATTTAATTTAGCCAATCATTTAATTAGTTAATTATTGGATCAACAATTCTATGATAATAAGTTCTATGATGGTAAATCTGGTGAAATTTACAAATTTGTATGAGTTTAGTTTTGTAAATTTTACTAGATTTCAGAAAATTATTATTGATTAAATAATTAACTATTAACTAGTGATTAGTCAAGTTAAATAATTTATATTTTGAATATATATAGCAAGACTACAAAATTTTTCTAAGCTCATTAAATATTGGAATTTAAGGAGTATTGCTGAGATACCAAGCAAAAATCTTGATGAGAGAGTATTCTTGCGAAGAAGTCTAAAACTCAGGCTGAGCTTTTGCTTTGAGAAATTCAGCTTGTATGTATATGCATGCCTGTTTAAACATATAGCCAGGACAGATGCGAGCTAGCTTGCTTAAAGTAACAGCAAAAGTTCAAGTCTCTAGCTTTTATAGGTCCTGAGATCTACATATGTATATACTTTATGGGGCTTACTCCGATTTTCCATTTTTATTGGCTCCAGGTGTAAGTACTTTTGACTGTCAATGTCCATGCCACAGCTCTACAACCTCTTAGCAAGTGTATTTAGAGTTCGTCCAACTTTACTTAACCGTTCTTTCTGGTTTCTTGACTCAGTTTTGTTTTTTGTAGTCGTGTTTTTTTTTTTTTTTTGGTCAGTCAATGAACCCCGCCGATCGCTGTGTCTGTTTATGTGGAGCAAGTTGCTTGGATCGTTAAAAGGCAATTGCAAATGTTGCAAAATGCATGCGGCAATTAGCGTGTTTGGGAAATTCGTGTAGAACACGGCGAACGGGCGCTAAATATAGCACGGCCATCATTAAAAAGCGCTTAGCCTGGGGGCCCACAGAGAGAGAGACTCAAAGCACGAACTTGAAATAGACTGGCCGAAAAGCCGTTACAAACACACACACACACACGCACACACACATAGTTGCACAGCTGGCTAGAAGAGGAAGCAGACACGGTATGAGTATGTCAGCCGGTCAGAGCAAGTGAGCCTAGCGGGGTCTCTGCCGGCTGTTGTCTATGCGGCTTTTGTTTTCGTTTTCGTTACGCTTACGAACGAAAGACTTAGGCGACAAACTTGATTTCGCTCGCCCTGGCAAAGTAGAATAAATCACGTTTCCCACTGCCGCCGCTTTTATCATTTTTCTTTTAATTGGTTTTTGTTTTCATTCATGAAGCGACAACCGAATGCCATGCGAGACATTCGATCGAAATACCAAAATCACAAATACAACTCGAGGCACTGCCAAAAAAAAAAAAAAAAAATTATATACACAAAAAAAAACACAGAAACTTTCATTTAATTTCTGGTGAAAAGAGCTAAAAAAAAAAAAGTATGCAAGCAAGCAAAAAATAATATCGTGGTAAAAATTTAGCAATTAACATAGCAGTGAAAATGCAAGCCGGATGTTTGTATGACAATAAAATAAACATGCTTTTAAGATAGAGATACAGGCATACTTAAAAATATTTATATATGTATATAGAGGGATGACACATTGCAAAAAAGGCATATGGAGAGCGAGACTTGACTAGGATCTGATAAGAAGTGTGCATATATATATATGTATATATAGTTATAAACATATATATCATCATATTAATAGTAAACTAAAACATTATTCATTTATACATCAAATTTTGTCAATAGGAAGCAAAGGTTGGGCTTAGCATATAAATCTATATCTATATAAAAATCTTGCTTTAAAATGTGAAGTTTTCATTGAGTCTTGTCACATATAAAACATTTATATATTGTATATATTATAAAGAAATAATAGAGAAATGAAATGCTCAGACAAAAGCCAGAACCTAAAAGAATAGCAATTATCAGTCCTTTTGAGGTTCCGTTTTCTCGAGTGCATTTGCAAAAGTAGCACAAATTCAGAAAGAATTTTTAAGTCCTTATTCATTATTTCATATGATAAAAACTTGACAACAAATTTTATTTTAACTAAGAAACATAGCTGACATTTCTATGCTGAATTCGCATCTGTAACCAGAGAGAGAGTGAAAGAGACAAAGAGGGAGAGATAGAGAGAGAGAATGACAGATAAATAGATATAGAGAGCGATAAGGTACAGAGAGGAAATGAGGTAAGTGAGAGGTAGGAGGAGAGAGAGAGAGTTATATAAGGATATAAAGATATAGGCAGAGATAGGAGAGAGGAGAGAGAGAGACATAAGGGGAGAAGATAAGAGAGGGAGATAAGAGAGAGAGAGAGAGAGAGAGGGTGAGAAATATAGAGCGAGCATGATATATAGCATGATAGAGAGGTAGAAGGAGAGAGAGGCAGATAGAGCTCTTCAGTAAATTCTGCAAAAAACTCTCGAAAACCTTTAAGCTTATTAAAGTTTAAATCGGATACAGATTCAACGCGCCCAATAAACTTCTACATGGAGAAAATAAAATCTAGGTTTTTGTTAGAAAATGTCAACAAATTATGTTCGCTTGCTTAATTGAAAGAAGTATTTATAGTGAAGCTAACAGCCTCAACTATGAGATGGTAGACTTTGGTATAACATTGTACTCGTATTACTGAGTGATCTAATTCTAGAAGAAAGCTCCAGCTGTACGTCTTTTATTAGCTATAGATGGAAATTGAAGTCTTCAACATATATATTTATATTCAATATTTATTATATTCATTATTAAAAAAAAAATGTAACTTAATGAATTAGTTTCTATATAAAGTATAGAGATTATATTTAGAAGGGTTTTATATAATACAAAAAAGTATATATTACATTACTGAAAACTTACTGAAAAACTTGACTTTAGCCTACGAAAGCAAAAGAAACTTTCACTTTCCTGATTACTCAAATTGTTAGCTCATAGCTGACTTCCGCTGGCAGATGATCTATTCACATATGCCCTGAGGGTCAGCTTGGGTCCGTCAACAGCTCCATTATCGAATGCATATCGAATGCATTACGTGAACTGTCCAAATGCAATTGGACAGCCAGACAGACGACAGACGAACTGAAACTCAGCGAGCGCGTCGTCTCGACTTTTGCGAAATGCCAAAAGGCAGCGTTGCGTATAAGACTCAACCACGGTAAGGGAAGACTGCAGAGGGGTTGAAGGGGGGGAGTGAATTAGTTAAGAGCCATATGATGTGCCTCACACAACAATTACATAAGCAGCGAGCGAGCAATAGACAATGACTGTGCCTTATGTAGAATGCTCAAAGCAAAGCATCCGTCGGTTGGCGTTAATGGTTCAGGCCATTTCAGTTAATTGCGCATACGCCGCTTTGGCCAATAGCAAACGCAATGCGAATACAAAACAAAAACAAAAACAAAAACAAATAAAAGCGCTCACAATGTTGGCCCTGAGATAACCAACAAATAACAGTCGACAACAATTAACAGCTGCCATTTGTGCACAATTTTTAATAAGTACACTCCATATAGTCGATAGTAAATACTGCACTCGATATAGTGAATTCTGTACTCATTAAAAATTGAGTTTTTTTGGAGGTTAACATTACTGCAAACTTGTATGACAGGTGGCTGTATTAACCATTTTTCCTTGGTATCAGAAAGTTTGTTCTAAATCGATAAATATCGATTGGTTGCAGTGGAGCTAGTTGAACATCTTAAGTGCTGAGAATAACAGTTTACATTTTTCATGATTTGTTTATTACAGTCAACATAATCATAATCAGGTTTTTCATGTACACAAAATTATCGATAAGTATCGATATGAGTTGAGCTACTTATTTCTTATATTGAATGACTTATATTGAATGAATATTGACATCTGATTATGCGGCTTTTACTTAAGTTCATACACAAAATTTGTTGTAGTTTTTTCGTAGATTAAAAATCGAGAAATATTGATTAGCATCTATGATATGACTTTTCGGCAATTTAAAAAACATTACATACATATTTGCTACAAGTTATATTTATATATTTAATTATACAGTTTCTATGCAAATCGATACATGTATCGATATTTTCTTATCATATATTGATTTATTTACGTAATGAACTAAAATTGATTTTTTTTTTATGTATAATAAATATATATAATAAAAGTCATAATTTTTGTTTGATAAATTCAATTTGATATATGGATAAATATTGATTATATTTTTCGATCTTTCTACTAATGTAGTTTTAGCTAGCTTTATACATATACAAAACTTTACAAACAACTGCTTATATATAAATATTATTGCGTGATTTTGCAACAATTTAATTAGTTTTTCTACAAATCGATATATATCGGTATATGCTATTTTTCGGGTTTATATAAGGTATTTGAAAAGCTAGGGCATTTATAGATGAAAGTAGATATGAAATGAATTTTATTAATAAATCGTCCATAGTTCGATAGCCCAAACAAATCCTAAGCTAGTACATACGAACCAAAAAACCTTAGCTCATCTTACATATTCAACGTGTTGCCTCTCTTAAGCTCTTTACTAGGTATCTGCTGGTCAATCACACTCGACTTGCACTCGCTTACACTTTGCTGCCTGTTTGTCGTTTCATTCACAATAAACGCGTCACGTTCGCAAAAGTGAAACTGACTTTGCAGCTGGGTTTTTTCTTCACCTTTGCTTAGTTGAATAACACGAAAGTATGCCAAGCGCCCCCGTTGACTCACCCAACCCCTTGCCCTCTTGCCACCCTCTCTACTTGCAGCCAATTTAACAGCCTGTCAACATTTGAGACGTGCCGAGGCGCGACGTGCCAAGGCTCTACAACCGGCAGGAGGCGCCGTAGCTGGCGCTGTGCGCATACCACGTTGCAGGAAGACCGGGGAATTCGAGAGCGTCCAATGCGCCAATGAGCGCGCTGGCGAGGATTGCTGGTGCATCGATGAGTACGGCGTGGAGCTGCCAGGCAGTCGGAATACCACGCGAGCGGGTGTTCAGTGCCAGGAGCCCAAGCACTGTGCTGCCTCCGCTTGCCGCATGTTCTGTCCGTCCGGCTTTGCGCGTGATCCACAGACAGGCTGCTCCGTGTGTCGCTGCCGTGACCCGTGTGATGGCTTAGAGTGTCCGCGTGGTCAGACCTGCCAGCTGCAGGAGGTGCAATGCAAGTCGGAACCCTGCCCACCGCTGCCCACCTGCAAGAAGGCGCGCTCGCTGGCCAACTACTGTCCGGCCGGATTACCCCTGGCCATTGAGGATAGCGTCAGGCCTTTCTTGTGTGGACTGGATGCCGGCAAGCCACAATGCCCGCCGCTCTATCAGTGCCTAGTGGAGTCTGGAAATGATTATGGCGTCTGCTGTCCCAGTGCTTTGACCTTCCAAAAGCCCGGCGTCTGTCCGGCTCCCGAGCAATCGACGTATACGGAACGCACGGGCTACATGTGTGGAGCACCCTGCAGCCACGATCTGGAGTGCCGTAATCTGGAGAAATGCTGCTTCACCAAGGGCTGCCAGTTCAATTGCCAGCAGCCGCAAAATATGACCGGCTGCCATCAGGCCAAGGCACTGGCCGACATTCTAGCCCTCAATGAGCGCGAGGGGCGTGGCTATGTGCCCGACTGCAATGGACCCGGCGGACAGTATACGCCACGTCAGTGCTCCCGCAACGGACTCGTCTGCTGGTGCGTGGATCCTCGCACCGGGCACAAGATCAAGGAGTCCATGGGCGCCGCGAACAGTGTCAACTGCGATGGCTGGGAGAACATGATCAGTCGCTCGTATGCACGCAGCTTCCAAATGGAGCAATGCGATACGAACATCTGCGCCGCCGTCTGTGAATACGGATTCAAGGTGAGTTTGAATGAAAAACCCAATTTTCTAGACAGCTCATCATTATCTCTCCCGCTTATAGAACGATCACAATGGCTGTCCCACCTGCGAGTGCTCGGAGCCCTGCGAGGGCTTCAAGTGCGCCCTGGGCTCACATTGTGAGGTCGCCACGGATCCCCTCTGTGAGTCCGGCTCCTCGCTGTGCGCCTCTTGGCCCGTTTGCAAACCGGATCTGGCCTACTCCAATCCCTGTGACATCGGCACTCCACTCACGGACACGGTCAGCGGCGAGGTCATGTATTGCTTCGAGGAGCGACAGGCGCGCAGCTTCCAGCCCACAGCGTTCTTTGAGCCCGAGCCAGAGTCGAAGCAGGGTCGCTCCATGAGCAATCACATCATGTGCCCCGAGCAGTACAAGTGCACCAAGCTGCATCGCGAAGCGGAGAGCGTCTGCTGCCCGCTGCCGGAACAGACCACAGCCGCAGGAGAATCAGAGGATCAGCCAACAACAAGACAGCAAACCAGTAAGTTCTGATCAGTGATTTCATTTCAGTCATTTACTCAATCAACTCGGTCAATCAAAAATCATCATATCAAGCAATCAGTCATGTTCTCATTCATATTGACATATAGCCAATCAATCAATTGAGATATGTGTCATTCAATCGCTCAATCTGTATGTCAATCAATCAGTCAATCAGTCAGTCAAAAGATTTGTCAATGAATCATTCATTCACTGGATCAATCTATATGTCAATCAATCAGTCACTCAAAAGATTTGTCAATCAATTATAAATTCACTCTCAATCAGACGTTTACTCAATTAATATATATGTTAATCATTGTCAGTCATTTATTAAATCAAAATATCTGTCTATAGATCAATGACTCATGCAATCAATCTGTCGGTCAATCAAAGTACATACATATATGTATATCAATCATTTACTCAATCAATTAATACTCTATCAATAACTCTGTTAATTAATTTAATTAATATATATGTTAATAATTGTCAGTCATTTATTCAATCAAAACATCTGTCTATAGATCAATGACTCATGCAATCAATCTATCGGTCAATCAAATGACATATATGTAAATCAATCATTTACTCAATCAATAGATTCCTCAATTTACTTACTCGCTCCAAAATGTCAATCAATCAATCAATCGATGCTTTCTCCCCATTCCCTTTGCAGTGTGCGAATATCTGCGTGACTTCTCGGAGCGCATGGAGGGCACCGAGGCTGGAATGCAGCTGGCAATGCCGGCGCCGCGCTGCACCGACGAGGGCGACTATGCGGGACGGCAGTGTGAGCTGCGCAAGATTCGAGTGACGCGTGCGGAGCAGCGCCAGATCCTGGAGCAGAACACAATCAGACGGATGCGGATGCTCCTGGCCGGGGCGAAGCGAAGTCGTCGGGACACGGAACGCCTGAAGCTCTAC
This sequence comes from Drosophila hamatofila, assembly GCA_035045345.1. NCBI lineage: Eukaryota > Metazoa > Arthropoda > Insecta > Diptera > Drosophilidae > Drosophila > Drosophila hamatofila. The sequence goes on along the minus strand of JAWNPA010000020.1, from coordinate 1,735,428 downwards.
CGGGTGGACGACAGCGCACTGAAGGTGCAGGTGGCAACGGGAGGAGCGAGAGCGATGCCGCCTGCTCCTGCTCCTGCTCCTGTCCACGGAATGGGACGCAGCGCCAAGGTGATCGATGTGGGCGCCGTGGAGCAGCAGCTGTTTGCAACGGACTTCAAGAAGGTGGCGACGGCTGTGAAGCGAACGACGCCAGCGGACGAGGACATGGTCGAGATGGAGGTGGAGCAATGCTGGTGCGTGGACAGCTTCGGCACCGAGATACCCAAGTCGCGAGGCTACAATGTGAGCGACGAGAGCTGCCAGCAGCTGAGGGAGCAACTGGACTGCCTGGACCTCACCTGCCGCATGGGCTGCGAATATGGCTTCGCCCTGGATCCGCACACCCGCTGCCCGGCCTGCCAGTGCCGCGATCCCTGCGAGAATGTGGACTGCGGCGCGAGCAAGGAGTGCCGCATTGTGGACGTCAGCTGCGAGGGCGAGTACTGCCCGCCGGTGCCGGCCTGCCTGCCCCGCAAGCCGGGCCAGTGCCCCTACCTGGTGCCGCCCGGGCCGACGGACAACCTGGACACCAACGTCTGCAGCTACGAGTGCCGCACGGATGCCCACTGCGAGGGCACGCGGCGCTGCTGCTCGAATGGCTGTGGCACGCAGTGCGTGGAGCCCCAGCTGAAGACCGCCTGCCAGCACCTGCAGTCCATACAGCTGCACCAGAGCTCCGAGCTGGGCATTCCGGCACGGCAGATGAGCATCGCCCAGTGCGATCCGCAGACGGGCAAGTGGGAGCAGGTGCAGTGCACACCCGATGGCAACTGCTGGTGTGTGACGGAGCAGGGTGAAGAGCTGCCCGGCACACGAGTCAAGGCACCCGCCACGCCCACCTGCACAGCCAACTCCAGCCATGCGTGCAGCCCCTCGAACTGCTCCTCCGCTTGTGACAGTGGCTTCCAAACGGATGAGCACGGCTGCCCCACCTGCGAGTGCCGCAACTACTGCGCCGAGCTGAGCTGCGCCAGCGACGAGGAGTGCCAGCTCATCAGCGTCGAGTGCGTGGACACGCCCTGCCCCAAGATGCCCATCTGTGTGCCCCGACGCGACTCCGTCTGCGCCGAGGGCAAGCCCCTGCAGCAGGGCGAGCAGGACGTCAGCTGCGGCCCGCACAGCGAGCAGGAGAGCTGCCCCACCACGCACACCTGCCAGCTGAATCCGGTGAGCAATCGCGGCGTCTGCTGCTCCAAGACGCGCGACGTCTGCTTCGAGTCCATGGACGCCCAGTGCCTGGCCAGCGGCCAGAGCGGACGCAACATCACACGCTATCGCTTCAGTCCCAAGGCCAACAAGTGCTTGGCCATCCAAATCGATGCGGATGCAGCTGCCTGCCAGACCAAGAATCTGTTTCACAATGAGCTGGCCTGCCATGCCGTCTGTCCAGGTGAGTGCAGTAGCTAATGAAGGTATACTTCAATTCTAACTCTCTCTCTCTCTCTCTCTCTCTCTCTCTCTCTCTCTCTCTCTCTTTAGTGCTCACGCCTTGCGAACGTCTGAAGCTAAAGAATGGTCTGGCTGCCCAGCGCACTGGGCACTCCTCTGTCTGGTTCCAGCCACGCTGTGATCCCATCACTGGCCACTGGAGTCCCGTGCAGTGTCTGGGCAAGCAGCCAGCTCTGACCAAGCCCAGCTCCTCGACTCCCAGCTCTCAGATTGTTAGTCGCGCCTTTGCCAGCAGCAGCACTGAGATGCCCTCGGAGCAGCTGGCCAGTCCATATGGCGTCTGCTGGTGCGCCGATCGCAAGGGTGCGCCGCTCAAGGGCACGCTGACCCGGGACACGGAGCCCATTTGCAATAGTCGACAGGCGCGTGCGCGCAAGCAGCTGGAGCCAGCCGATCCGCTCATGGAGCAGCTCATCGAACAACTCACTCTACTCAATGATGTCAACAGCTTGGATATGGATCTGAATTTCGATGAGATGGAGGCACGCCTGCAGCCCACGGAGCGCAGCGTGGAGCTGACCCACTCCCTACTGGACTCCCAGCTGTCCGTGGAGACGGCGCCCATGCAGCTGAATACGACGCGCTGTCGCGCGATGGCCGCCACGGCCACGTTCCCGGTGAGCTGCGATGCGGCGGGCGCCTTTGAGCCGCTGCAGTGCAGTGAGCGCAGCTGCTGGTGTGTGGATGCCGCTGGCAATCAGCTGCCGGCGACGCACACCTTCCAGCTGGGCGACAGGCACTGCAGCCATGTGCCCATCGAGTCCGTCTCCATTGAACTGCACATGACCAACAGCTCGGAGCACGGAGCACGCAACGTCTACGATGCCATACGGCGGGAGCTGCAGCAGCTGCTCGGGTCGGCCGTGGAGAATCTGCGCGTCCAGGAGAACTTCGACGGGTCCGTCATTGTGCGCTTCGAGCTGCACAACGAGGACAAGGTGGACATGGCCTATGCCATCGAGATGGCCATTCAGTCGGGTGGCTTCCGGCTGCTGGGCAATCGCTTCCAGCCCGACCTGACGCGCTCCCACTTCATCCATCGCACAGCAGCGCCCGCAGTGGCTCAGGCGGCCACCGCAGCCACCGATGAGTCCGTCCAGTTGGCCATGTTCGTCATGGCCAGCTGCTCGGCCTTCCTCGTCAGCGTCTTCGTGGTCTACGTGATGCTGAAGCGTGGATGGCACAAGACGGGCGCCATTCACAAGAACGCCTACGACTATGCGGGGGGCGTGGCAGGTGGCTGTGAGAAGCCATCGGAGTACTCCCTGCCCATCTTCGTGCTGGACGACACGCTGCCGGAGAGCATGAAGCCAGCGAAGGCGTAGAGAGAGGCGTGCTTGGGGGCGTGGCAGCCGTTGGCTTCTGCTTCAGCTGCTTCTTCTTGGTTTTTAAGTTAGTGCAAAGAATTTGTAAATAAATCTTTCGGGCAGCAGACGAGATTTGATTGGGGGATAGCCAAGCCAACTTATCATATCAAGTTTATATAAACTATACTATATGTATTTCCTAGACACTTAAGACGACTAATTTATGAATAAAGCTTTATGAACGAACTTGGTATTTAATTAATTATTTGTGTTTTTAAATCTTTTTCCACCCATATTCCATGAGTTAGAGTGAATTGTTCATAGGCTCACAGATTAGATTAAAAATTAATGATTGATTTTTTAATCATTTTGAAAGCGAATTTTTCTTAAGTTTCCTCATTTTATAGCAGATTGGATTACAGCTTAGAGAGTAACTCCTAGTCGATCGACATGGAATAGAACCTCAACTAATCATCAGTAAGGAGAAATTTCATCTTTAACTTGTATTGATCATTTCTCCTGTTTTCCACTGGTCAATGTGAATTTACCCTAAATTTTTTATAGTTATAGTATGATTAGGATGAAGTGTATGTAGGAAGTGTGTATGTGTATAGGTGTAGTACAATTAACAGGGTATTTTTTAGTCGGTCATTGTAATGTAAAGAGCTAACTAGTTGTCAAATTGATCTATTTTTTCAGCTACAAAATTAATTCCCAAATGACCGACCATTCTATTTTTTATACCTATAGCAACATATGAATTTTTATTGAAAATGGTCTTTAGGCAAATGTATGCAACCGCCAAAAGGAGGCGTGGCATACCCCATGAAGTATATATTTTCGTGATTGGCACGAAGAGCTGAATCAATCTAGCAATATCTGTCTGTCCTTCCTTACAGAAATTCTAAATACTTGTTCCTGTATAGCATACGCAGTACGAGCTTAAGATTTGCTTTCGATAATCCATCCCATTTCCGTATTACCGTTAATATTCGAATTTTTAATTGATTTGGATTTTAAAGCGTAGCTTGAATACCTCAAAAGATGGAAATATCTAATTTGTAGTGTAGGTTCTATTAACGATTACATTTGGATACATAACCCTTTACCCTAAATTTGGAAAAAAAGAGATACGGATAGGCAGACGAACATTGCACAAAACTTACTTTTCACTTTTGTGAATGAGTATACAAAATTATTTTAAGTAATAGAAACTGAATAGATTTCCATAATTTCCCCTAAGCTATCATGCTTTCTTTTATATTTTAAAGTTACTATATAGTCGATCCTAAACAACTAGAGCCTGCCTTAAGGGGTATACTAATGCTGATATATGTCTTAAGTTCACTTTATTTCCATTTACAAATATATTGTATTTAATAAATCCACGTACATTCCAATAAATATAATATCCAATAAATAGCTAACCACATTCCGCCCACCTCTCAGACTCAAATATAGATATATTGCTACATCTAATCACACTCCATAAATATACATAGAATAAATACAAATTAGTCAGCAAACAGTTTGGATTTTAATATTTAATAATACGTTTTTGGCACACATATTCCAATATAATGATCCGTTTCGATCTGATGCGATCTGCAACATAAATCATCGTCGTCAATATGCATGCGCTTCAATAACATTCATAAATTTTGGCTTCACTTTATCAATAAATCAATCAATCAATCAATCAGTGTGTGTGTATGTAAACATTAAATAGATATTCGTAATCGTATTCTATATATATATAAATATATATATATATTTATATATATGTATATGTATATGTGTGTGTATTTGTATTTGTATAAGTGTATAGAGTAGGCTATATGCTAAAACGGCGCTGGATCTTAAAGAGTAGCGACCCAACATTCCGTTAATATCTCGAGAAAAAATAGATATAATTGAAATGATATCTCAAATGATATAGTATATGAATGTAAATATATATATAAATGTTAGTCGATATAAAATGTAATACTCATGGTTACAAATGGAATTGGGGCTTGTATAGAAATGCCATTGCTTATATGTTCAAAGTTCGTAGTTAGGATTGTTAAAAAAACAGTGTAGCAAAGTATAAAGAAAATATATATATATACTATATATATATATGTATATATCTATTGTTCGTTATGGACTATTTCTACTTAAAAACTATTAACATGCAATTGAAATATTAATATCTTTGAAAAACTTTGTATTTTTAAGTTTTTGTTTTTATACTCATTCTCGAAAGTGAAATGAGTATATTGGTTTTTTAGTTTAGTTTTAAGAAGCATGCATTTCTGAATATCATATTGTATAAGTGTGCTATAGAACGTTTATAATATATGATGAGCTGTTGTACAGTGAACACTCTGCCAAATGAACTTAGAGCTAACAAGGATATGGCGCATAAGAGAGAAAGTGTATTACGACTTTTGACAATTTTAAGTTGATATAAATTTAAAAAAAAGAAAAATTAAAAAAAAATTTTTTTTTGAATGTATCAACATTTTTTTTCAAAATTATACAAAATTGAAAAATTTTTTTTTTTCAAAAACTTAGACTTACTTTTTTTACAATTATTTTTTTCACTTCACTTCTTTCATTTTTAAAACATTATAGAATCATTTTTTTTTTTTTTTTGGAATGATTTACATTTAAAAATATATTAATTTAGAATTTAACATTCTTTTCAGCTTTCAGTTTTAAATTTAAAAATTTTTAATATTTTTTCAGATAATTAATTTAAAAATTTTTTTATAAGTTTCTGACAAAAGATATAATTATTTGTTATTAGATTTCTTTTTTCTTTGATTTAAATAAAAAAAAATTTTCTTTTACACTTTTCGACATTTTTTAAATACGTAGACTTTTTTGTTTACCTGTTGCTGTTTTCTGTTTTTTTTTTTTTTTTTTTGTCAATTTTTGATATTTTGTTTAAAGTAATTTTAGTTTCTAGATTATTTTAGCTTTTTCCATTTAACGAGTTTTTAGTTTAGTTTAGCCTTTCATTTAAATTTACATTTTTTTTTAGTTCCGAAATTGAGTTGTTTCCTTTTCTTTAAATATTTCCGTAACATTTGTTTTGTTGGTAAAAGTTTTTAAATTTCTTTTTCATAATTTTGTTCTGAACCTAAATCTTAATCAAATTTGTTTAATAAAATAAAAATTTCAAGGAAACTTATTTTGTTTTTAGCTCTTAGCTCTTAGCTATTCATTCGCAGAGTATTCACTGTACAATCCTAAGTGTGTGTGTGTGTGCATAGAAAATAAAATATTTTTTGGTTATAAATCTTAAAACGAAATGATGAATAAAAAAATACATATAAAGGTTGTTAGCGAGTTGAAATGGACAATTGGTATCGCATCTACTTGGCGCCAGCTGAGCCCCCAGCGTTGTTGTTGTTGCTGTTGGTGTTGTTATTGTTGTTGTTGTTGTTGTGGTTGTTGCGGGCATTTCGCTGGGCATTGCTGAAGCCGCCAAATGGAATGGACGCACGCTGATCCTCCATGCGACCGCTCTGCACCTTCATGATCAGCGAAAAGAAATCCTCATCCGGCACTGTGGTGCCCCTGCTGCCCGACTGACCACCTGTTGCACCACCACCACCACCACCGGCGGCGGCAGCTGCTGGCGCCTGCATCTGTGGCGCCTCCACATCCATGGTGACATTCGGACGTGGCAGCTCGGACCGTTGCTCCTCCAGCCGGGAGCCCTGGCAACGCATCAGCATGTCCAGGAATGCATCATCCGGCTGTTGATTGATGGTGGCACTCCTTGCCAATGGCGCATGCCCCAGAGCCGGCGGCACGCCCGACGAGGGCGACTTCAAGCCCGGCAAATTGGTGGGGTCCACGAACAGCGAGTTCTGCTGCACCAAGGGCTTGCGTGTGGCGCCCGTGGAGGCAGCAGCAGCAGCGCCAGCAACGCCGCCAGCGCTATTCAACTTGATGGAGCAACGCTGATCATCCATGCGCTTGGACTGGGAACGCGAGAGCATCTCGAAGAAATCGTCCTCTTTGGCTTTGGTGTGGGCGGCGGCATTTGACGCCTTGTGCTTCTCCTCCTGCAGGCGCTTGCCATCCGGCGTAATCTTGATCAGATCCAGCTGTTCCATGCTCTGGCGACGCACTCGAACCTGCAAAGGAATTTCAATTGATTACACTCTGAGACAAGGCTTCAGCTCAATCCCTTTTACCAAGCGTCCTTGTGAGTTCTCGGAGCCATCCGACTGATGTCCGCTGGCCGAATGATCCGAGGCGCTGGAACGCTCGTCATCCTGTGTGGGTGAATGCTCCGCCTCCGGCAATCCCAGCAGCTTGCGCAAGTCGGATATATTGACGCGCGCCGTGCTCTCGCCCACGGGATCATGCAGCTCCTTGGCCAGCTGCAAGTGGGATTCGGCGAATTCCAAAGCCTTCTCATTGTTGCCCATGGCCGAGTGGGCGTTGCCCAGTGACCAGCAGGCGCGCGCCTCTCCAATGCGATCGCCCAGCTCCTGGGCAATGGCCAAGTGCCGATGGTGATACTCAATGGCCGTGGTGAACTCATGGAGCAGTGTGTATGTGTTGCCCAGGCTATAGCAGGACTGTGCCTCCACCTCGCGCTCGCCCAGCTCCATGGCCAGGGCCAGGGTGCGCTTATAATGCTCCGCTGCATCCTCGAACTGGCCGAGGAAGATGTGGGAGTTGCCTAGATTGCTATTGGCGCGACGCTCCGCTGCGCGATCCCCGAATTCCCGAGCAATGCGCAGACGCTCTTGATGATGCTCAATGGCTGCCTGAAGGGGAAGAAGAGGATTAGAGAGATTGAGGGAGAGGCAGGTGATTCAACTTCACCTGAAAGTCGCCCAGGAGATAATAGGTATTTCCCAGATTGCCACAGGCGCGTCCTTGGGCTCCTCTGTCGCCCAGATCTCGCATGAGCTGTAGATTCTCCTGATAGTACTCGACGGCCTTGGCCAGCGCCTCCTTGACATCGTCGCCAAACTTTCCCGGATTGCGCTGACCCAGATGCTTGCCCTTGGCATGATAAACATTGCCCAGATTGTAGAGCGCTCGGCCCTCTGACAGGCGATCGCCGAGCTGGCGTGCGAGTGTGAGATGACGATCACAGCAAATGGCCGCTTCGTCAAAGCGACCCATTACTTTGAGTGTGTTGCCCAGATTGCCCGAGGATTTGGCCTCGCCCAATTTGTCGTTCATGGATTTGGCCAGAGTTAGATCGTGCTTGTGATACTGCATGGCCTTAGCATAGTCGCCCAGGTAGAAATACGCATTGCCCAGCTGGGAGTAGATGGCGGAGAGGGTGCGCAGGTCGTCGGTGCCCGCCTGGATGGCTGCCTGGAAGAAGGCAACGCCCGCTCGGCAATCGCCTGCCTTGCAGAGGCGTTCGCCTTCGAGGGCCAGCTCCAGGCACATGCTGGAACCGCCGCCATCGGAGCCGTGATGCGAATTGGAATCGGGACCGCCGCCAATGCCCATTGTGGAAACATTTTCCGCTGAGGCGGAGAGCGAGGACATGGCTTTGTTTCGAGTTTTTCCCTTTTACTATGCGCAAAAACTGTTTAAGCGTACGCTCGTGTTGGCTGCGATACACGCAGAGTTTCTCTAGCCACTTTGCTCTTAATTAACTTAATTTAAACACTTTTCTTTACCGTTTTGCCAATCAATTGGGTTTCGTTAATTTCATTCTGATTCACTTTGCCAGTCGATTAATTGTCATCGGAATAGGCGTTGCCATCTAACTGACGCATAATCATGCTGCCACATCAACGAAATATAATTATGAATAAATTAGACGCGATCTATTTATGATTACTTTTACACCTATTATATACAATTTCTCCAGTCTATATTCATATTATTTATTTATATTCGGAAATATGTCATTTGAAACATATCGATAAATATTTTTGAATTGCTTTTAGCTGGCGTTTAACAACACTGTGCGCAAGATTGAACGTGTTGCGACCCCTTTAAAGATGGCGTCACTTTCTACTGTGTCTGTGTGAACAAACCAAGTTGCCGCTTGACAAAATTGAAATTTTTTGGCATAAAATATTATCACCGGCTGCACCAATTAGTCGCAAAGTATACATGAAAGTGCCAGGAATGATTTTCAATTGAAATAGTGGCAGGTGCGTGAGCCATTGTCAGTGCAATTCACAAACGAAAAACAACAAAGTTGAAACAAACGCAAAACGCACTGTGAAAAAATGCGAATGTCGTCGTCGTCGTCGTTGCTGCTGTCGCTGTCGTCGCCGCTTTGAGTGTACGTGCGCCGCGTTTTGCACGGCAGCTGCGCTGCTACCAAAAATTAAAGGTGTGAATTTAATTAAAATATAAATCGTGGTGTCCTAACATACATCAGATTATAGCAGCAAACCTATTGCTTATCCAGACAACGTTGTCAGGAATGTGCTAAAATTGTATAAAAAAAAAATTCAAAAATTGAAGTAAGCAAATAAGGCAAAATAACTGTGCCCTGTGTTCAAATTCTATAAGCGAGTGGGAGCGAAAGAGCAAAGAGAGTACGCGCAGTATCACACTCACACACACTCACGGGAGAGCGGAAAACAATCATCATTTGTGGTGAGTGGTGAGTGTTGTTGTTGTTGCCAGGATGATATTTAAACATTTTTATTTGTGGACCGGCTCAACTTGAATTGTAACTAATTGGCTTGATATAAATTTGCTTATTATGTTCCCATTTGATGTGCTATTTTTAGAGTAATACATGCCTAAGTGTTTTACTTTCTGTTCTCTGCAAATATTCTTCAGTTTTTTTAAGCGAGCGAAAAGTGTTTTATATGCATGTACAGATGTTATTTCATTGCAAACTCACCACACCCATACACTGGTGAGCCATTTGGAGCTCGCTCACTATAAATATATATGTATGTGTGTATTTGTAGTAGTGTTAGTGATTCACAAAAGCAACAACCCCAACATATTATCTCTACTACAAATTTTTGCTACTTTTACTATACAGCAACAACAAGAAGAAGAACGCGATTGCAGCTGCTTCAGCTGCTGCTGCTGTTGCTGTTTCTTGCACTTTTTTCACCTGTCGTCGGCATCAGTGTTGCCGTATTGTGCGAACAAAAAAAAATAAAGAACTCATGTAGCCGCCGCTTATTACGGTTCTTTTTTTTTTTTTTTGTTACTCTTCATCTGTTCTTCGTTTGCCCAAGTGCTCTTTCTATTTCTTGTGTCTTTGCTTTGGTCTTCGTTTCGTGATGTAGAGCTCTCGAGCTTTAGGGGAGACACATACACGCACACGCTCCCAAATACATGCATACAGAAGCAGCAGCAGCAGCAGAGAGCGCAAACCGAAAAAAACGACTTTCTTTGTGCCGCAGCAGCAGCGGCGCCAGCGGCAGCGATGTCGCCGTCGTTTTAGTTGCCGTACGTCGCTGTCGTCGTCGGTTGGGCGCAAGAAAACCGAGTGCGAAGAAGCATATTAAAGCAAAGCAAAGAAATAAAAGTAAAGAAGAAACTGTTTAAAAGCTAAACATATTTTGCAAATATCAATATCTACAACTAAATGCAATTAAATGTTTAAGTATGTGTGCGTTCACACTGAAATACCTACATACGCAATACATACATACGCGCACACGCACACATACATACTTATGCTAATGCACGTAATGGGCCGGCGGCAACAATTGAATTTCGTTTGTGCTTTTTCAAAATATACATACATATGTCGTATATATGTATATATATATATATATATAAATATTTTTTTACTTTTCAAAGTATATTATTTTTAGAATATCGATTTTGTTGGCTGCCCGCAGCCAGAGCAGAGTAGCCAACAGCAGCAGCAGCCACGAGAATGTGTGTGTGTGTGTGTGTTTCTCTGTGTATGAGTAAGTGTATGTGTGTGTGTGTGTCACAGGCAATAAAGAATGTGTTAAGATTATGAGCATAACTCATATAGAAAAAACGTTACCTAACTGCCGTGCAAAATAAATACAAACATACAAATATATATGTATATGTGTGTGAAGTGAATAATATTTAAATTGTCTCTTTTTCAATTCATTCGGCGATCAGAGCAACTGCGTCTCCCTCTCTGCCTCTCTCGCTCTCGCTCGCTCTCTCCCTGTCATTGCTGCTAACACACGTCGTCATTCTTATTGGCATTTTTGTGTGTTCGTATTTGATTCTTATATTTCACCTACATTATTACCATACACTCGCCAACGCACACACATGCAAGCGGCAGACACTCAAACACACACACACATACGCACGCTCATAATTCGCTGCTGCTGCTGTGTTTTGCTTTTCGCCATTTGCTTTTAGCATCGTATTCGCTTTAACAAGATCTCTGCGACGACTGCCCTACGCCCACCCGTCGCCGTCGCATCGTCTCTACCGTAACCGTTGCCCACGTCGCAGTCGCAGTTGCCGTCGCAGTCGCGCAGTTGCCTATAATTTACATGTGTTGTTTTGCTGCCCTCTCCCCATACGCACACACACACGCACACAGATGCAAATGCGAGAAAAAAAGTGCAATTTTGTCGCTCGGGCGTAAAATTGAAATTTGTATTGTTATTGTTTAAATAAGTAATGATAAAATCATTTTTGCTATGATATATTTATATATATCCATAATAATTGATTGCAATAAATTGAGGTATGTCAAATTAATTATTTATTTACATATAAAGTATATGTGGGAGAATGTGGAACGGAAGTAGCCACCTGCCCACAGAGGGCGCTCCATTTTTGAGAAGCCATTTGTTCTATTTCCGTTGAATTCCAATTGGAATATAAAAAGAACGGGTTCTAATTGACTAAATGACGAACCTGCGCTCGCCCAATTAACAAGTTTCGATTGAGCTGTTACTGAAAACGCTCAGCGCTGCCAGATCCGTACAAAATTTCACACATTTGTGTGAAATGTGCTTGAAATACATTTAATTGTATGTGTGTGAGTGTGTATTTGTATGTGAATAAACACGCACATACATGCATACAAAGTCCCATTTGGTTATCAATTTATCTATGTCTATTGCGTTTCGTTTTTAATTTTTATTTATAATAATTGCATTCGAAAATATACAAATTTGTGTATGTCGTCACATTGAACGTGACTTTGGCTCGCAGGTGTTGACATTAGCAATTGCAAATGATTTTTTATTTTTGTTTGTATTTTTATTGCCTGCTAGCTGCGCAATCAATTTGGAAATGTATAGAGATGACACACAAACGATAATTTAAATGGGTATATCGATTTTGGATATAAATTTGAGAATTTGTTCTGAAACTTATTGAAGAAGAATATTATATATATGATCAAGCTTTGTATAGATTGTGTATAATTATATGATAATTTAAATAGGTATATCCGTTATGGGTATACACTTGAAAATATATATTGTAGAATCTATCGGATGTTCAGTTAATACTGAATTTTTATTGTAAAAGTTTTCCAATCTTCAGCTAGCATAAAATAGGTAATAACTTTAAATTGATTGTAGATTGACAGATAAATTTGTCTCAAGTTTCTCTTAAATAATGGCTAATTAACTAAATACTAAAGTCTACTGAACATGATTAAATATCCTTGAATGCCAGCGCGAATATCTTTAATTAGCTTGGAATTGTTTGCTTTCTTTTTTGTCTTCTTTGTTTGATTCTGAATGATATAGCTCAAGATCGTGCTGAAAGTCTAAATCGTGCTGAAAGTCAAGATCGTGCTGAAAGTCTTTAGGTAAATCAAGTAATTAATTTATATTTTTGAATGTTTCTATGAAAAAATATTTTGCATAATTCTAAGTTTCTATTATGTTGTATATAAAATAGAAATAGAAAATAGAATAAAGACATTTAAAAGTTATTCTCAAAAATATATGCATTCTATCTTGTCAAAATACTTTTGCCGTCGACTGTATATTGTCTTGTTTACCCTCATCTGATAGCGTTCAGATACTTGTGTTCCAATTGACTTCTTCTCCCAAGAATTACAATTAATACTCTATATATCTATATGTAGCTGACAGCTATTAAAATATATCGAGTTTCAATTTAGATGTTGAAAATCGGAAAAGTATTATGCAGTCGGCTTTACACTTATTTATTTACGTTTTTGACTTGTTTTGTAATCGTTGTTTTGCTGCAGTTCTCCTTTTGTTATTTCTCTCTTTTTATTAGCAGCACATTATGCGGTTGTTGTTTTATTTTGTTTTCGTTCGTTTGCTTATTGTTGTACCTGTATTGCGCGCCTGCTCATAAAAAGCGTAATTCCCTAATTCTGTAGACGACCCAATTTTTCATTTCACACTCGTTCTTTGTGCTCGTGTTTACGCGCTCAGCCTCTGATTGGATGTATGTATATATATATAAATATATTTATGTGCATGTATGTATGTATGTGTGTGTGCACACCACATGCACATATTTCTTTCAACTCCAATACGAGAAATATGCAATTGAATTGCTCTTCACAAATATAAACAACGAAATATCTTCAGAAATATGTTCTACAAATTGCAGCCTATATACATATATATATATATATATATATATATAGACATCCAATTTCCATTGAATTAATACTCAACGCAGTGGAATTTCAATCAGTTTGTTGTTTGCTTTTCATTAATTGAAAAAGTTTTTCAAATTACACGTTATATGAAAAATATTTTATAGAAATATTTTATTACAAGTATTTCATTGTATTTTCTTTTTGTTCAGCAGAAAATGCATACTTTTACTTGTTTTTCAGACGATTGTTGACATTGATAGAATTTCCGCTTATTCCAATTAGATTTGGGTTTTTCTGATACGACTCTACGTAAAATATTTATTGATATATTTTGTTACAACTGTATATATATATATATTTTTTTCAACCTCCGGAAAATGCAGTTTTTATTGTTTTTCTGCTCACTACCGTCATATTAAAAAATTGCAGCTGATTCCAATTAGAATGAAGGTTTTCTGATATCACTCTAGTACAACATGTAAAATATTTATTCAGAAAATTCAATTTCTATTGATTTTCAGCCCACTGTTATCGTAATAAAAGTTGTAATTTTTTCCAATTAGAATGGGATTTTTCTGATTTCATAAAACCCACTAAGGTTAACATATATAAATGTGATTTTTTGTTGTACATCTACTACATTTGGCGCTAATTACAGGTCGAGCATGCTTATGTCACACATAACATAAAATTTGTGAATGGATTTTATATAAAAATATGTATATACAAATTGTGCTAAAATATAATTTTGTTGTATAAATGTGCTGTTCCTATTGGTATTTTACAAAAAAGAAAGAAGCCTCTATGCGATTTTCATAAATTCAAGTTGGGCTAATTCATTTGTATCTGATGTGAGCTCAATTAGTTTATGCGTATAAGAAGAAAATACATTTTATGTGTAGTAGTGTATGCTGATATTTCTATAGATCTATATAGAATACAGATATTTCTATATATATCAATTTAGAATGCATGGTAACTGGAAGTTGAGCATGCCTCTATTTTAGATTAGCTGCTATTTAACATTGCATTTTTTCTTCTCTTTAACGCTATGTGAAACATGCTAAAAAATCAGCTGTCAGACGGATATGCATAAGTGCTATGAAAAGCTATTAGGCAAAACACAGCCGCACAGACATAAACACACACACGCACATAGCCACACGCACACATAAGCACACATACACACACAGCGCAATTAATGACGTTTTTCCTTCAGACGTTCAGCTCGTGAATTAATTTTAGCTGTGGCAGCAATTCGAATACGGAAAATGTGGAAAAATATCTGAAAATTTCGGCTACTTTTGGCCTAATATTCCATTTAACAAAACTTCTCTGCTTCTTCTTCAGCTTCAAGTGCAATTTTTATTTTGAGAATAAATTGCTTAAATTAATATGCGCCTATTTTTAGAATTAATAATTTAAACATATATATTTTTTTTTTTTTTGCTCAGATGCCAGCTGCATGAAATCATGAATGGCCTTGAATTTAAGTGAAAAGAGCGAAAGGGAGAGACTGAGTATATGCTTGTGTGTCTGAAAGAGAGAGAGAGAGCGAGAGCGCACAAAAGTCAAGTGAAATTAGAATTGAGCTGAAATGATTGAGGAAGAATAAGCTCAGTTGCTTTAAGCAAAGCAATTAAATGAAATGAAATGATGCTTAGCATATTTCAACCACATTGGCTCTTAATTAATTTTGTATTTTTTTTTTTTTTTTTTGCCCTTTGTGATTTACAGTGTTTATTTAGCAGGTGCCACGCCTCTGGGGCTTGGCATTGGGGCTTCATATCTTATCTAACTTAAGTTTTATCTGTCGCATAGGCTTTATGAATTGTGTTCATTAGCTTGGTGTATAGCAGCCACGCCCACACAGCGCCCCTCATTTCCGTGCTTATCATGAATATATTTAAAAAATAAAAATAAAAAAAAATCTTCTTTGTTTAAGAAGCAAAAAATATAATACCTGTGCTGAGTCAAAGTCATTTTCGTCCACCTGCATAATTTTGAGATTCGAGAGAACTGTATTTAACTGGGGAGTATAGAGTATTGGATTTGATATGCCAGGAACAACCAGATGCGGATTCATATATATATATTTTTTTAGAAAGGCGGGTGAATGCATTTAACAAATCTAACATATTCTTTTCCTTTATTCAACGTAAACGACTATAAAACAGTTTAGGGAAACCATTAAAAAAAGCAAAGTTACTAAGTTAGTTTCATATATTGTTTAACTAAAAAGTTTGTACTAAGCAGAAAAAAATTTAGTTTTTATATTTAAGTATTACAAATTTTTTGTTTGATTTTCGTTTAAAAAATTTGAATACTCATTTCATGATAATTGAAAAAAAAAACAACTTTTTTTAACTTGTCCTTCTGCAAAGGAGGTGTGACCGATCCCATAAAGTTTATATGTTCTCCTAATTTGAAAGATAAGCTGAATAGATCTATTTATCTAACAAACCACACAAACTGAAGACGATACTGAATAGACGATGGGACTTCCTTTAATGATAAACGAGCTTATCAAACCTAATCCCATTTCCTTATCGACAAAACTCGATATATAAACAAGAAAGTGAATCAAATGAAAATCCCAGTGAGGAATACAAATGTCTTAAATATTTCGGATTTCTGATGCTAAGAATGTATAAAAGAAGCGTAGAATGATTGAAATAGCAAAACTCAGTGTATTTCTTCGTCGGGCATTCCGCACTAGAGCACTTTTGCTTATTGGAGACAATTTAGAAATCATGATAACAATTTAGTAATGCGTTCGCACTAGGGTGGCTATGCACTGTGACACACAGATAACGGCTTTATATATAGTATATGTATATATATAATCTAAATAATAAATATTAAAAAAACTTTTTTGCCATAAAAACCTTTTGCAAGTTAGATAAACATTTATGTTGCTGTGCTAATATATATATGCAACACATATACAGATATATATAATATATATATTTATATATAATAAACCAAATCGGCCATTAACTGCTAGCCGTGATTTATAGCTGCACAGCACCCATATAAAAAAGTTCCATCAAAAGTAGATTACTGAGCGAAGAATAAATATAGATAAAAGATTACAATATTTATGCACACATATGGAATATTTAGAATGCATACATATATATTCAAAATGTATATAAAGACAAGTTGGCTAGCCCCTCTCACCTATTGCGAAATTTGCCAGAGATAAGGCAAGCTCTTCTGATATAGTTTCTATACTATGGAAACAGAAATGTTTAGATTGGCGCGTGTTCTGAAACGAATTTTGCATTTTATATGCTCCGAATTTATTGTTATTGTTGTTGTTCGTCATTTTTAATTAGTCAAACATTGCTGCTCTCTGTCTGTCTGACTTTATAGCTGTGACTGTTTGAGGGGTTCATGTTTTTGTTCTTTTTCATTGTTTAATTAAATTGAAAAAAAAAAAACATTTTTACTGATATTTGCTTTTGTCTTTTGACTTCTGCGCCTTCTTAATGCCCTGTAGTTAACAAAGGCAAGGCATAATGAACGAGCAGTTTATCATTAGTGAAGAAATCAATGAAAAATTCTTTTTTGATTTGCATACAAATTGAAAAGTTACGTTTGTGGCCTAAATTCTCCGATATGTGAGTTTTATATTCAGATTTCTAGATATATGTCTCATTAGTAAAGTTTTTTTTTTAAATAACTTCTAATGCGTTTTCTGCGTTCCCTTTTCTCTTTTCTAAGTTTCTACTTGCTCCTACTAGTCTCAGCTGCAAATGCTGATTTTCTATTCGATTTCCATGTATAGAAATATGTCACGTTTTCAAGTTTAATGTTAACTGCTCGTTCATCATTTATATATCTCTCACTCTCTTACACCCTCTCTCTCTCTCTCTCTCGCCGTCTTTCTTTATCGCTCCTTCTTTCTCTCACCCACTCTCACTCTCTCTCTCTCTCTCTCTCTCTCTCTCTCTCTCCCCACTCTCCCACTCTCACTCTCTCTCTCTCTCTATCTATCCTCATTTCTCCCAGTCGCAAATTTTGTTTCATGTTATTCCTTTTAAGATACTCTTTACTGGCTATTTTAATTAGCAAATATTAGTTATTTGTTAACTGCAAATGTTGCTTTGTTGGACTTTCGAGTTGGGCGCCAAAGCGTTTGCATATAAGACTTGAAGACAATAAACTATATACGTATTCAACCAGTTGTTATATACAGTGTCTAAGCATCCTTCTCGCTTGCTCTCTCTCTCTCTCTCTCACTCTCAGTCTGAAAATAAACTTAAAATTATTTAACAACCAGTTTTTACCTTATGACATTTATATATTTTACTTATGCATATATTTATGTATAACAAAACGTGAAAAGCCAGGGTATCTGTCTGTCTTGTACTTATTATTATTACTATCTCTTCTTCTTCTTAGCCTTTTCGTTTTGCTTACAGTTGAAGGATTTCGTCATTTGCTTGGCTGTTGGTTTAACCAATTATGTTTTATTTAATATGGCATGCCACACATAAGACACAACACGTCAATTGAATTGTGGCTGATGCAATTGTTGTTGTTGCTGTTGTTGTTTGCTTTCACTTTTATTTATATAAGCAGGTGATAATTGTTGAGGATTTGAAGTCTAAAGTAATAATTGCAATTACTCTATTCTGATGAAAGCTTCTGATTGTGTTTGCCTATAATTAGAATTGTGAGTTGGCTTTTCACCTTTGAATAGAAATTTCTTTGTTTAACGTTGCTATTTTTATGATGATTTTCCCTCTAACTGTGTCGCTTGCCATTGCGTGTCTTTTATCCATGTCGTTGACTATTTGGTTGCGTCGCTTTTAATTGCCATTAGTCAGAAGCAGTAGACGAGGACCGAGTGCCGAGTGCCGAGTGCGTCAATTTGTGGCATATGCTATGAACTAAATTGAAATTATCAATAAATTGAAATTGTTTGTCACTAGAAAAGAATAGAGAAAGAATGACAGAGAGAGAGAGAGAGAGATAGGGAAAGAGAGAGAGGTACACATAGAGAAAAATTTCATATTTGCAGCTGTTGAGAATGTCCTTGCTGATAAAGCCCCAAAGCTAATAGAAATGCTTATGAATATGCTGAACTATTGACTATTGACTAGTTTGAATGCTGCATTTAGATTTTTTTTGGCCTTCATGGCCCAATCGTGGGGCTCATTTGTAGAGGGCATGGATATATGACAGTCTATTTAGGGAATGAAGAAGGAATTAATCGTAAGAGTGCCCTGAGACTGAGATTGAGATTCTCTGACTGAGATGATGCATAGTTTATAGAGATTCTAGCTTATATCTAGAGTGAGAACCTGTGACTGAGATCGATATTTAAGAAAATCTGAAAGACTGAAACTGAAGCGACTTAGATAGATACATAGATTCTAGTTTATAGAAGAGACTCTAAAAAACTAAGACTGAGGCACCTTGAGAGACTGCGATAGTGAGATATATAGATTTTAGTTCATATCTAGACGTTAATAAATGGGTATAAAATAAAGTGAGCATCAATTTGCAATGAATTTCAATCAATTAGATGGAAATAAAAAAATTCATCAATATGAAAGAAGAAGTAATTTCTTATACAAATAGTTGACTGTTGTAGCCCGACGCAACTGTTGAACCTTTTCAGGAATACACGAATCAATAAATACTTATTGATGGCCTTTTAAAATAGTATATGTTGCCATTCTATAGAGTCCTCCACACTTTTTTTAAGAAATAAAAACTTGCTAAAGAAACTATTTTATAGATCTTTTATAGCTGAGCAAAAATTAAGTAAAGTATTTATTAATATGGTGGAATTTATATTTAATAATAAAATAATAAAGAAAACTGATCATCATAGGAGCTGCATATAAATATATTTTAATGAATTGTAAATTGCCTTTATACATTCATTTATTGTACTTGATCTCCCTTACTAATTTGTTCATTCACATAAAGCGTTTAGCATAAATTAACTATTTATAGTGCTTAGCATATTGCTTTTCAACTGAGATATTTCTTATTTTTATAGTTAATTGTTTCCTTATGTGCTTTAAACAAAATTTTGATAGGAAAAGAAAAATATGGGATAAAAACCTTGATTAGATATTTTATGAAATGTATTTGAATTATTTATCAAATATTTTAAACTACTTAAATAAATATATTTTAATTTGTAGCCTAAATCTATTTTATGAAATACATTTGAATTATTTAGATAATATTTTAAACTACTTAAATAATGCATTTCAAGTTCAAACTAAAATATGTTTTTTTAAATACATTTGAATTATTTAGCTAATATGGTAAACTATTTAATTAAAGTTCTCAAGCTCAGGCTAAATACTAGGTTTTACGCCAACTAAAATGCAACAACTGACCCAATTCCCATGAAAAAATGGGAGAAATGTTGTATAGGACTTGTGCATGTGTATGTATGTATTTGGAAGTGTGAGTGTGTGTGTGTGTGTGTATTTGTATGCTCTGAGCTGTCTAAAAAAGGAAACCAAAACAAATAAAAAATGCAGCCCCCGCAAATGTCGAGTGGCGGCTGCAAACCCCAAAAACCTCTGACTGTGAAAAAGAAAAGAATGTAGGCAAAGCAGGCAGCGTTGAGGCAGACCATCAGCGAACACCCACCCACACACACATACACACACACATACATACATATATACAGCCAAGCCAGAACTGTCACTGCAGCTCCTCACTCTGGACATTTTCCTCAGTTGCTCCTTCTCTCTCTCTCTCTGTCACTATTTGCCTCCCCCTCAGTCATTTGCAATGTGCTTGCTGTTCGCCTTGAGGCACACAAACACATATACATACATACATATAGTGGAAAAACTTTCGATTCATCGACTGCAGTTGCAGCATTCATTTTGCACAGCTTAAGCATAGGGCGATAGCAAGGGCAGAGGGAGCAGGATGTGGGGCGGCGGGAGGGTGGTGTTCAGGGTGTGCAGCTGCTGCTGCTGCTGCTGAAATCTTATAAAACTTATTGTTCCATTTCCTTTCACTTTATGCAAATTTAACAGCGCATTATACAGCTACACACCCATACAGTTACAGTGTTCTGTCGCTAATTAGTATGCTTCCACGGCCAGATTAGAGCAGCTTAAGTCTTTGCATAGATGCTAATATATATTTAATGGTTTCCAACTTGCTAAACTTTCATTTAACCATTAATAGTAACCATTAATTTAACCATTAATAGTTTAAAAAATAATAAATGAACATATAAACATAAAAACAAATAACTAAAAAAAATAGAATTAAATAAAAAATATTAAATAAAAATAAAAACAAAAAAAAATAATAATTAAGATAAATAAAAAATATAGTAAATAAAATACTTAAAAGAAAAAAAAAACAAAAGAAAATAAGAAAAAAAAATGAACATACAAAGAAACAAATAGATTTATAAATAAAAGCAAAAATAAAAAAATAATTTTAAAATTAACAAATACAAAATTTAAGAATGTAAAAAATATAAAATATGAAAAGATATAAGCATCTATAGCATTAATGATAAATCCATCACATATGAATCCTCACTGTACTTCCATTTGCATATTGCATACAAAATCAGCTTTTGCTCTGCCTGCTGCGTAGCAAGTTGATGTGGATGCGACTGATTTGATTGATTTGATTTAATGACAGCCTTTAGCTCTCATAATGCTATCGATGTTGCGCGGATGGGGGGGGAGGCGGGGAGGGCTGCTGCACGCTCAGTGATCAAATGTTGCTAAAAGGTCAAGGTCAACACGCTAGCCTTAGCTTAGCTGGAGTTGCACGGAAGCAAACGTAAATCGATTACATATATAAGACTCTCCCAGCTCGGGGCTACTTAGCCGGACAAATCGGTTAACAAACAACATGTGAAGTACTTGCCACGCCCACTCGTGCCCACCCACCATATATCCCCGCTCCTCCCTTCGCCTTCCTCTTCCTGCTGTCAATTTCAATGGAATTGCAGCTCTTGACGCATTTTCACATTTTACACGCGCATTTTCCTTTGTGCAATTTACTTGCTGGTCGACGGCGGATGCAACACGCAAGGCGCTTGCCACGCCCCGTTGCCAAGTTACTTGTGCAACGCCCCTGAACTCTTGTCAGGATTTGCCATGTGCCAAGTGCAAGCGTGTGTGTCATATGTATGTGTGTGAATGTGTGTGTGTGTGTGAGTGCCACATGCGCTACAGAAACGTGCACAAAATATTGCTGCGTAGTTTATATAGCTGCTTTTACAAACCAACCCCTAACCCCCAGCCCCCCATGCTCAATCCCCGCACCTAGCTACTACCCCTTCCAGCAGCCCAAGAGCCAATGCCAATTTCTTGAGACATGATTTCCAAGTACGCAGCTAGCCAAGCAAATAAACAGTGCGCAGTTTGTCGCGAGCGTGGCACAAAAAAACAAGAACCAAAAAAAAAAAAAAAAGAAACAAGAGATAAAACTTCTCAAATTAAGCATAATTAAAGAGTGTAAAACACTTTCCATATGAGTTACTACGGGTAAAGTTTTTGTATTGAACCAATCACAATAATTAAAGTAAATATATTAATTATAATATTAACATCAATCAGTAATGATAATAATCAAATAAATAATTATAATAATGGTTAACAGTTCTAAGGAATAATGGTTTATCCTAATAATACCTTACATCCTAATAATAATAATGATAATAAAATTTTTTTATATAAATATGATCATTCAAATTAACTTTAAAAATAATATTAACATCAGCTATGATAATAATAATAATATTGGTTGTCAATCATAAAGAATCTTGCTTTTTTCTTGATTATACCCTCAACTTAAAGAAGACGACCAGCTGCACCGATCTGCCCATATTCGTCTCTAAGCCACAGAAGCTAGAGATAAATTTTAAAGATCTATAGATTTCTGTATATACAATAAGCAATGCAAGCTTATCATATTTTCTTTCAATAAGTCATTTAATTTTCTTATTATTGATTATAACCGATAATTCAATTTCGCTTTTTAGGCATAGTTTGATTACCGCAAAATATATGAAAAGCTAAACTTAAATTTACTGTGATGAATACACAGATTTTGGATACATCATCCCACAACTAAACTGCGCAGTATGCGTATGCATGTGTAGATATGTTGTTTACTATGTATGTATGTATAGAAGAAGCGTTGAATGAGTAAAAAGCAGCTCTGCTCAGTGTGTATCCTAGTCGGGTACTTCCATGTAGAGTACTCTTGAAGAGAGCACACTTGAAACTAAGCATCTTTATGTAGAAGTAGATGTAAGACAGCGCGAATCAATATTTCAAAAAGCTGAGTTAGAGTAGTTAGAGCTCCGCTTTAGATTGTAAAGAATTTAAATTATAAATATAGGCATTATTATTATATATATATATATATATATATATATATATATATATATATATATATATATATATATATATATATATATATATTATCATATAAGCAAACTTTCATTTTAATATTTGAATATTATCGGCACATTTTATCTATAAAAGTCGTGTGCCTATGCAATTTTTGTCGTTTACTGCAATGTAATATACATATAATTATTTACATTAAATATATACACTCATATATTTGTAGTATATATATTAAATTCCCCTCAAATCTTCTCATTGAATAGGGATTTCAAAAGAAACACGCAAAAAAAAAAAGACAGGCAGCAAACGAGCATTTCAAAAGCAATTGAAAAATAATAAAAACAAAACACGTTGATTTCCATTGACGTTTTCAGTGTCAACGACAACAACAACAATAACAACAACTCGAACTCGAACACTATCAAATGGGATAGTAACAAAAATAGCAAAAATAACAACAACAAAAACTGAAGAGAAACGAAAATAAGAACGAATGCGCAACAGAAAACGCAATCAAATCACAATCAGGCAATGAAAAATAAATATTCATTAAATATTTGCTCACTCTCTGAGAGGGAGAAAGAGAGAGAGATAGCGAGAATGTGTGGAAATAATAATAAGAAAAGCGAAACTGATAGAAGGGCCCACACAACAAAGCGGACACTTGAAAATAGGTGCGGACAGCAGGTGGGACGACGACAGCAGGTGACACAGTCGATAAAAGTGGTAGGCTAGCTGAGGCCTTTTGCATATTGATGATAGCTAAAGTTGACAGTTGGCAAAATTGTAGGCAGTTGCAATATTTATATATCGATTATGCATGGAAAATCAATAGACACGCGCTAAGCAAACACACAACAAAGGGAGAGAAAGAGAGCCAGAAAGAAAGATGGGTTTAAATAGAGAGGGTGAAAAAGAGGGAGAGAGAGAGAGGGAGGTAGATAGAGATAGGCCATCATCGGTTGGGTGGGTTTGCTTGGCTTAGTCATTAGCAACGCCAACGATGACGGCTAAAAGAAAATCTTGAAAAATGCCCTGACACACACACACACACACCAATAGCAATAGCAATGCTTGCCTCATTATTTTGGTTTTCCTTCTACTTCTTCTATGCCCTGTATATATGTATATGTTTCTTTTTGGTGTGTGCCTAATAAAGTCATAAGGTCAGACGCTCAGAGAGTAACAAAAAACAAAAACAACAACAATAAAAAAAAAACAACTATACAACATGCACGAATTAGACGACATATTGTTGACCGCGTTCTCACCCAATGGGCAGGGCAGGGCAGGGCAACCAACCAGGCGGACAGACAGACAGAAAGACAGACAGTCAGTCAGCAGATAGACAGTCAGATTAGTCAGCATATAGGAGCTCTATATAGTCAGGCGAGCGTTGAAATGCGAATGACTATCAAGGTAGCCAAGCACTTGAACTCTATGCAAAGGCGTCGAACAGCTCTTGAGAACACTTGAGCACTTAATATACTCCATTTAATCTATAATTGCTTGAATTAAGAAATTATTATATATGTATATATATATATAATCATGTATATGGAGCGCATGAGCGATGATTCATTCAATTCACTTAATGATAGAATACAATAATGATTTTTGATTTAATATGCAATTAGAGTTTAGTTCCATTGAAATATCAATATAGTTAACAATTCTAGTTCGAATAAAGCAGCTTATATTAGCATATATGATGATAGTACAATAAATTCTGTTATTTACAAAGTAGATCAAAACTAGATTTCAATAAAAAATTTAAAATATAACAAATTATAAAAATAAAAAAAAAATGAAATTACAAAAATATTAAATATTGAAAGTTATAAATAATAATTTAAAAAAATATATATTTAAATCAAAATATAAAAAAATCTTTAAAATATAAATAATAAATAAAAAAAAAATTTTAATTACAAAAAATTAATAAATAATAATTTTAAAAATATAACTTATTAGATAACAAATTCAGTTATAAAATATAACTAATAATAATAAAGAAAATAAATAATATTTATAAAACAGTACAAAAATATAAATAATTAATAATACTCATTAAAAAAGTATATATAAAAAAATTATAATTAATTCTTATATTAAATATAAAGTACGTCTTTTTACATAATATAAACACTATCTAAAGTATGTGGTTTTTTTTTTTCCAAAATTTTTATATATTTATATTTTTTACAGAGTATCTTTATAGTTAAGTGTGCTTGCAACTTGTAGCTTTTGTTATTGTTGCTCTATATTTTGGGCTGGCCCAAAGGCAACATTTAAATTGTTTTCTTTTTTGGCGTTGTTTTTCTTTTTATCTGTGTGTGTGTGTGTGGAAATAACATAATAATTGCTGACTCCCCACTCGCTGTGTGCCCCCTTAATAGTGTTGGTAATTGTGTCCCCAGCTGTCGCTGGTACCGTTAACTTGCTGGGTTTCCTTTTCATTTTCATTTCACTTATATTAAATCTCCGGTAAAATGTGGTGCGTGCGTCTCTCTCACTCTCCCTGTGGGCAAACCACGCCCACATAATATGAAAATTAATTGAATCAACTCTGTGTAAAGTGCATTTAATATTTTGCCAACCTGCTTGTCTCTCTCTTTTACACATATGCACTTTGATATTCTCACCTATGTACAAGTATACATATATATCTATATATTTCCATATACTACATCAGCTACAAATGAGAATCCTTACAATGGCCAATACAGACAATACAGCTATGCAAACTCAGCTGTAACATTTCGAACAATTCTAGTTGCTGATAGCTTTTGTAAAGCGACTGGAAAAACGGGGACTGCCGTCTATGGATAAAGAGAGAGAGGGGCGGAGGGGGCGTGGCATTTGTACAGTTCCGGGCAACACTGAAACTTGGTCGTTTGTCAATCGGAATCAAGTCGCCCACACTGCTCTGGCTCTCGTCTCGCCTCACCACAACATTTTCATTTCACCAAAGACCCAACAGCTGTCGCCAGTCGAAGTCAAAGTCGATCGACGACACTCATACGCCCTGTCCAACAATTGCAACTAGCTCGTTCTCTCTCACTCTCACTCTCTCGTTCTCTTTCTCTGTGTTAGACATGTTTAACATGTTTCCACTGGGTTTTCTCCCACTCGCAGTGCAGTTCTCTCTGTGTGTTGTTCTTAGACACACACACAGAGATGCAAATACATATATTTATATACCCTAGGCAAAAGCTAGACAATTGCAAAACTAAATGACATTGTCTAAACTCTGTAATAGCTGAAACTCATTTGAGTTTTTTTCCACATATTGTCTTTATTCGAGCAACTTTACATAAAGTTTGCTTGTTTAGTTAAATGCTTTATTTGCATGTAAGCAAAGCTTTTTAAATTTGCCCAATATATATTATTAGCTGTCTAGATTTAATAACACAATTAACAAGTAGACACGAAATATATTCTACTTGCAATGTATTTATAAAGTCAGACAGAAAAACGTGACAGTTCGTGTAGCTCTATAATATAATGTAATATAATATATATTTTCGATCTGACAAAGTCTATTGAACTTGCATTAGCGTTTAGCTTTATTGAGCTGGGGTAATTTAGCTTTTTTTATAGCTTTATTGTGGCTGTAAATTTTGTTAGGCTTAGCGCAGTTTCTGCTACTTGCAGCATGAAATGAAATCAACGCGATGCTAAATTCAATTTGTAAAGTGCAAATTGCATTTGACAGTTGACTCAGTTGCTGGCTTTTTTTGTTTTCTCTCACTTGTGCATGTGGGATTAGGTACAGTGAAAGCTCGATTAAACGAACATGCAAGGGAAGCACGAAAAAGCATAGAATGGAAGTAGATTTTGAGAAAACTAAAACATGATAACAAATAATTTCTTAGATAAGAGAAACCGAACTAGTATTTCTCTGATATATCAAAAACTGAATAAATATAATATGAGTATATAAAGTTTGTCACTTTAATATTTTCAGTACACTGAAAAAAAACTCATATGATTTTTCTGTTTAATTAGTAAAGCAAAATGAAAATGACAACTGAAATCAGAGCCTTGCCTCTTATCTATATGGCAAGAGCATTAAATGGAGAAGTGCCAAGCATTTTGATTAGATAACAAAATAATAGTAATAAAGAAAACAATGATTACTATACTACCTGTTAAAATGAAATTGAGTATATTGGTTCTTAATTTTTTATTTTTTTTTTAATTATTTAACTCGAACACTCCTGTCTTAAAATAGCTTTAAAGTTTTCTAGAAAACTAAAAAAACAAACGTATGACAATTTTTCGAATACCTTCTACAGATATAGACCCACAAATAAAATAGCTAGCAAATCCAAACTTTTTACACTATATAGCTATCTCTGAACTATGAAAGAGTATCAATGCAGTCAGTTGCACCCAATTTCTTTTCGTTTGTCGATGTTATCATTTGACATTTTTGTGTTCGATCGATTTTGAGTTTTTTTTTGTTTTTGTTATTTGTGAATTTTTCATATAAACTAATGTCGTTCTTCTTCCTTTTTTCAATTGCAGTGCATGTGATGCCAAAAATAAAAACTTTTCAACTAAAAGAAAAATCTTGCTGAAGCACGAGCACGTACAACCACACACCCACACACACACTACCACAACCATACACACACGCGCACACACACACTCAGAGCGTGAGAGCGAGCGCGAGAATATGTGATCAGTGTTTGTTTTTTTTTATTGATAGCAAATTCTCCAATAGTCTCTCTCTCACACACAACACACAGAAACGAATTGATGTGCCATTCAGAGCAGCAAGCAACATAGAAGCTAAGCGAGTATTAAAACAACAACAAGAACAACAACAACAACCACAATAAGGCGCATATAGAAAATGCAACAATCCCTCCATTGAACAAAAATTAAACAAAACAGTAAAGAAAAGAAAAGAAAACGAAGCAACACACAAATAATACACAGGTGAGTTGCAGGTATTAGATGAGCAATTTGATATTCCTAGTATATATAAAGATAAATATATATGTCATATATATACGTCAGAATTGTTTAATATAGCTATACGATATTCAGGTTTCAGAGCTGTGCATTCATTGTCAATGAAGCGAACAATCAATAAAACATTATAGCATATAAATTGTCTATTTATAAGTGTTTCATTTAGACAATCAGTGGGTCAATCAACTAATTTTTACATCAAACGTTTCTTTAATCAATCGGAGTGAGTGGAATCAATCAAAGAAATGGGTTGAGTATATGCAATCTATTAACTGACCATCATGCCAATAAAGTAAAAAGTTATTTGTTACTTTGAAATCAATCATCTAACTTTCGAGTCAATCAAGCTGCCAATCTCTTTGCAAAAGAGTTCTATTCTAGTAGTCAATCAACTGATCTGAGAGTCAGTAGTCAATGAAGTAAACTGATAATATCTTTGCAAATATGTTAGATTTAATTCCTTAATCAACAGATCCGCAACTCAGTCAATCAATCAATCAGTCAAGTAAGCTTTTATTCTCTGTGAAAATGTGATTTATTAAATCCCTCAATCAATAGATCTGCGAATCAGTCAATCAACACATGTGCAGCAGCTGAACTGAGAAACAGTAGTCAATCAATCAATCAAGTCAGTCCAGTAAGCTGATATCTTTGCAAATATGGTTTTTTTTTAACATGTCTGCAACTTAGTCAAGCAATCAATCAGTTAAGTAAATTGCTCACTTGAATCTCTTTGTGTTCTATTCAAGCAGTCAATCAAGCCAGCAGCCAGTCAAGTAAGCGGTCTATCTGTTTAAAAAAGTCTTATTCAGACTGAACTGTGTCAATTAATCAAATAGTCTATCAATCTCCTTATTGACTTGTCCAGCGAACACTCAATCAAACGTTATACAATCAATCAGTCAATCAAACTTATAGTCAATTCAAACTTAAGTCAATTGTCATATTCAATCAATCGATTACCACAAAATAAAAAAGATTTTACTAAATAATAACTTAATGTATCTCTTGCAGTGTAACGAATTTAAAACAACTACAGCAACAAGGAAACAAGCTGCTAGCAGCAGCAACTACACCTACAACAATATCAATCGATCCTTTTGCTTGAGCGGGCTTAACGCATATTAAATGCCAAGATAAGTCGATATAGCATCAACACCGCCATCAACATAACGCAGCAACTGCAACATCACCAACACCAGGAGCAACAACAGCAAAAGCAGCAACAGATTAAGGAAGTGTCCAGCATACCGTTTGGGAGTCGGAGTCGTGGTCGTGCATTACGTGGCACAAAGGATTGCAAGACGCCAAACTCAACGGCAAAAGTCGCCAACATAACACATAAAATATTTGGCTGGCTACGCAAGACGCGCACCAAGAAACCAGTCGCAATTCTCGGCAGCGGCGGCAGCAGCAGCGGCACCACCACTGAATTCGAGGACGAGGACGAAGACGAGGGTGACGCGGGCGTGGGTGAGGGCGTGGGCGTGGGTGTGGGCGTGGTGAGGCGTGCAACCGGCACTGCAGCCGATAATATATCTCAATTGTCAAACGTTGGAATCAAAGCCGGCAAGCTGAATACCACACAGTCAGCCACGGAGACCGCCGCCATCGATACAAACGAACCCAAATCTGAAAAGATGTCATCGGGCACGTTTGTGGATCGAATCGACCCGTTCGCCAAACGTTCGCTCAAAAAGAAGAGTAAAAAAAGTCAAGGTTCCTCGCGCTACAGAAACTCTCAGGATGTTGAGCTGCAGCAATTGCCGCCACTAAAAGGTGACTACAAAAAAATGAGACTATAACTTGCTATAGATCAATCTGTTAACAACAAAAATCTCTTTTCATTTCTAGCTGATTGCTCGAGCCTCGAACAGGAGGAGTTGTTTATACGGAAATTACGTCAGTGTTGCGTATCATTTGACTTTATGGATCCTGTGACGGACTTGAAGGGCAAGGAAATCAAACGTGCTGCTCTCAATGATCTATCCACCTATATAACACATGGTCGCGGCGTGCTCACGGAACCGGTCTATCCCGAAATAATTCGCATGGTAAGTAAATGTGAAAAAAAAACTAAATCGAGCAAAAAATAATAATAAAAAAATAAAGGTCCATAAATGTACAAATGCCAAATTTACATAAATCCTGCAATACTAAGTTCAAATCACAATTCAGCTTCTTTGGCTCGCCTTTCCAGCTATATCTAGCTTTTTGTGCTCTCGATGGCAACACTGTGTGTATATGGTCTGTTACCTGCTCAAATCTTGAAACGTATTTCAAATAATTGAGAAAAAATAATCGCATTTGTTTGCTAATTTTACGCTCTGAAAATTTCATTGAGAAAGTTCATGTAGAGCAAAAGTTATACAACAATTAAATTTCCATAATTAGCAGAATGAGTTGTGTTCTCTAGGTATATCTAAAACAAGCTTTGTAAATAGTGTAATATGAACTCTGCTTAGGGCTCTGTGTATATCCTAGTCGAGCATTCCCCACTAGACAATTTCTACAATTCCTTCTAATATGTTCTCATTTCTTTCTTTCTTTCCTTTAGATTTCTTGCAATTTATTTCGAACATTGCCGCCTAGTGAAAATCCTGATTTCGATCCAGAGGAGGATGATCCAACACTGGAGGCATCTTGGCCCCATTTGCAGCTGGTATACGAGGTGTTTTTGCGCTTTTTGGAATCCCAAGATTTTCAGGCGACCATTGGCAAACGTGTGATCGATCAAAAGTTTGTGCTGCAGGTAAATTGAGACATCAATTGATAGTATTCACATGTATTCAAAACCAATTCGATTTGCAGTTATTGGAACTGTTCGATTCGGAGGATCCGCGCGAGCGTGACTTTCTGAAGACGGTCTTGCATCGCATCTATGGGAAATTCTTAGGCTTACGTGCTTTTATACGAAAACAGATCAATAACATATTCTTGAAATTTATCTATGAGACGGAGCATTTCAATGGCGTTGGTGAACTGCTTGAGATTCTTGGCAGGTAAGTGAAACAAATGCAAGCTCTCAATAAACTCTTGACTGTATGGACTCTTTTTCTTGCAGCATCATCAACGGCTTTGCCTTGCCATTGAAGGCGGAACATAAACAATTTTTGGTTAAGGTCCTGTTGCCGTTGCACAAAGTCAAATGCTTGTCGCTCTATCATGCACAGCTGGCGTATTGCATTGTACAATTCCTAGAGAAGGATCCATTCCTCACCGAGCCGGTGGTGCGTGGCCTGCTCAAATTTTGGCCCAAAACATGCTCCCAAAAGGAGGTGATGTTCCTGGGTGAAATTGAGGAGATCTTGGATGTGATCGATCCGCCACAGTTTGTCAAAATCCAGGAGCCACTGTTCCGTCAGATAGCCAAATGCGTATCGAGTCCACATTTTCAAGTAATTAAACTACAAATATATAAATTTTAACTGAATTCAAATTAAACAATATGCATTTATATTTTTTTTATCTGTGTAGGTTGCTGAACGTGCTCTATATCTGTGGAATAACGAATACGCCATGTCGCTAATTGAGGAGAACAATCCTGTCATAATGCCCATTATGTTCCCGGCGCTCTATCGCATCAGTAAGGAGCATTGGAATCAAACGATTGTTGCGCTCGTTTACAATGTATTGAAGACGTTTATGGAAATGAATTCAAAGTTATTCGATGAGCTAACATCCAGCTACAAGGCGGAAAGGCAGAAGTAATTAAGTTTATATATAAATTGGAATCATTGTTAATTTTCTTTTCTTTTGCTTTCGCAGGGAAAAGAAACGAGAACGCGATCGTGAGGAGCTATGGAAGAAGCTGCACGAACTCGAATTAAATCGTTCCAGCGGGCGCGCCGCAGGCGGCAGCGCTGCAACAGCGAACAGCGCAACGTCCGCTGCGGCGGCGTCAGCTGCAGCCGCTGCTGCTGCGTCGACGTCGGGTTCGTCATCAAATATAGCCAACTCTCATCAGCAACAGTCGAATAGCAGCAACAGCGTTGCCGCTGACAATAATCCTGCGACAGCAAATGCAAAAATTAAAACCGATAAGCCAGACAACTAAACAGATGCAACGCGAAGCGCGCTGGAAACTAATTGATAAACAACAACAACAATAATAATAATAACAACAACAACATCAACTGCAACAGGAGCAACAGCAACAATCACAGTACAGTTAAATGCAAGAACAACACGAACAACAATAATTACAACACACATCAAATGTCAGCCGGCTCACGCACACCCACAAATACACTCACACACACATATATACACTCACACCCACACACATCTATATATACATATATAAAATTGAAAAACAAATCAAAGAAAATGAATTAAGTATAAAAATTTCTTGAGCTGGCGCTAAATAGTTATAAACAAACAAAATGCAGCTTATGCTAAGAACTTAAAAACAAAATATTAATAATAATAATAAATATGAAAACTAAACTAATTTGTATACTCGTTTAACAAGGACACCAAAAGCAAGTCGGCAGGACACGTTGTGAGTTTTGCAAGCGGCGTGTCTACAACTAAATGCATGAGAGGAGCGCAACAAAAAAATTCTACATAATATAATAATAAATACACACACACACACACCCACACATACATATTATAAATACATATAAATATATATATATATTACAAGAGCAAGCAAAGAAAAAAAAAGTAAAGTAAAGAAAAAGTAATTATTATTAATTAGGTTTAAGTTAAAAAGAAAAAAGTAAAAACGGATTGAATAAAGCGTAAAA
Organism: Drosophila hamatofila; assembly: GCA_035045345.1. Lineage (NCBI taxonomy): Eukaryota > Metazoa > Arthropoda > Insecta > Diptera > Drosophilidae > Drosophila > Drosophila hamatofila. The sequence continues at coordinate 1,703,012 of JAWNPA010000020.1, read as the reverse complement.
TCGTTTGTAAGTGAAGCAGAAGAGAAAAGCGAGCCTCAATGTTCGATGAATGTTAAGAACACGCATTGAAAATATTATTAATGAAAATACTAAATATAGAAGAAAAACAAAAAACAAGAAATATAAAACTAAATGTGTTGCTAGCCTAGAACAGCTGCCCCAATAGCACACATAGACACATACAAACACAACAAATACACACACTCACACACACACTAAACACTCTAGTTAACGTTTTCTATTAAACGCTCGCGCTCCCCGTGCACACACAGGCATTCTAAATGTGTATAAACAAAATACTATATAACAACTATATATATATATATATATATATATTAGTAAATTTCGGAATGATTCGAAATTCGAGCAGTCTCTGGTATGTGTCCAACTTTCAGCTTAAATATATAGGCAAAAACCCACTGAAAACTTCATTTGTATAAAATGCGTATGCATGCATACACATGCATGCGTGTGTGTGTGTGTGTGTATATATATATTGTAGACTATGCAAGAATAAATAAACTTTGTTACTTATCTTTAAGTGTTGCACATGCCGTCATCAACTTTCAAAAAAGAAATTCAAGTAAACAACTGTTCCAAAACAAAAGAAAAAACTAATTCGATAACTGGAGTTAAAAACTATATACATATATGATATATATAGTATATATATATAGAGCGGCATTCATCACAAGCGAAAGAGAAAAATTTAAATTTAAAAAACCAACTGAACAACTTTTACATATACATATATAATAATATTATAATAATACAACAAATGCTGATCTATATACAAGTATATATATATATTTGGAATGTATGTGTATATGTTTTGTGTAGCGTCTCTTGTAAGATTAAAGTTAAAACTAAAAATTGAAAATGATTTAAAAAATAAACAAAAAGTTATGCATTGTATAAAAACACAGTTGTAGGCTAACAAAAGTAAAATACAAATAAAACCGAAATAAACATGCAAAAATTAAAGTCAAAGTTAGTTTATAGTTTGAAACTCATGCAAAAACTTAAGCTAGACAACACACACACACCAACACACACATACACATACAAGTTTCGCGCATTTCACAGTTATGGAATATGCTTAGAACAGCGGCACAACTAAATAAATATAAATATAATAAAATATAACAACAAAAAATTAAAACAAAATCTCTTCTTGACTTTTTCTATCCATTTAAAACTCTTCTACAAAATGCGCACAACTTCTGAAAACAACAACAATTTCAATGTAAATACTAAAAATAACAAATAAGAAATATAACAAATAAATTCATAAAAATTTCAATATGCCGCTGTTCTAAAATAAATTAAAAATATATATAAACACTCATCTATGGCACACACATTTAACAAAATTACATAATCAAAGGCATAGTATATATATAATATATATATTTATATATATATGTATATATATATATTATATATATATGTTCGTTTCACGCCCATTACAAAATAAAAAGTATCTAAACATGCATTAAACAAAAGTTGCAAAATATAACAAAAGTAAATTACAACATACAATACATATACTTCATGCATATATATATATATATATATATATATATATATATATATATATATATATATATATATATATATATATAAACATCATATACAGCTGTGGTCATGAAAATAGTAGTCCAACTAAGCATGAAATTTTGAACGAAACGATTTAGTGATAAACTCAATATTTTTGAAAACAATGTGAAACGAATATTAAGTTGAACATATATTGTTATTAATTTAGATGTTAATATTCGAGTTTATTACCAAGTTTCATTTTGTCGGCCAACATTTCGTGCTCAGCTGGACCAATACTTTTATAGGAACAGCTGTAGATATAATAAATAAAATTGTGTCTGTGAAACGTAAAATATAATATGCAAAAAACATATGAAGAGTTACAACAACAAATGAAATTTATGTTTAAAAACCTTAAAAAGAAAAAAAATATTCAAGAACGAAAATAAAAGCATATATTTATATATATATGTAAATGAATCTAAACAAATGAAAGTTTTGCATCTTTATATTAGAGAGAGAAAAGGAGAGTAAATTAACTAAAAACTAAAATATTTCAAAAGCAATAGACTCAAAGTAGAAGAAAAAGAAGAGAAGTGGATAAAAAGAAGAAAAAAATTTGATGGCATGTCACAAGATGTTTCATTATACAAATGGCAGAGTAATTTTCCAATTTTCCAATGCAGCTCTAACGCAATAATGAGCAATAAAGAGAAAACTAAATAATTAAAATAAAAACAAAAAATTATTTAAATAAAGAAAAACTATACAAATCAAAGTTTAGCAGAAGTAAAAAACTAATATACTCATTTCACTTTCGGGAATGAGTATAAAAAATAGAAAATGCTCTAGCCACATGCCACATGCCACGCCCCCTACTATATCCTGTCTAGCAGCAGCCGCAGAAAACTCTCTTAGTTAATGTTCAAAATTCACATAGAAATGCCAAGTGAAAATGCAAAAATATAAAAAATAATTAAAAATTAAAAATAAAATATTAAAAATATATATATTAAATATAGAAATTGTAAAAAAAACAAACAGAAAAAATATGTTAAAAATGCCTGATAAATGAGAATACACACATATATATGTATATGCAAACATATATGTATATCTATATAAGGAGTTGTTCTATTATATTTTTTTTAATTTGTGATTTTTTTTTTTTAATTTCTGTTGCACTTTGAGTTAATGTTTTTAGCCTGCTTTCTTCAACTTGAAACCATTAAATATAGTTTTTATGTATTTATATGTATAAAAAATAAATTAAAAAAGAAGCAGAGTTATAAAAATAAAAACAAAAGCATGTTAAAAAAAAAGAAATTAGCCAGCTAAAAGTCTAAGCAAAACTCGTTAAGTACTTTTAGAGACAAAGAAAAAATAAAGAAAATACTGTACTAAAAAAAAAAATAAAATAAAATAAAGTCGCATCATAAAGTAAAAAAAAAAGAAAAAAAAAAACTATATAAGTCGCTTTAACATATATTAAAACGTATTGCATAAATTATAAAATGTGAAATATTTTCTTATGTTCTAGACTTGTAAAGACATCATATAATCTATCTATGGAATTTTCTTGGTTCGTATTGCTCTAGGTTTTTCGAATTTTTCTGTTTATTATTTTTCGCAACACGACATAAAACAAAAACAAAAAACAACTAAAATCTTATGCTGAGTATAAAACATAAAAAAATAAATACATTTAAACAAAAAAAAAACGAAAAACAGAAATTATGAGAAAATAAATGAAAATGAATATATATAAAAAAAATATATATATATGAGTATACATATATGTATAATATAAATATGTTTAGTTGGTTGCTTTCAGCAAGTAGTTCAAGCAGTGAAGCAGTTGCAATTGACTGCATGTGCAACAGAGAGGCAAATAGATCAATCAACAACACAACAATAAAAACCATGGCATTTAATATGTATATATACATGGCCTGTGGATTATTAATTTTGTAGCAGGCAGAGTCTGAGAGCAGTGATAAGAAATGCCGCCAAGAAAGCAGTGCAAAGCTATGCACCAAAATGGAGTTGCATCGGAACTATATTTGCTGTAATGTAGCTTATGTGAACAGCAGATAAATGCCATAAACTAAACGTGTTATCATAGGAAGTAAAACAGTAAGAAACAACAATATTTATTTAAGATCATTTAAAAATATACTCCGATTTTTAGTGGTAACTATTTCTAGCAGCAGCGGAGTTTGCTGCAACAGCGCTGCGTTTGTGCTGTAATTCTGTAACAGAGGCTGTTAAGTTGCTCTGATAAAAGTGTAAGCTAAGCAGTTGAACAGGAAGCGACAGAGATCCCATTAACAGCATTGTAGCATGTAGCTTTTGGTAGGCATAGCTAACTCTTTACATTGCAATCAATGTTAAAAGACTCAACAGATGCAGTGCAAAAACAGTTGCAATTGAACAGCAGATGCTGTTGAGTTTAGTAGCGCTCACGACTGTTAATTTACTCCGGTATTCATATTCTAATTTTAGTCAGTACAGTGATCTTCTACTACTTACCAAGGAAACAGTTAAGTTAACTTAGCTTAACAGCGGTCCAGTAGGGGAGAGAGAGAGAGAGATCACTTAACATAATAAATTCAATCTGCAACTTACTCTATAGCATTGAGCTTTTGACAGCATTAAAGCTCGCAGTGCCGCTAAGCTTTCGGACATGCTGCACTACAGCGCTCCAATTGGACTGCAGTCGCAAAGCTCGCGCTGCCAAATGCAGTCGCCAAAAAATTGCAACAAAAATTAAAAAATCAATAAAGGGATTTTAAATTGATAATTCAAAGGCGCAACTGCATTTAGAAAACGTGAAGTTTAAGAGCCATGAAGTGGGAGAACTATTGTGATTTTGTGGCCGGCTGTGTTGGAGGTGAGTTTCATAGATTCTTTTGTTATATGGTTTTATGTCTCAAATGTGGCGCGAATATTGCGTCATTCGTGTGAAGACACTTGTTGACGGCTCTGACAGCTACAGTGAAAACTAAGTTCATGAATTGTTGGTCTAATGCTAATTGCTCGAGTTGAAGCTAATTGATGTTGTTATTTTGATCAGTTTTCTTTAGGCCTAGCCAATTTTTTCGTATATTATATGCTGTCCGTTATAGCGAGCTTTCACTGTAGCTGCCAACAGCGACGTCATGGTCAAGTTCACGTGTGTGGCGCCCATGATCCGATACGTATTTTTAACGGACGTGAGAGAGAAGGGAGGGTGGGATGTAGAGAGGTAGGGAGAAAGGAAGATAGAGAGGGAGAGAAAGAGAGATAGAGGAAGGCAAAGAGGGAGAGAGGAAGGAAAAGAAATAGTTAGAGCAGGAAGGAGAGAGAAGGGGATAAAGAGAGAGCGATTGAGTGAAAGTGAATTAGAGAGACAGAGACAGCAACAGTAAGAGATAGAAATAGAAAGAGAAAGACAATTGAAATTCTTGGCAAATCGCCCTCTAATTACAATTTCTTGTATTTGCTTTAATTAAAATTATTGTTGAACTATTTTTGAATTATGGTGAAAACAAACAAAAAAACGAAAACAATGAAAACAGGTGCTTGCGGTGTGCTGGTGGCGCATCCATTGGACACGATCAAGACATGGCAACAGGCATCCAATACGTCCGTCGTGACGGCCATTCATCAGATCTACAAGCGGAACAATGGGGTAAGCGATTGGCACTCGGGTAGGAAACAGTTGACAACGCTTTAAAGATCAACGGCTACTACAGGGGCATGCTCTTCCCGCTGATGTCGACGGGCGCCATCAACTCGATTCTGTTCGGCATCTATGGCAACCATCTGAGGCAGCTGCGACGCGTCTGCCACAGTGATTATCAGCGAGAGCAACTCGAGTATCACAACATGTTTCTGGCCGGATCGGTGGCTGGATTCGTGCAGTCCTTCATCGCTTGTCCCATGGAGCTGATCAAGGTGCGACTCCAGACACATTGCTGTAAGTAGAATGGGAATGGTATTCTAGAGAACTATGCACAGTGGTAGCTCTGCTGACGAACATTTCGTTTGCTAATTCTTATTGGACTTAATGTCAAAGAAGCTTCAGCTCAAAGAAGCTTTGGTTGTATAAATCGGCAGTTTAAAAAGCTCTTTTGTTAAGACTCTAGTTAACTTTTAAAGCGGATGTTAAATTTAATAGTCAGACGCCTTAATAAATTTAGTTTAGTTTTTTAGAAATAAAAGAAATTATTTTATTATTTAGCTTAATATTATATCAGAAATAGTTTCGAATCTGCAGTTAACTTTTAAAGCTTACTATTTCTTTTTTATTTTATTTATTTTTTAAATTATATTTTGTGCTTTATTTTATTTGAAAATTTTTTAACAATTATATAAAGCTTTTGATACAATTATGTTTTTCTATAGGTTAACTATTGCTTTTCAGATTTATTTGTCTGTATTATTCAATGTAGTTCCTTTCCATTTCAATAAAGTAAATTTGTTAAATTTAGCAATATTTTCAAAATACTTACTAATTTCTAATTACCTGCTTAAAGCTCATGTCAAAGTTGACTTTGGCTCGTACAAATTTATAAGTGATTTTAGTAGCTGAATAAAGAAAAAATATTTTCTACAAATTTTAATTTGTATACCCTGAAAGTTTATGAAAATTTAGTAAAGAGTTTCTTACGCAAAATGCTTACCATATAATAATGTTATTTATATACTAATTATATATATATACATTCACTGTACTCTCGTATTACAGATTATAACGACTACCTCTATGGCCAGCGTAGAACAGCTTTTGGCACCTTCAAGCGGATAATGAAGAATGATGGCATCTCGGGTTTATATCGCGGACTCTTGCCCATGATGTGTCGGTGAGTGGAGTAATCCCGAGCTAAACTAACTGAATCATATATATTTCCGATTTCTAGTGATGTACTGCCTTATGGCATCTATATGCTGGTCTATCGCCAAGCCTCCCGCTATATGGAAGACTCGGATTTTGTGCGCAAACATCGAAAGCCCTCGAATGCAATTAATATAAATTTGCTTATTACCACATTTGCCGGCGCCTGGGCGGGCGTGCTGTCGTGGGTGTGTGTGATACCCTTCGATGTGGTCAAAACCATAATGCAAGCGGATGAGAATCATAAATTCCGTGGCATAATGCATTGTGTTCAGGTCAACTATAGGGCGTATGGCTGGCGGAGTATTTTTCGTGGCAGTTGGATGCTGTTGGCGCGTGCGATACCCTTCAATGCGGCCACCTTTTTGGGCTATGAGTATTCGCTGGAGTTGTGTCATAATTATTAAAAAGCAAATAAATAAAGCGCGATTTTACTTCAAACTTATTTAAATTACTTAACAGCTAGCGGTTAAGACTTTGCGGTTAGCGTTTACAGCGCGAAGAACTCTTAATGGCACTGTTAAAAGACGCAGTATTTCGCTCTAGCACTCTGGCAGCGCTTGTATCTGTTAACTGTAGCTGTTAAGATTGCAGTCTATAATAATGCTTTATAAATTTAAATTTAGATTTACCAAGCGCATAGCATTGTACACATATTACACTCATTTAATTTAAGTTTTCTTTACAGCAAATACACTAAATTAAAAGCTTTATTCAAAATTACTGTTAACGCAACTTTGCCACCTGTTAAAAGCGCATTTCAGCTGCCTAACAGCACTGCGCTGCAACGCAGCAGAAACTAACATTCAGCAATCGATAGGAAACTTTATATCGATAAAACATGGCGTTAAGGTCGGATTACGAGGTGAGCTGAGCGCAATAAATAAACTAAAATTTTATAAGAAAACTAAGTTAATTAAGTCTAAAAAATAGTGCAAACAATTGTTAACATATATTACAATAAGTGTGTGCACAAAAATGTGCAAAACTCTAGTTGAAATGTGGCTAAAACTGTGTTCAAAATTTTCGAGGTGTGTGTTTGACGGTAAGACAACAACAACAACAGTGCTGAGCGGGCGTTTTTTTTTAATGGAAAAATCGAAACTTGTCTGTGTGAGTGTGCGTGCGTGAGTGTGTGTGTGTCAGTCTGTTATTGGTTTTGTTGTTAGTGTACGCTGCAAGCCGACGCCCTTAGGCGACGACGCCAGGCTTATTAATTTGTTTATGGTTGTTGTTTTTTCTGTTAACTGTAAAATGGGTGGAGACGCTGCAGCGTTTTTCTTCTAATCCTATTGGATGCTTAGCTGACAAAGCTTAAAGCTGCTGCTGCTGCGACTGTTGTTGTTGTTGGCATGATCAATAAAATGAAGTTGGCCCAGTGTACCTTTGCAGCTAGCTGGTTTTCTTAATGTTCTTTTCATGAGCTCTTTCTCTCGCTCGCTCAATTGCTCGTTACTCTCTCTCTCTTTGCCGTGCACTCTCTTCGCTGCTCTCTCCGTGCCAGCTCAGGTGTGGTGCTCGCTGGTATTCGGAGCGAGGGCTCGTGTTTGATCGGCTTAGTTTGATTCGCTTCATGTGTAGCGCACTCTTCGCATTCACCTGGCCGCCACTTTCGCTTACGCGCATATTTTGTTCTTTTTGTTGTCGTTGTTGTTGTTGCTGGTTCTTTGGTCGGTTCATGCGCAAAGCTCAGCTGCTCTTTCCAGTCGGCCCGTTCGAGTGCGCCTGCTCTGCCTCTCTGGCGTTGCCTAGAATTGAAAGCTTTCTGCTTTCTAGCTTGGAAACATTTTTTTCTGTTTGTCTCGTTTTATGGCTTACATAACCGGTACATTTCCAGTAAGCTGAGGGCTGTTCTCTCTCCACTGTGTTGGCATGCAATCGACATGCTGCCACGCCTCCGTGCCCAATACGCCTCAGATTCAGTGGAAACTTGTTTTTACCATTGGAATCTCAGACCCAGTCCGAGTCCAAAGAGACACCCAATTGAAACAACCCTCTTTCTCTCTTCATCTTCTTCTTCTTCGTCGCCTCTTGCTCTTCTTCTGCTTGTTGAGTACTTTTTTTCTTTCAAGCTTTTTATCATTTTTTTCCGGAATCGGTGTCATTGGGGCGCGTCATGCCCTGCTAATTATAAGCAAATGTATTTTGTTCGTAATTGTCTTCAGTTTCCTTCTCCTCTTCTCTTCTTGTCTCTTCTCTTTTGATAATCATATCAAAAAGTTGCCTTTTAACGGTCCTATGACTTAATTACGGAACAAACCTTGATTTAATGCCCTTAAGCGATGTCCTTTGAATGCATTATTGATAGCAAAATGTTTTTTTAAGAAAATAATTTGGATTAGTACCATATTTCTTATGAATTTCTATTTATTGACAGTTTTTTTTAGATAGCAACTAATTATTATTAAAGATTTTCTAGACAACTATTCAGCAGTTTTTAGTCGAAGTATTTTTCCATCGATTTTTAGTATCAGTCTTATATCTTCAATCAGTCAATTAATCATTTATATACAGATATAGATATATACGATACTACTACATTCAAACACCTTAAATAAGTAAGCTTAAAACTTAGTTCGCTTGATGCTTTCCAACAATTTGTTCCAATTTGCGAGTGTCTACTGTAATTTATGTTTTTTTTTTTTTATTTTCACGCACATCAGTCGCATTTGCAAGTAGAAACATAATTTAGCTGCCGCATGGCATGGCATAATTCAGCCACGCCCCCTGCCTAACAGCCCCCCGTGACTACTATTTCGCATGCTGAGTCATGCGCTTTCAATTTGAATCAATTTAGAGAAGAGGAAGAGAGAAATAGAGAGAGCGAGAAGCAAAGCCACAAAAAATCAAGACTAAAACTATAATCTGATAATTTGGATGCTGTTTTATATACATAGTTTATTCCCTAGGGCTTTGAGTATATAGAATAGGAGAGGCATAAGGAGTGGATATCCTCAAAGAGTAATTGATAAGTGAGTGCTGTAGTTGGCAGGGTCCGACTAGGTTATACCCTGAATATCCTTGTTCTACTTCGAATATTCCAGGTATACTTGAGCTGCGCGTGTAATACTAGTAACCATATGTAAAATTTGATGATGCTAGCTTCAATAGTTTCTAATATACGGCTAGACTAAAATTATGGACAAACAAAGTTAGTTAATAATTGGATAAATTGTTTCGAGTCTTGATTTTATTGCAGAATATATATTGCTCTTCGTGCGTCATAATTATTAGAGTGTGTAAAGTGCGAAATTGTGAGTGGTATGCTAATTAGTAATATGTGGTATACTCTATATAAATAGATCAATTACTAAATGAGCTTTGCTCTATGAGTCACCAAATGAAATTCAAGCCTGTCGAAGTCTTTTAAGAGTACGAAACTAAGCGCAAATGTTTGGTTGAAAGAAACTTGACGAAAGGGAGAAAAAAGTAATAGTGAAGGAAAAGGATACAAAAATGTGGTTAGAGAGAGAGAGAGAGAGAGAGAGAGTTAAGTAAATTCTTCCCAAAAATCTCGCTGATAGACTCATAATTTTCTAATAATTTGAGAAAAGCTTTGAAATCCTGTAATGACTATTTTTAGATAACTTACCGTTATCATATTTTTCAAAACAAATTCCAAAGCCCTATCATAAAATTCTGTTATAATTCTTCTGCTGAGTAAATTTGAATGAAATTATTGTTGACCTATTGCTTTATTGACTGAGTCTTACTAGGTTATATACGAATACTTATGAGCTAAGTACTAATTGTATGGGGGCTGGTCTAGACTCTATCAAAATACTGATTAGCTACTGCTGTTGTTGTTGTTGTCATCGTCTCTCTTTTGGCTGGCTTGTTCGCTTAGCGATAATAGAAAATTAAATGCAACTGGAAAATACTGGAAAATAATTTTTCGCATCGGCTTTGCGAGTGCCGTGTCTTGTTTTAGCCAGTGCCACAATCAAAGTGTGTCAACAAATTAATAACGGCACTTTAATTCAATTATAAATGCCAATAAAAATCTAATCAATTGTCTATATAAAGACATATAAAAAATAACAAATATGCCGCAACGATTTATGGCTGAAGGGGATCATAGATGAGCGGCTGAGCTGCTGATTAAAGACTCTCGAAATACCCTATAGATATGGTGGAATGATGCGAATTTTTATGAGTAGCTAAGAATTATTTAAGTAATTTAAATGAATAAGAAACTTTTTATAACTATAAGTAGATTATTATTATTCGTAAATATTATTATTATCAATTATCTTATTATTATTATTATTATTATTATTATTATTATTATTATTATTATTACTAAACTATTTGTCACCATAGTCGCTATCGACAAATATGACAGTTTTCTTAATCTGTCGAACGTCAATAAATATTGTTTTGTGTATGACACAGAAGATTTCGCGAATATCGAAAGCTTGCGCAATATCTTGAACATAATTCTATAGAAAGTATAAAATATCTATTGTTTTTCATATATGATCAAAATCACTTTATTTCTATATACAGAATGACTTTTTGTAAGTAAAAAATTCTATAAATATAGAAATTTTTCCCATTTGGCCAACATCGATAAATATCGATCAAATATGTTGCTTTGCATCAAAGGTATTTTCAGTACAAATTTCCTCAAAATAAACAAAAGTCATATTCGGCAAACAAAATTTATAAATGTCGATATACAGTGAATGAATGCTTAAAAATTCGATAAATATCGATATACAATGTCACTTCTTACTCTAAAAACATATTCGCCAATTATGTCACATTTGGTATGCTAATTTGCATATAATTATATATAGATCAGCTGTGTTTGCTTTTCGTAATATCTTCTTCATTAACAGAGTATTTTCTAGTCTGTCAAACTCTCCCGTGACCTGTTTTACATTCATCTGTAAATTATTCATTAGCTGTTGACTGCTTGTTGCCCGCCTTGCAAATTGATTGCACCTCAGGTGCTCGAGTACCTGTGCACAAGGACTTGCACCTGCCGCTGTTAATTCAAGTGCTACCTGTGATGCATGTGCCACATGACTTCCATTGCAATTGCATAACTGACTTGTTAAAGTAAAGCAAAGTAAAGTCTATATATAAATATATATAATTATCTCAGCTGGCATCACGTTCTCGTGTTATCAACACGATTTCGACACCTGTAGATAAGCTAAGTTTGTTCTGATTTGCTTTCTGGCTGCACTGTTCGTCGCCTCGCACAGTGTCTCATCCATTGCGAATCGATGGGACGCACCTCGAGACGGCGACAGCTCAAGCAAAAGGTCAGCGTGACGACCCTGCCAGCAGACGGTCAGACAGAGTCTTTGACAAATTCTTGAAACGCTTTGTCATGTTTTGTAAGAGATTGAAAATCATGAAAAGAGCTCTAATATGGTCTCTTTCTGTGTGTGTGTGTGGGACTGGGTCAAGTATCTGAGCAATTATGTGACATATATATAATGATAGATATGGAAAGATATGCAAAGGTTGTCATTCATTAGAGATACTTACAATTGAAGTCTGTACTAGCTGTAGGTCATGTGAGGTTGAATCGATAGTTAAAGCCAGAAGCCTATAACTATAAGAGTAGCTAATAAAAATACAGGGTTTTTCTGATGATGTCTTATGTGTAGAATAGGTCAATAGGAAGCCATCTATCGACGATATAGTTTTTCGATATGTCATTCATCTAATGAGCTTAGCTATATCTAGTTGTTGATCTAGTTGTGCTATATGAAAGCAAGTATATTAGGCTTAGTCTATAAATATATGTATATATATGGGATATATACAAGGTCTTTTAAGGATATGCACGAGGTATACATACATACTCAAAATTTAAAGTCTCTAACTTCATTATGAATCTCTTTCATCAGTATGAACCCTCTTGTCATCGTCAGCTTAATTAATATATAACTCGACTGCTTAGTAAAATACAAATTTATATACAAATAGCCATGGCTTTAACGACTAGAAGATTGGTGCTGATCAAGAAGGCAACTATCTATAAGAACACAGTAAAATATTACTCATTTGTAGTTTTTGAAACGACAATCTTGTGTTATTTTAAGAGATCTGTAACTGAATTTAAATGAAGAGATGTTTACAATGATATTACAAAAAACTTAGCTAGATTAACGAATTGACATGAGAATAACTACTCAAGAATTTAAAATGATCATGTATATATGATATATATATATCTTTCTAAATAGCTTAAATGCTTGATTGTTAAACAGGATGACTTCTTGCATACTTTGCAGAGCTTCGGTTAACTTTTTAATTTCTGACCGGTTTAAACAAGCTAGTTGCTGTTCGCTGTAGTTCACAACTAAACTCGAACCTACACACACACACACGCACGCACAGTCACACACACACACTCACACACACAGTCTCAGTTGATAGACACGCATTGTTGATGGCATCAGACGAGAACAATTACCGCAATTTGTGAGCATTGCTTTCGTTGCTTGTGGGGGAGTCAATCACTCAAGTTGAGATTTACAGCGAAGGAAATCGCAAATGACAAGAGAGAGAGAGAAAGAGAGAGAAAGAGTGAAAAAAAGAGAACTAAAAGCAAATAAACTTTTTGCC